>CM077161.1:152724211-153215674 GCA_039583875.1 Platanthera guangdongensis | reverse complement strand
AAGTTTGATCTGTCATTCATTGGAGAAAATTCAAATGAAGAAGCTAGAATTGAAACATGTTCCGCCTGTTGATCAATTGTTGATCTTCTCACTAAGGCCTTACCATGTGCGTTATATTATCAGTTCTTGTTCAATTTGGGTGTTTATGATTTGTATGGTCTAGCTTGCGGGGTGTTAGAAGAAGATTTATAAAGACTCATATAGGGCTCTTTTCCTTCTTATGTTTTAGTCCCACATATTAGATTGGGGTTTCTTTCTCTCTTTCACTTCATATATTAATGGACAAATACTTGTATTCATGTACCTTGAGAAATTAATAAAAAAATTCAATTTATTTCTCAATATTTTGATGTTTCTCTACAGCATGCATTGCTTGCCACATCCCAAATTGTTTTTTTTCCATTTTGTGCATGGATTGTCCTTTTATAGATTAAGGCTCCGTTTGGCACGGTGGTGGCGGTCATAAACGCATGGGTTAAATCGACATTCATTAAAGGATCACCTAACAAACATCATCATTTAAACATAAAAGTGGATAAAGTTTCTTAGATTTGGGCGTTAGCGAATGACAATTTAACCCACATTCTATGCGGCCGTAACCACTTGACCGGCAAAAATAAGTCCTCCCAAACGGAACTTAAATCTGCAATGGCACACAAACTTGTGTCCATCAATTTCCCTTTAAGTTATACTAGAGAGTTGCAGAGCATCCAATGATCCAAAACTATTATGAGGAAAAAAAGTTGCAAATTAATTATAAAGTGCAAGTATTTCTAAACGGAAAAGTAAGAAAAAAATAGTAACAGAAAGATCAAAAACCTTGCTCTTCATCATCCAAACAGGCATCATCATCATCGTCGATTTCTGCAGTCTCAACTCCGACATGTCACTTTCCAAAGCTTCTAAACGAGCAAGCGCTACCTGTTGGAACGGATAATTGACTTTTTCTAAACATAAAGGATCAATAAATCAGGTAAACCTAGACAGATGCAAACCAGTCTACCCGAAAGAGCATAGAAAAATGCCAAACTAGGTTTCAGATGAAGAAGATGGTTATGGAAGGAGATGCATCTCACCTGCGTCCTGTTATCGGTGCTGGCAAGAGCGGCGACCATCTTGGAAGCCACCTTCCTCGTCCGAGCCGATGTCCGACGGAAAGGGCCGATGTTCTCCTCGTCCATGGCAGCTCGATTCTCGGAGTAGGGCTGCGATTGAGGACTTGGCGAGGTGAAAAGCCAAATCCAATGCTTATCGATGCTTTGTAACCGATCTTTAATTTGGGACTGATCAGCTTAGCTCCAAGAGTTAGGGTTTTCAGAATGGCGGGGGAAGGAGGCAAGGAAACGAGCTCTCGTGATAAATTGTTCAATGTGGCAAAGTTTGGACAAATTTTCAAAATGAGCCTAATATAAATTCAAAATATAAAGGTAGCCTCTTTTCAAAAATAATTCTCAAATTTGTTTCATAGGCTCTATTTATTTGGGCGTTTCGCTGCTCCGTTTTGGGCAAATGCCGCCGGAAGGAGGGAAAACAAATGAACCTCTGGCGGCGTTTGATCTGTTTCCACCCGCCCGCCTTGAGAAGCGCCCCAAAAAGCTCTGTTTGGAGCAGCCACCTCCTCATCCGTTTCGAACACTCTGTTTCCGACGGATGGGGGAGGTGGCTGCGGGTCGATCCGGCGGGTGGAAACAGAGTGTTCGAAACAGAGGGGGAGGTGGTGGCGGGTCGATCCGGCGGGTGGAAACGGAGTGTTCGAAACGGAGGGGGGAGGTGGCTGCTCCAAACGGAGCTTTTTGGGGCGTTTCTCAAGGCGGGTGTGTGGAAACAGAGCAAACGCCGCCGAAGGTTCATTTATTTTCTCTCCTTCCGGCGGAATTTGCCCAAAACGGAGTAGCGAAACGCCCAAATAAATAGAGCCTTCTTCTCAACTCAGCGGATAACTTTGGCTCAGGAGCAGAATTTGTTTGTTGGTTTTAGGATTTGATGCAGTTTAGGAAAAATTAATAATCATTTACAATAATGAATTGATAAAAAATCATTTAGGCTTCATTTGTTTTAGCGGTGGCGGGTCGATCCGGCGGGTGGAAACGGAGTGTTCGAAACGGAGGGGGAGGTGGCTGCTCCAAACGGAGATTTTTGGGGCGTTTCGCAAGGTGGGCGGGCGGAAACGGAGCAAACGTCGTCGGAGGTTCATTTATTTACCCTCCTTCCGACGGCGTTTGCCTAAAACGGAGTTGCGAAACGCCCAAACAAATAGAGACGGGACTTGGGTTATTGAACTGAAAGTCATGAACATAAAACAAGTGGTGTTATAATCATGTCTAGTGGTGTTGATTTTGAACTTGATGAGTGTGAAGTGTGTCTGCATTAAGGATTAGGTATTGATCCTTTCATAACTGTTTTCATGTGTTATTTTGTTTTAATTGCTTATTGATTGCTAGTTGTTCCACATGTGACCTCCCATAATTTAATATAAAACAGTATGAGAAACAATTTCTCAGTACGGGCCAAGCTTGTCTGCAAAAAGGGGCTGAGTTGGCAAAAAGTGACTAGTTTGGGAATGATTTTAGAAAAGAGATTATCTTTATACTTTGAGTTGATATTAGGTTCATTTTGGAAATGTATCCCGAAATTTTGTATGCCGGTTACCAGGATCTCCTCCCGACTTTTTGGCAGACTACACTCTTCATTTGCACTTTTTAATAGATTGCACCTCGAAATAATAAATAAAGCATTTTGCACCCCCCCCCCCCCGGTCGGGCCTCACTCCGGTCGACTGAATTCGATTGAATTTACTTAAAAAGTATTTTAAAAATATTAAAACTGCTCGCTGCTGCCGAAGAAAGAAGGAAATCACGATTTGTGTATTCCCGCTCCCGCCGGCGTCACTCCAGCACTAAATCGCAATAGGAGCTTTCTCGTTGATTTGGGATATGTTGCGCCTCTCCTGGATCGGAAGATAAAGCCTGTCGTCTCCATTCCGCCATGTTCGCCATTTCTTGTCCTGCCTTACACCTTTGAAAGCTCCCTCTCCTGGTTGTCCTCCACTCCTTACATCAGATCTCTGCTTGTCAAGCTTGTCTTACACCAGATCTCTAGAGGAGGAGGGAGTCAACGTCCAGATCTGAATTCTGACTGAAATCATTTAAAAAAAAATTACAAAACACTGTAAGATTTTTTTAGGGTGTTTTTTTATAACTGACACTTCTCCTTCTCTTTCCTGGTCGCTCGCTGGCCTCACTTCTCCTGCATTGCATCGCAAGGTAAAAAAGAAACCTCCTCACGTCGCTCTCTTCTCTGGCGGCCGCTAATCTCCGGGAAATCCATCTACAGTCGTGTTCTCCTTCTCCAGCATCCCGATCTCTTCTTCGGCGCATCCAGCTACCAACACCCACTCTCTTCTTTGGTGAATAGAGGGTTGGGCCGAATCTCGTGGTTCATCGACCATTTTCTAGCGGTAAATCCTAATTTTCCATCATGTTCTTGTTCTTGGCGGCGCCGCAGAGCAGTCGCACCTCCGCCAGTTTTTCCGCCGTGGATCGATCGCTGCTGGGGCAAGGTCTTGGACCACAGAGCTTTACATCGGTTGATTCCCCTCTTTATTGTTACGTCCAAGACAAGCTTCTCGAGCTTTGCGACCTTCTCCAGTCCAGGAAAGGCCTTGTTTCATGGCTATGCTTGCATCTGGTTGACTTTCACTTCATTAGCGCGGTGGCCAAGTTGGCTTTGGATCCATCAAAGTCGGTTAAGGCGATGAGCAGGAATTTTTCAATCTTCTAAGGATCACTCCCACAAGAGGCTTGCGAGTTGCTTGGGTTGAGGCCAGGCCTGTCAAGCTCAATAATAGAAACAACAAGAGGCATCACTTCAAGGATCACAGAGAAGGTAAATGTTTTTCTATAATTTTTTTATTCTAAGTTTGTTTTGGAATGAGTTTGTTTAGGAAAAAATTTATGATTCAGAAAATTTTACCACATTCAAGCAAATGTTATAGATTGATGTACTCTTATACAATTCTATGGTGTGCCTTTCAAAAATGTGTGTGGTAAGAATATAACTTGCATTATATTTCACCCTTAACTCACGATGTTCTCACATATCATTTGACTCCTCTCCTGCTAATCGCGACCGTTGGTGAAAAATGAATCGCGGCGTTCGCTAATCGAAAAGAACTTCATCCATCTTTGATTTCTATGTGTGGAGTTGTCTTTTACCTACTTTTCCTTTGAAAAATTTCGACCAGCAAAATCGTGGTGAGTGTCCAGTACACGCAGTTTGTCTAAAAATTCTTTGAAAATTCTCTTACAGGTAGCAACTGAGAATCCGACAGTATGAATTACTCATTTCTAGAAATTTGAAATATACAAAAAAAATTTTTTGTACTTCGCGATCTTTTTCTCGCACCTTGCAATTGAAATATTTGTATTGAAATTTGAAAAAAAAATGAATGTAATGTTTGCTTCTATGATTTTGCAAGAATCGCATGAATCCCATAGGAAAGTTCTCTCGCCAATAAAACCGAGCAACCATCAATTACTTGATAATAGAACTTCTTTCTTTGTGCTTGGTTCTAAAACTCCTAGCCGGAAGCGTGAATTTGATGAAACCAGCACCCCCTTGACAAATTTAAGGTATTGATCTACAATTCAAAAGTTTTTGGATTAAATACAGTTTTCTGTGATTTGTAGATTGTTTTCCACTGAATTTTATGTTTATTTTTGTGAAGGAATCACTTGTTGAGGAATATATTTCATTCTTGAATATTATCAGCAAGTAAATTTCAAATTAAATTAACATTTCATTTGGTTTTTCTTAACTCTTCAGCTCATCTATCTCGAGCATTATTGCTGATAATAAAATATATTGTACTATCTAGAAAATTATATAGTATTGTGCATTTACTAAGTCTCGTGTTCCACCACTTACAACCAACTTCTTTTGTGATGGTTTTTATAGGTTTTAACAAAGTATCAAAGCCCATGACTCAATATCTCAGCTTAAGGGAATACTTTGAGGTAGGGCCCGATGGTTCATGTTTCGTCTAGTTTTCTTGAACCAGTAGCAAAAAGTACTCATAAATTAAAGTACTCAATTGATATGTTACGCAACTGATATGACACAGGTAAGTAACTGAGATTGTTTAAGTGCTTAAATACTTTCTAAACCTGAATCTAATCCAGGAAATGAAATAAATGGGAGCTAAAGATGATAGATTGATGCTTTTGAATGATGTGAGTGGCTTTGAACTTGTTTGCTTTTTGTTACAGTGGCCATACAGTCTACCATACCATATATTCCTCCAAGATAGACAAAACCATGTTCTCTTGTGTAAGTGAAAAATGGTTGTTGTCATTTCAATAAATTTCCCTAGTAATTCCAGTGCATAATTTCATTATCTTCCTCGTTGCAAGTTTTACTTATATGTTTCGTTATCGCGATCATTAACTATGGGTTGATGGCAGTCCTGGGGTACCTAATGTTTGTCCAAGCAGCAAAATTTCAAATGACTTTGAATCTTAAGGCTTCACGAGGAAGCATGTGATCATCAAAGGCTGGAAGAGTGAGCTGGTGGAGAGGGGACTACTTTGTTCAAGAAGATTGACAATTTTGTACTGATCGTTGGAGCTTGAATTGATGAGTGTTTGATTGTGTTGAAGAGAAAGCTTGAGGAGAAGAGGACGACGACGATGGAGAAGATGTAGAACTAATTTGTGAAGACTCGCTGGAAAGCGGAGGAGAAGCGAGTGTCGGTAGAGGGGAAGCAGGGGATGGAGGTGGCCAGAGTTTTGGAGGTTGTTAATTTGTTGAGGGCGGTGGACTGTGCTCCGTCCAATAGATCCTTCTTTTGAATGTTTTTTTCTTGCAGAATCTTAAAATTTTTAAGCATTAATCACAAGTTGAATTTTATTGTTCTAGCTTGTGATTTATGTCATGTTTAAGATTAGAAACAGAAGGTAATATTTCAGTTTATATTGAGAATTTTATGAAGAATAAAAAGGGATTGAATGCATGTGTATTCATTGAATGTTTGAATGTATTGTTTGAATGATAGCTCAATATTACTGCAAATTCAGATATGCTATTAAGTGAAAACTGTGTATTTCTTTTTAAAAAAATATGTAACGTATTATTAGCCTATAGTTGTTTTCAATTTTCAGATTTCAGATTTTAGCCTTCAAGCAGCCTTTATGTTGGCATCCTCAAATGTATTGCAAATGCTCATAAGGACTAGAGTCCATCTGTATGAGTCCGTATGGATTGAGTTTTAAGTCAGGGTAGACTTTCTGTATTGAGAGGTTCTTTTGTGAAATGTCAATGTTTAATATGGTTGAATTCTATATGGACTCCTCATTTCTATAAGATTTAATTTTTTATTTTTGAGGTATATTGTGTTTAGCATAATTACAAATTTTAAGGAAATTAATTTTTTTGGTCACTACTATTCTTCTTCATGTTGTCACCTGAATCCTTTTTATTGTGTTTGAATGTTAGGGTAGGATTGAAATGAGGAGTGTATGTGTATGAATGAATTTCTATTTTTTATGCATGTGTATGAAATATGAAGTTTATGTGTAAGTGTAACCTTGTATTACAATTGAAAAATATTGAGGTGGCTGTTTTATTGAATGTTGAGTTGTGATTTGATGCATTCAGTGCAATTGAAAAATATGATTTTGAGAATGTTGAGATACTTTTCAATGTTTCACCAAAGAATTAATGGTGTGAAAATTTGATTGTGATCGGACGTTGCTATCTTTGCAAGTGTTTATTATGTATGGATGTTAGAATATGATAGAAATAAGTATATTTGTATGAAAAATATTTATTTTTATGCATTTGTATGAAATGAGTAGTGTATGTGTATGGATGATGAGGACTGTGGATGTGTGTACATCTGATTGAAAAAAAAAGCTTCCATATGCAGGGTTGTTTATGTATCAATGTTTGCATATGTTTTATATTTTTATGATTGATTTTGTATCTGTGTATAAGATTGACAAATTTCTACTATAATTAACCTCTCAAATTTCTGTGTTTTAATTTCAGCTTACGATTAACCTCTTAGATTTTAAATTTCAGTTTTAATTCGTCATGCTTAATTTATGTATCTATGTGTATGAGATTGACAAGTTTTCACTGTAATTAACCTCTCAGATTTCTGTGTTTTAATTTCAGCCTACGATTGCAACGTCTCTCCCTCTCTTCATTTTTTTCTTCCTTTCTCTCTTCTCTCCTCTCCCCCTTTCCTTCCCCTCCTCCTCTTTTTCTTTCTCTTCCCTCCCCCCTTTTCCCCCTCATACCAGAGAGGAACCCGACGCCCCCACCCCTCATTTGAATAGTTTTAGCACCTTACGCTCTAGCACAATTTAATCAAAGGTATTTTTGTCCGGCCTCCGTAGGAATAGGTATGCGCTTGTTTATTCCTTATCAGCACCCCATATCCTGCAGATTTATTTTCAGCTATCATTATGCTAGAGAACATGGAATCTTGCTACTATCATTATGTTGTAACTGTTCTGTAATATTGTTGTTGTTGATAGCAATAGTATTGATGCATTGTAAATTAGATTCAATGATGAAGAGAGGGGCACTGTAATCGACATCATTTAAAAAAAACTATAACGCATAATGCAAATGAAAGGATTTGGGCATATGACGCCAATTTTGTATAGGGGTGTTCAAAGCATTTAAATAACTGGGGTGTACAACGCCAATGAAAGGATTCGGGATGCAAAATGCCAAATAAAAAAATCGGGGTGCAAATCGCCAATTAAATGAATATTGACCTCATCTAGACTGAAATACCCCTTGAAATAATGTCCTGGGGTGCAAAGTGTCAAAACTATTCAAATGAGAGGTGTCAAGTGTCTTATTTATTATTTTGAGGTACAAACTACCAAAAAGGTGCAAATGGTGGGTGTAATCTGCCAAAAAGTCATTACGTTCCTTTAGTAAATAAAAAAAGTTAATTGTTATGCGTCTACCAGACAAAGCAAAAAAAAGTTATGTGCAGATTTTTAAAGCAAAAAAAATTCAATAACTATATGTAGGTTGACTTCAGCTATGTATGTTGACTTCAAAAAAAAGTACTATATGTAGGTTGACTTCGAAAAAAAATTTATTTTCGCAGTTCAAAACAAAAAAAAGGTGTTGTTATTAGCAAACTCACTTTCGTTTCTAGCAAACCAGAAAAAAAAAACAGATCCGATCATTTTTTGCATTTCTTTCTCTTCTCAAAAATTACTACTAGCAAACCAATATTATTTTTTTGCAATTTTTTTATTTTCGAATTTTGAGTCTCAAATAGTTTTCATTTGAAAAAATGATAAACATGAAAGTTGTAGATCTCATCGAGAGATCTCTGCAACTTTCATGCTGACCACTTTTTGATTTGAAGTCATTTAGGCTTTCAATTTGGGCCCGAAAAAAGACACTCACGGAACGAGTCGTCTGTAAAGATTTTCGGCGTGACTTTTTTTGATGCCCAAATCGGAGATCTAAACTGGTTCAAATCAAAAATTGTTCAACATGAAAGTTATAGATCTTGTAGAGATCTGAAATTGTCATGTTGAACACTTTTTATTTAGAAGCCGTTTAAGCCCCCAAGTTGGCCTCCGAAAAAGATCACGCCGATCACGGGTGTCCGTACATATGTTCGGCGTGACTTTTTTCAGTGGTCAAAGCGGAGGTCTAAATTGCTTTAAATTAAAAAATGTTTAACATAAAAGTTGTAGATCTCTTCGAGATTTACAACTTTCATGTTGACCATTCTTTGATTTGAAGCCGTTTAGGCTTTCAATTTGGGCCCGAAAGAAGACACACACGGAACGAGTCGTCTGTACAGATTTTCGGCGTGACTTTTTTAGGGGCCCAAATCGGAGGTATATATTGCTTCAAATCAAAAAGTGTTCAACATGAACGTTATAGCTCTTGTAGAGATCTACAACATTTATGTTGAACACTTTTTATTTTGAAGCCGTTTAAGCCCCCGCTTTGGCCTCCGAAAAAGGTCACGCCGATCCCGGGTGTCCGTACATATGTTCGGCGTGACTTTTTTCAGGGGTAAAATCGGGGATCTAAATTGCTTTAAATCAAAACTGTTCAACATGAAAGTTGTAGATCTCGACGGATCTCGTCGAGATCTACAACTTTCATGTTGAAAACTTCTCATGAAAATGTACATATAAAACTCAGTTCAAAGAGACGCGAAAATTTTTATATTGGTTTGCTAGTAACAAAATGGTTTTCAAATAACCATTTTGAAAATGAGGGTTTGCTAATAGTAATGATTTGCTAGAAACCAAATTGGGTTTACTAGTAACAACACCAAAAAAATTAATTCACATTCGGATTTTTAAAGGCAATAGCTATATGTAGGTTGACTTTAGCTATGTGCAGACCACACAATTTCAAAATTGTTATGTGTAGGCCAAGACCTATAAATTTTCATAATTTTCTATGCTTTTTTTAGTTCGGCCTGCATTTATTCTTGGACTGTACATAGCCGAAAATGACGTGCATAAAACATCACCCTTTTTAAATATTAACTGCACATGTTCATACTAAATCATTAGTTAACTTAAAATATAACACAAAATTCATTCTAAATATCAACTATGCATGGTTGTACTAAATCCATCATCAATTTCATTTAACGTACATGAACAAAAAAGTTTGTTAAAACATTACAGTCATCCTTTCTATAAGTGAAAATTTAAGCTAGTATAATTCATACCATAAAGTATGTAATAGTTATAAAAACAATACATCCAAAAAGTACTGTTCACAAAAAAGTTTCATTCAAAAAATATCACCTACAACAATAAAGTCAAATCAATTAGATAGTTAAATGACATAATTACTTTTTTCAAATGAATTTAAGTTGAGCAAGTTCTAAGGTAATTGCATGCTCATTAACTTAAGTCTTGTTATGCATGGAATGTCTCAATGTTTACCCACTTCATCGTGATATCTTGTCCAAACAGAAAACATTAGTGGTAGTGGGAAAACCTCAGTCATTTGCAATTGATAGGGTTTTCCCTGAATTTTCTAAATCCAACCGGGAAGGTTTCGACCAAGAGCCCAGATGGAAGTCAATCCGACCGAACGAGCAGCGCTCGTCTCAAAGGCCCGAAATCACCCTAAGCGGGCAACGAAGCCAAGCGCACGCGCCAATGCAAGCAGTAAGTGCCTACCTGCGCAAGAGGCATGCGCGCGCAGGCAGCGCGCCCGCACGCGGGGGCAAGTCCGTATGCGGGCACGTGCGGCCCCTGCGCACACGAGGGGCCCTCTCCCCGCCTTCGGCCCCTCCAACCACCTCCGTCGCCTGACACATTGCTCAGGCTGTCATGGGGCACTTCCATCATTTCTTGAAAATGATGATTTAGGTGATCAGAACGAAGCGACATCATTTGTCACCTCAAAATATGCCGGAGCACAATTACCAGCTTATATCTCTAGAAAACTATAAAAAGGTCACCGGACCTTCAATTGATGACAAGCAACTCCAGAGACTAGTCATAGCTCTGAGATTTTCTGGCAAAAACGTGAGACTTAAGATCATTTTCTGCTTGGAACTCGTCATGCTCCCTCTCTAGCGTGCACAACACCTGACACTCACTTGTACATTTTTGTGAGCTCAGGAGAGGGCAATGGAAAATGCTCTCATGGATGCTCGCGTGAAGACGCTCCAAGGCTTCAAGAACTTATGACTCTCCTCCACCAGGACGCTCCAATCCAGGCTCCAAAAACGTGTTCATCCAAGCTTCGTGGACTTGGTTTATTTTTCACTTTTTTTGTATTCAAAGCTTCAAATAGAGAGGTGTCATATCACCCTCCGAGGAGACTTCTTATACTTGTAAACTCAAAGCTAAATAGTGGATTTTGACTCGACACAGATCCGACCACGTGATTTTCCACCCATTTGGGTTTTTCACGATAAAAAAGTCTCCTTTCATTGTTGTTGAATCTTCATTGACGGTTTGCGCGCCTGTTCCAACTCTGAACTAATGTTTTCTGTTTCTCTAAACAGGATGTAACAACCCGATTATTGTGATAAGGCTAATAATAATAATAAAATTAAACCTAACCCTCTCATATAACCCGAACCGTCCCCCCTTCCTTTTATTCCGGCAAACCGCAACCCGCAAGCCGTCGGTCGTGTATCCCGTCTCCCGCTTTCTCCCGAACCCGCTCTTCCCGATCCCAACTCCAGCGCAAGCCCTGCTCCCGATTCCGTCTCTCGTTCCAGCATCGACTCTCGATTTCGCCGCCTATTTCTCCTCCTCTTTTGTTGGTCGGCAGTTTCCCCCTCTCCTTCTGCTTCTACCGACACCTCCTCCTCTGTTAAGGTCGGCAGCTTCCTGCAATAACTCTTCAGGCCTCCGGTTCTTCTTCCAAAGGCCCGCAATAGCTCTCCCTTCCAGCATCCCTCTTCCCTCTTGGTTTTGGTTGACTTTTGGCTAGAAGTGCGACTAGGGTTTACTCCCTCTTCCGAGGGTTTGCTCGTTTTTTGCCTCTACTCAGATTTTGGGCTCTAAATCGGACTCCTTTTGGTAAGAATCTCCCTCCACTACCCTTATTCAGATTTTTCTATAACCCTAATATTTCCTTTGTGCCCTTTTTGTGATCCAAGTTGCGTCCCTCTTGTTTTTGTCTAAAATATTGTGTATGTGTGTTTTTTAGTGTCGCTCCTCGATTCAAGTTGGTGCGAATCCTGCAAATTCCTCTTCGAATTAGGGTTTTCCCCTAGCCGAGCGTTGTCAAGTCTTCATCTCCGTGTGGAATCTCTTCTACCCTCACTCATGAGGGAGGTAATTTCTAGCTCTGCTCTTGTTTGATTATTGTGATATATAAATTATTGTGCTGGCGTTCGGTTTCCCGTCTTGTCAAATTGTTAGACATTGTCTGTGATTGTTTCTGAACAGGTCTAGTTAGGGTTTCTAAATCTTGCTTGCGCCGCTCGGTTGCCTCTGTCAGATTCAGGCTCATTTAAGGCAAGTAGATTTCTCTTTCTCTCTCTTACAATCATTAAATTTCAATTACTTGCTCCGTTCTTATGATTATAGAAATTCACCCATGTCTGCTTGTGATGTCATATGAATTGAAGTATCGAATGTCTAATCCGGCAAGTTAATATCTTAGGGTTAATATATTTGGAATGTCACGAGATTATGATCGCAGATAATTTTATTTGAATATTCACTATGATGACAGATTTTTCGTTTGATGTACAGTTCGAAGTATGATGAATTTTTGGGAGTGATTAACAAATACTATATTGACAAATATTGAGGATTGCATGAATTGTTTTATTTGGATTCACACGTATATGAATGGTAACTTACGTTGATGGATTTTGTCCCTCTAGATGAATAATTTGAAGAGTCGTAGAACGTTAATCACGAGCAATATTGCCACGATAATAATTATAACTAATTCTGATTAGCAAGTATGTGATTGGTGATTTGATATATCATGTCGTAACACACATTTTACTTGGAAAATACTTGTGTCAGAGGATGGTTTACCCATGGAGAGTACTTGATATCTCTGATCTGACACATGTCAACTTACATCTGCAATTTACTCGATAAATCTTCTTGATATTATGACATTGACCTCTCGAACCCGCGAGGCTTAAACTCAATGTTTGGTTCCTTCGGTGTCGTCGAGTCTGGTTTTGTATGTATGTCTAAGTAAAACTTATTCTTAGTCCGATCGCTCACTTTAAGTATTTTCGTTTCCGTTAAAAATCACCAAAGTATGAAATTCAAAAATAAATCTGTAGTTGTAAGCAAATCCTTGAACTGTAGCGTCTAGTCAGGCATCTGTCTACCGCCATGGTCACGACAAGCAGGATTACTTTTCCGACAAGACTTGCATGCAGATCTGACCGTGAAACCATGGGTGCCGCTATAGCACCTACACCCATCATCGATCACGGCTTACAGTATATGACATGAATAATTTTAGGCTATGCTCCGGAATAGTCTAATAAAACTAACTTGCTCTATTTAACTTATTTATTTGCTAGTCATTGAATAGTTTTTCTTCATGAGATACTGGCACACTCATGCTTTTTTATTTCTGTTACTATTCTATACTTTAATCTGCTCACCCTATTTATTTCAATGTTCTGAGACTTTTCTCTTACGTTTTGGAATTGCCTTAGCTTTCGTATCAGCGTCGCCAGGTTCCTGAGCCCGATCTGCATGAAGCTTTTGCTTTCCGATGATTGATCTTCTAGTTGTATCAGGTTTGATGTTTTTTGTCACAACCCACATTTTCTCAACATGTAAGTTATATCAGAGTAAGAGAAAATACGTGTCGTGATGCCACGCCGCGCAGGGGATAACTGCAGGCGCGGCATCACGTCACGTATTTTCTCTTACTCTGATATAACTTAAATATTGAGAAAATGCGGGTTGTGACATTTTTGATTCATTTCTTTTACTGTCAGATGTTTTCTTTATGTGATAATTATGAACAGTAATACATGGACAACTGCTTAGCTATTTATATATTATATGTAATAAAATTTAGTATTATTTGCATGTCCATTCATCTGAGCATGTTATGTCATAAAACATGTATCTGAAACTTGTGTTCGAAATTTTATTAAAAATACTTGTGTATTCAAATTTTCCACTATCATATTCTAAAAGTTTCCGCATATAAAAATCAAAATGTTTCTACTTAACAGTAACTATTTCTAAAATTATTTTCAGTATTATCTGCATTCGCCTTAGCAGACATGGTTTCTTTCCGCCTATGCCTGTGGCAACACGGCCGCCTGAAGTGCACCCTGACTTTGTCGAGACGGGTTGTGATAGTTGGTATTAGAGGGAGGTTAGCTACTAAAGATGAAGTATTTTGAAATTATCAAATATTTTGATCTTATTATATAAATATATGTGTATGAATCATTTTTTTCACTCAGCTTGTCATTATCTATTGTTCGCAGCTGAAACATGCACACACTCACTCATAAGCATGAATAGTATGCACACGAATGTTAAGGTGTTATGGGCAAACTTAACATTCTTGTGCCATGAATTTCCACTAGGCAATACTTGTGAATATTAAATTGTATGAACGGTTTAATTTTTTCAACTGTGTTGGCATTAGAGTCATAATATGCATGACATGTTAAGTGATATGGACGCTTAACATGACATATGTATTCATTCATTTGCATTTATATCATAAATCATTGCACAAGTGTGAAGTCAAGAACATCAATAGTGATTGTACACACATGAATTTTTTATTTGCTTGACATTGTACATGATCTTGGTATTGCACTTGCATGATTATCACCTAGAATTGTCTAATGAAAATGCTGTAATGATTACATAATTTATGTACATGATAGTAGGAAATGTGTTAGGATCTCTAGTTTCAAGTCTCTAGTATTCGTATTCAGTCTTCCTATTCTGTTCGACTAACAATCTTATCCAGTCCTCGCGCATCTTTGTTGGGTATATTGGAAAATGTGTACCAGATTTGAAGAAGCCTCACCCTACTCAATGATATACATCAAGGTGTATTTGATGTTGTTTTGAGTTTATATGTGCAGGTTAAGAAAATGCAAGAATGCAGGAAAAAATTTCTAATTTTATGTGTCGACACTAGAAGAAGCTGTGTCGACACTTATGAAGGCTTGTGTCGACACTGGAGAAAAGTTGTGTCGACACTTGGAGTTATTTGTGTCGACACTTGGAAAGGTTGTGTCAACACCTGAAGAAACTGTGTCGACATACAGAGGCAGAGTCGACACACAGAAAAACTTAGTCGACATCAGCTGTGTCGACACACAGAGGTAGTGTAGACACACAGAAGACTTTGTCGACATCAACTGTGTCGACACACAGGACTTGTGTCGACACACTGCAGAGTTTCAAGAAAGTTAAAGAAAAGAAGTGACTGTGTCGACACATAGAGACAGTGTCTACACACAGAAGACTTTGTCGACATCAACTGTGTCGACACATAGGACTTATGCCGACACACTGCAGAGTTTCAATAAAGTTAAAGAGAAGAAGTAATTGTGTCGACACATAGAATCATTGTCGACACATTCTACAGATGCAGTGTCGAGAAGCAGTGTCAACACTAAGGAGGCAGTGTCGACACCTCCAAGGCTTGTGTCGACACTTATTTTACTTGTGTCGACACATGATGAAGTTCAGTCTCGACACTTTGCTTGCAGACAAAATTTCAAGAAGTGACTAGATGACTTGACAGCTACCGTTACCAACCGGTCTACTGCAACAGTCAGAGCTGTCAGAAGGTTGTTAGAAACCGGATCAGCCAGTTACCATGGAGAAAGTCTATATAAGGCATTCTCCTTCAACAAATAATGATTGATAGAGGATATTGAAAAAGAATATACACATACAGAATTAAGAAGATTTTCGTGAGAAGATCTAAGAAGATTTTGGAGAGAAAGAGCTCCATCTATTGAAGTGAAGTGCAGTTGCTGAACCAGGCTGCCAAGAAGGATTCAGATTGAGATCTGAATATCAAGAAAGAAGTTGATTGAAGATCAACTTCAAAGGAGATCAACCCTACTGAGTTCAGATTCAAGAAGCTTTGAAGAAAGCTAAGGGAGGTTGTTCTCTGCCATCAGGTTCTTCCAAGAACTGATTAATAAGCCATCCATCCTGTCTTTCTCTACCTAGATGGTGGTAATATACATTGTTAAATCAATTATCTGTAGAATCTTTAAGAGATCTGAGTTGTAAGCCTGTATTTATAAAGGCTGAGTGTAGGAGAGTATTTTCTCTGAGTGGTAGGCATTGTTGAAGGCTGAGGTAGGGTTGTAAGCCTGAGTTGTAGGAAATTGTGATCTCTGAGTTGTAGGACTTGTTGAAGGCTGAGGTAGGGCAGTTTGCCTGAGCTGTAGGAGTGTGGACTCACTCTGAGTTGTAGGAGCCCTGTTGGGGTTCTGAGCTACTGTAAGATCTGAGGATCTGAGGTGAAGAGAATAAGTTAGGATGAATATAGCACACTACTAGATAGGCAAAGGGGGAAATTGAATGTACCCAGATCTTGGGGAACCACTATAAAACTTGTGTGCAATCTGTGTTGTTGTGATTCTGTGAATCTGTACTATGGTTGCTATAGATTTATCTGTTGTTAAGTATTTAACTGAATAGATTTGCTGCCTTAGAAGAAAAAGGAATTACACCTATTCACCTCCCTCTAGTGGTTAGACACTAATTCTTTCAAGTGGTATCAAAGCGAGGTTCCTCAAAGTTAGACTTAACAGTCTGAGTGAGATCTGTAAGGCAGTACTTAAGATCAAGAAAATGGGTTCAGGAGAGAACCATACAGAACTAGGAGCAATGAAATTGCCCATTTGTAGGAAAGAAACATTTGAAATTTGGAAGGAAAGAGTCAGATTATTTATGGAGGCATCTGATCCTAGAATCTATATAACAGTTAAGGAATGATCTTATGTTCCAATGAAGGTTTATGTACTTGATGCTAATCAAAGAATTCCAAAGGATTTCTCAGAGATGACTAATGATGAAATCATCTTTGCAACAATGGATAAAAGAGCCCAGAATATTATAGTAAGTGTCATTGATGATTTAACTTTCCAGAATCTAATTCATTGCAAAACCTCCAAGGAAATGTGAGACACATTGATAGTCTACGTGGAGGGTTCTGAAGAGGTTAGGCAAGATAGAAAATCTATGCTTAATTAAGAATATGAGAGTTTCAGACAAGCCAAGTCTGAAAGTATTACTGAATGCTATAAGAAGTTCTATATGATAGTTATTGAACTGATGTCATATGGAAGAGTGTTCAGTACTTATGAGTTAAATGATAAATTCCTTAGGTCATTGACTAAGGATAGGGATACAAAAATCTGTGTCATAAGAGAAGTGGCCAGACTGGCTGAGATATCTCCTCCAACACTGTTTGAAAAATTGCTGTCATATAAGATGCAGCTATTAGCTAGAAAGGAGGAAGAGAAAAACACAAAATGTGACTATAAAGAAAAGTCAGTGACTTTTAAGGTTGAAGCTACAAGACAACATAGGAAAATGTCTCCATCTTTTTCTAAGAGAGATGCAGAAATTATCTCAGACAATTCAGATAATCCCAATTTAGACAACAACAATTCAGATGAAGATTTTGCAGCATTTACAAGACAGTTCCAAAGATTCTTGAAGAAGAAACAGTGGAAATCTAAGCCTTCCACATCTCAGTCCAAGGATGATTATTATCAAAATAGGAAATCATCCAGGAAGGACAGGAATGAGACTAAGCCAAGCAAGTCAACTACATCCACGATTATATGCTACTACTGCAACAAAGCTGAACATATTGTGGCTGACTGTCCAAATAAGAGAAAGGAGTCTGCTAATAGAAAGAAGTCACAGTACAATAGCAAGAAGGAGAAATCCTTGGTTGTTGAGAAAGAGAAAAGCTTTACAGATCAATCAACTTCAGAGTCAGAATCTGAGGCTAAGGCATATATTGGTCTGTTTGCAGAAGAAGAGGATGAGTTCATGCATTACTTGACTCTATCTATGAGCAGGAAGACCATCAGTACAAAGGATTGATGGCAGTTTCTGAAGAAGACAAGTGTCAGGATCAGCCTGGCCCCAGTAAGGTAAAATGTGTATCTGTAGATTCTGACTACTTCACTGGGTCAGAATCAGATACATTTTCATCAAGAGATGAAGATGAGTCTGAATCTGAAGGAGATATTCATCAGCTTATAGATGAATATGAAGACCTATTGCATGCACTTAAGAGAAGCAAAAATCTGTCTAAGTATCAGGCTAAGGAAATTGCAGCTCTTAAGTTTGTTGCATCTGATTCAGAAAAGTTACTGAATCAAAAGTTGAATGAGATTGCCAGATTGAAGAACATAACTGTTATTCAAATGGGAACAATCATATTTAAGAATGATCAGACTAAAGTCTGGAAAACAGACTTCTGAAAGAGAAGGAGATTGTGGTTAGTTTTTCTAAGCCAAAATCTGTATTAACCCTTGATTGATGAGTTTGTGTCTCAAAAGGGTAAGACAGGATTAGGCTATAAGAAAACTGCATGGACTGCTAAGTCCAATTCTAAAGGCAAAGCCCCAACACAGAACAAAAGATCTGCTGAAAACAATACAGCTAAGGTTATACCTAAAAAGAGGTATAATAAGTTTGAGTGCTGGTGCTGTGGCAAGGTAGACCACTTTGCCTTAGACTGTTGGCACAATTCCAGTATCAAGGAGAATAGCAGTCTGTCTGTAAGAAAAGCTACAGACAGATTTGTTAAGTTTCAGACTAACTTGAACCAAGGACTCAAAAGTTATTTGGGTTCTAAGGTTAAGTAATCTGTGTTGCAGGTGAGTCCAAGTTATCATGCCCATATATGGTACTTGGACAGTGGATGTTCCAGGCATATGACTGGAACAAGGGGATTGTTGAAGGACTACTCACCTATGCTGAATGAGCCTAAAGTTATCTTTGGTGGTTCTGAAAAGGGAGTCATCAAAGGTTTTAGTAACATTTCTAATAACTCAGTTACAATCACTCAAGTGGCCTATGTTAAGGGTTTGGAACATAATCTTATTAGCATAAGTCAGCTGAGTGATTTAGGTTATGACATTTCATTTGTCAAGAATGAGTGTCATATCAAAAGGTCAAGTGATCAAGTGGTCATATTTATTGGATATAGAAAAAGAAATGTATATTGCCTAGACTTTGTGTGTGAGAATAAGAATTCTCCTATCTGTCTTGTGGCTAATGAGAAAGTCTCTCATTGTGTCAAGTGGCACAAGAGGCTAGCCCATCTTAACTACAAGACCATTGGTCAACTCTTTAG
Source organism: Platanthera guangdongensis (assembly GCA_039583875.1). Taxonomy (NCBI): domain Eukaryota; kingdom Viridiplantae; phylum Streptophyta; class Magnoliopsida; order Asparagales; family Orchidaceae; genus Platanthera; species Platanthera guangdongensis. The sequence continues at coordinate 153,196,831 of CM077161.1, read as the reverse complement.
CAAAGAGTTAGTGAGGAATGGTCCTCAAGTTAAGTGTATTAAGGATGAGATATGCTCAGCTTGTCAAAAAGGCAAGCAGAATAGATCCACCTTTCATAGTCTTGAAACTAAGGATTCAGTGAGGTGTTTGTACCTCTTGCATATGGATTTATTTGGTCCTATGCCAGTTCAGAGCCTAGATAGGAAGGTCTACACTTTTGTGATTGTAAATGACTATTCTAGATTCTCATGGGTATTCTTTCTGAGACAGAAATCTGAAACCCCAAAGGTCTTCTACAATTTTGTCAAACAATTCAGAATGAATTAGATAGTTCAGTGGTCAAAATCAGAAGTGACCATGGAACTGATTTTCAATCTGAAAATATGACAAGACTGTGTGAAGAGTTTGTGATTCATTAGGAATTCTCCTCACCTAGAACACCTCAGCAAAATGTCATTGCTGAGAGAAAGAATAGGACATTGATTGAGTCTAGAAGAACTCTATTGAGTGATACTTCTCTCCCAGAATATTTCTGGGCTGAGGCAGTTAACATTGTATGTCATGTGCTCAATAAGGCTTCTATCACCAAAAGCCACAAAAAGACACCCTATGAGGTTGTGAAAGGCAGAAAACCAAACGTATCCTATTTTAGGATCTTTGGTTACAAGTGTTATGTACTTAACAATGACAAATCTCACCTAACTAAGTTTGCTGCCAAATCCCAAGATGCGATATTTGTTGGGTACAACAATAATAGTACGGTCTATAGGGTCTACAACTTGGCTACTCAAGTTGTAGAAGAGTCAGTTCATGTTATCTTTGATGAAACTAGACTTATTAACAGTAAGTTGTCAAGTAGTTCTTGTAGCTCCACAGGTATATAGCAGAAGATGGACCAGCTTGCTATCAGAGAAGTTCCAACTGCTAAGCAGGATGTGAAAAATGGTAGTTGCTGTCCAGGGGAGTACAAGACATTAAAGATGCTGATGAAGACCATGATGTGCAACATGAAGAAGAGATTGGAGAAGATCAAACTGCTGATAGATTACCTCCAGCAGTTAGACAGTTGAAGGATCATCCTGCACATCAAATCATTGGTGATCCTAGACAAGAAGTACAAACAAGGAGCATGAACTTGAACACAGTTCTTTGCTCTAGCTTCTTATCTCAAGTGGAACCCAAGAGATTTGAAGAAGCTGTTAAGGACCCACACTAGATTGATGTCATGCAGGAAGAGTTAAATCAGTTCAGAAGGTGCAAGGTCTGAGATTGGTTCCAAAACCAAAGGGTCACAATGTCATAGGGACAAAGTGGATATACATAAACAAGCTTGATGAGAGTGAGATCATAGTGAAGAACAAGGCAAGACTAGTTGCCAAAGGATACAGACAGGAGGAGGGCATAGATTTTGATCAGACTTTTGCCCCTGTGGCAAGAATGGAAGCTATCAGGTTATTTTTAGCCTATGCAGCATATCAAGGCTTCAAGGTATTCCAGATGGATGTTAAGTCTGCATTCTTAAATGGAGACTTAAAAGAGGAGGTCTATATAGAGCAGCCCTCAGGTTTTGTTGATCCACTCTATCCTACTTATGTCTATAGACTTAGGAAAGCTCTGTGTGAGTTGAAACAAGCCTCAAGGGCTTGGTATGAAACCCTTTCTACTTTCCTCATTGAGAACAAATTCTCAAGGGAGAAAATAGATAAGACTCTATTCCTTAGAAAATTCAAAAGAAAGATAATCCTAGTCCAAATATATGTTGATGGCATAATATTTGGGTCTACTGAAAGTAACCTTTGTAGAAAGTTTGCAAAACTTATACAAGGGAATTTGAAATGAGCAGTATGAGAGAACTTAAGTTTTTCTTGGGTCTCCAAGTAAGACAGACTGAAGATGGCTTGTCCATATCCCAGTCTAAGTTCACCCTAGAGTTAATTAAAAAGTATGGTATAGAATCATCCACTACCATGAGAACTCCAATGGGGACAAGTGTATCTCTTAGCAAAGATGATGCAGAGAAACCTGTTGGTGAAACTTTGTATAGATGAATAGTTGGCTCCCTTCTATAACTGACTGATAGTAGACCAGATATCATGTATGCTACATGTGTCTGTGCTAGGTACCAATCCTGCCCTAAAGAATCTCATCTTACTGCAGTAAAAAGGATTTTGAGATATCTTAAGGGCACACCTAATCGAGGCCTTTGGTATCCTAGGAATAAAGATTTTCTACTAATGGGTTATTCAGATGCAGACTTTGCAGGTTGCAAAGTAGATAAGAAAAGTACTACAAGCACCTGTCATTTTCTAGGAGAAGATTGATGTCTTGGAGCTGTAAGAAGCAGACCATTGTGTTTATTTCCACAGCTGAGTCAGAATATGTTGCTGTTGGAAGTTATTGTGCACAACTATTGTGGATACATCATCAGTTGGAAGACTATGGTATCCAGGTAAGTAGAACCCCATTATTATGTGATTCTACTAGTGCTATTTTTATTGTACATAATCCAGTTTCTCATATTAGAACAAAGCATATTGAAATAAGGTACCATTTTCTTAGAGATCATGTAGAGAAAGAGGATATTTCTTTAGAATTTGTTAGTACTGATTTACAACTAGCTGACATGTTTACTAAGCCTTTAGATGAAACTAAATTCAACAATTTCAAAATTGAAATAGGTATGTTGAACATAAATTAATTTACAAAAGTTGGCTAAGTGAAATTGTGTCGACACAAGAAGTTATCTGTGTCGACACATAATAGTCGGTGTCGACATTCCAGGTAAGTGGTGTCGACACATCTAGAAAATTGGTGTCAACATTCCAAAAAGTGGTGTCGACACATCTAGGGAATAGGTGTCGACACATCCAAAAGTGGTGTCGACACATCCAAAAATGGTGTCAACACTTAGGATCAACACAGATTTCGTCAAGTGTAAATGGACTAAGTCTCGACACATAGATGTCAACACTTATGTCGAGACATTAGAAGTCTGTGTCGACACATTTCAACAGTGTCGACACATTAAGAGGATTTTGACGAGCCTTTTGACCTTCCTTATTTAGAAAGGTATTGTTTGATACATTAGAATATATGTACCAGATTTGAAGAAGTCTCACCGTACTGAATGATATACATCAAGCTATATTTGATGTGCTTTGAGTTTATTTGTGCAGGTTAAGTAATTGTAGGAAATGTAGAAAAGTTTCTAAGTCCATGTGTCGGCACCTAGAGGTGAAGTGTCGACACTTAAGTAGGCTTGTGTCGACACCTAGAGAAGTTGTGTCGACACTAGGAGTAATTGTGTCGACACCAGGAAAGGCAGAGTCGACACCAGAAGCAAAGTGTCGACACATACAGGCAGTGTCGACACACTGTGAAGAATTGTCAACATAAGATGTGTCGACACTTAGAAGTAGTGTCGAGACCCAAAGAAACTTTGTCAACATCAAATGTGTCGACACTTAAAGGCTGTGTCGACACTCAACAAGCATCAACAAAGTTAAAGTACTTGTGTCGACACAAAGGAGATGTGTCGACACTCAGCAAGTTTCAACACAAGAAGGCATGTGTCGACACAAAAGAGCTGTGTCGACACACAGCAGAATTCAACTAAGTATCAAAGAAGAAGTACTTGTGTCGACACACTCAATCAGTGTCGACACATTCTACAGAAGGCTTGTGTCGACACACAGAATCAGTGTCGACACATTCTGAAGAAGCAGTGTCGAGAAGCTGTTACAACAACACAAGGAGTTGTGTCGACACCATCAAGGCTAGTGTCGACACTTAGTCCACTTGTGTCGACACTTGGTCTATTTGTGTCGACACATAATGACTATCTGTCTCGACACTTTCAGACAGTGACAGTGATTTCACGAAGTGACTGGATGACTTGACAGCTGTCATTTCAACCGGTCAACTACAACTGTCAGAGCTGCCAAAAGGTTGTTAGAAACCGGATCAGCCGGTTACCTTGGAGGAAGACTATTTAAAGACCTTTTTTCCTTCGACAGAAAGGATGATCAATCAATTGAAAACAACACAAAAAGAAGAAGACCTTCAACAAAAGATCTAAGAAGTTGGAGAGAGAGAGCTCCTTCTAAGAAGAACAGCTGTTGAACCAGGCTGCAAAGTAAGATTCAGATCGAGATCTGAATCTCAAGACAGAAGTTGATTGAAGATCATCTTCACAGGAGATTCAACCCTACTGTGTTCTAATTCAAGAAGCTTTGAAGAAAGCCAAGGGAGGTTGATGTCTGCAAAGTTCATTCAAGAATTCATCAAGAAGCCAGTCAACTCATCTTTCTCTTTCAGAGTTATGGTTAATTACCTTGTATCATTAAAATTTTTGTATGATCCTAAGGGATCTGAGTTGTAAGCCTATTTTATAAAGGCTGAGTGTAGGAGACTGTGTGCTCTGAGTGTAGGTCATGTTGAAGACTGAGGTAGGGCCTTGTGCCTGAGTTATAGGAGACTTTGTTCTCTGAGTGTAAGTCTTGTTGAAGACTGAGTGGTAGGGCTTATTGCCTGAGTTGTAGGAGTGGGGACACTCTGAGTTGTAGGAACCGGTTTGGGGTTCTGAGCTGTAAGATCTGAGGATCTGAGGAGAAGTGATGAAGTTAGGCCGAATCTAGTACACTACTAGATAGGCGAAGGGGGAAATTGGATGTACCCAGACCTTGGGGAACCACTATAAATACTGTGTGCACTCTGTGAATGTTTGTATCTGTGATTGCTGTGTTGTGATAGCTGTAGAATTGCATTAGCTGTATAGAATTTCTGCCTTAAATTTAAAAAGATAAAGTACACCTATTCACCCCCCTCTAGGTGATAGACACTATTTCTTTCAAGTGGTATCAGAGGGAGGTTACTCAAAAAGGGACATAACAGTCTGAGTAAGATCCTGTAGGCAGATTCAGAATAATCAAGATTCAAGAAAACGGGTTCTAGTGAGACTCACAAAGAGCTGGGGTCCATGAAATTGCCAATCTATAGAAAAAAGATATTTGACATTTGGAAAGAGAGGGTTAGACTTTTTATGGAAGCCTCTGACCCAAGAATATATATTACAGTCAAAGAAGGGCCATATGTGCCAATGAAGGTATCTATTCTGGATGCAAATCAGAAAATTCCCAAGGATTATTCAGAAATGACCAAGGATGAAATAATCTTGGAAACTATGGATAAGAGGGCCAAAAACATCATAGTGAGTGCCATTGATGATTCTACCTTTCATAATTTGATTCATTGCAAGACTTCCAAGGAAATGTGGGATACTTTGATAGTCTATATGGAAGGATCAGAAGAAGTAAACAAGACAGGAAGTCCTTGTTAAATCAGGAATAAGAAAACTTCAGATAAGGAAAGTCTGATAGCATTACTGAATGCTACAAGAAGTTCTATAGGATGGTGAATGAATTGATGTCCTATGGAAGAGAATTCAGCAACTATGAGCTGAATGACAAGTTTTTAAGATCCCTGACTAAGGACTGGGACACCAAGATTTGTGTCATTAGGGAAGTGGCCAAACTAGCTGATATACCTCCTCCAACTTTGTTTGGAAAACTGTTATCTTATGAGATGCAGTTAATGGTTAGGAAGGAGGAAGAGAAGACTACAAGAGTGGAGCACAAGAAAAGATTTGTGGCCTTCAAGACTGAAGCCACTAGGAAGTATAGAAGCAAGTCTCCATCTCCATCTCAAATAGTTGCTGAGGTTGAGACAGATAATTCAGAAGCAAGAATTCACATAGGGTGCATTTATAAGACATCCTAGTGACTTCATCTGAAAGTGATGAAGACTTTGCTGCTTTTACAAGATATTTTCAAAAGTTTCTGAAGAAGAAGCAGTGGAGGTCTAAGTCATCCACTTCACAGCCAAAAGATGACTACTATCAGAAAAGGAAGTCATCAAGGAATGACAGAAGAAAGTCCAAGCCAAGTAAAACTACATCCTCAAAGATTGTATGCTATTGTTGCAATAGATAGGGACATGTAGTGGCTGACTGTCCTAAAAATAGAAAGGAGTCAGCTGACAAAAAGATGACTCAGTTTAAGGGCAAAAAGGAAAAGTCCTTTGTTGCTAAGAAAGACAAGAGTTTGACTGATCAGTCATCTTCAGAAACAGAATCAGAAGCTGAAGCCTATATTGGTTTATTTGCTGGAGAGGAAGAAGATGAGTTCATGCAACTAATGAACTCAATTTATGAGCATGAGGACATTCAGTGCAAGGGACTGATGGCCTTATCTGAAGGAGACAAAATCCAGGATGAGCCTGGACCAAGTAAGGTACAAAGTTGTTCTTTTAGTTCAATTTCTAGTACTGAGTCAGAATCAGATATATCTACATCAAGTGATGTGGGTGAGTCTGAATCTGAAGGAGATATTCATCAGTTAATTGTTGAATATAGGGACTTATTGCAGGCCTTGAAGAAAAGCAAATCCTTAGCCAAAACTCAGGCAAAGGAGATTGCTAGTCTTAAATTGGCTGCTGCTGATTCAGACAAGTTGTTTGATCAGAAACTGAATGAAATAGCCAGGCTGAAAAATATTACTGTTATTCAGATGGGTACTATTACATTTAAGAATGATCAAATTAGAAATCTGGAGGCTAGACTTCAGAAGGAGAGAGAGATTGTAGCAAGTTTTTCTAAACCTAAATCTGTTTTACCTTTGATAGATGAGTTTGTACCACAAAAGTGTAAGACTGGATTGGGGTTTAAAAAACCTATCTAGACTGCTAAGTCCAAATCTAAGGGCAAAGCCCCAGCACAAAACAAGAAGCCTGTAGTGGATAATCCAGCCAGAGTTGTACCTAAACAAAGGTACAACAGGTTTGAGTGCTAGTGTTGTGTCAAGATAGGCCACTTTGCCATAGATTGTTGACACAATTCAAGTGTCAAGGAGAGTAGCAAACCGCCTGCTAGAAGTGCTACAAGTAGTTTTGTTAAAAGTCAGACTAACCTGCACCAAGGACCTAAGAGTTATTTGGGTTCTAAGGTTAAATAATCTGTTTTGCAGGTGAGTTCAAGTGGCCATGCCCCTATATAGTACTTGGACAGTGGATGTTCCAGGCACATGACTGGAACTAGGGGGTTGCTGAAGGACTATACACCTATCAAGGATGGTCCTAAAGTTACCTTTGGTGGTTCAGAAAAAGGAATCATCAAAGGCTTTGGTAACATTTCTAGTAACCTGATTACAATTACTCAAGTGGCTTATGTAAAGGGTTTGAAACATAACCTAATTAGCATAAGTCAGCTGAGTGATTTAGGATATGACATCTCATTTGTCAAGAATGGTTATCATATCAAGAGGTCAAATGATCAAAGATCATTCTGACAGGATATAGGAAGAGAAATATCTATTATCTAGACTTTATGTGTGAGAACAATGTTTCTCCTATTTGTCTTGTAGCTGATGAAAGAGTCTCACATTGTGTTAAATGGCACAAGAAGCTGGCTCATCTTAACTATAAGACAACTGGTCAACTCTTTAGTAAAGAGTTAGTAAGGAATGGTCCCCAAGTTAAGTGCATAAAGGATGAGATATGCTCAGCTTGTCAAAAAGGCAAGCAGACCAAATCCACCTTTCATAGCCTTGAGAACAAGGATTCTGTGAGGTGTTTATACCTCTTACATATGGATCTTTTTGGTCATATGCCAGTTCACAGTCTAGGTAGGAAGGTCTACACATTTGTGGTAGTTGATGACTATTCAAGGTATTCCTGGGTGTTCTTCCTAAGGCAAAAATCTGAAACTCCAAGTATCTTATATAGTTTTGTTAGACAAATTCAGAATGAGTTGGACATTACAGTGGTCAAAATCAGAAGTGACCATGGTACTGAATTTCAGTTTGAAAGTATGACAAAACTGTGTGAAGAATTTGGAATTTTTCAGGAATTTTCCTCCCCAAGAACACCTCAGCAAAATGGTATTGTTGAACGGAAAAATAGAACCTTGATAGAGGCTGGTAGAACCCTATTGAGTGACACTTCTCTCCCAGAATATTTCTGGGCTAAGGAAGTAAATATTGCTTGTCATGTGATCAATAGGGTTACTATCACCAAGAGCCACAAGAAGACCCCCTATGGGATTGTGAAGGGCAAAAACCAAATTTATCCTATTTCAGGATCTTTGGTTGCAAGTGTTATATACTTAACAATGGAAAGTCTTATCTAACCAAGTTTGCTGTCAAATCTCAAGAGGGGATCTTTTTTGGGTACAACAATAATAGTAAGGTTTATAGGGTTTACAACTTGATTACTCAAGTTGTAGAAGAGTCTGTTCATGTAGTTTTTGATGAAGCAAGACTCATTAACAGTGAATTGCCAAGAAGTGTTTGCAGCTCTACAAGTATAACTGAGAAGATGGACAAGCTTACCATTGCATAAGGTTCTATTACAAGTCAGCAAGTGGAAGATGGTGGCTGCTGTCCTGGGGGAGTACAAGATACTCCTGATGCTGAAGAAGACCAAGAGGTGTAGCTAAATGAAGAGACTGAAGGTGTACAACCTGAAGACAGGCTGCCTCCAGCAAACAGATATTTAAAGGATCATCTAGCCAATCAAATAATTGGAGATCCTACACAAGGAGTGAAAACAAGGAGCAGGAATCTAAGTACAGTTCCTTACTCCAGCTTCCTATCCTAAGTGGAGCCAAAAAAATTTGAAGAAGCAATTCTAGACCCTCATTGGATTGAGGTCATGCAAGAGGAGCTGAATCAATTCAAAAGATGCAAGATATGGGAGCTAGTTCCTAAACCCAAGGACCACAACATTATTGGAACTAAGTGGATCTTTAGGAACAAGTTGGATGAAAATGGAATAATCATAAAGAATAAAGCTAGACTTGTTGCAAAGGGATATAGACATGAAGAAGGTATTGATTTTGATCAAACCTTTGCTCTAGTAGCAAGACTGGAAGCAATAAGGATGTTCCTTGCCTATGCAACATATCAAGGGTTCAAGGTATATCAAATGAATGTTAAGTCAACTTTTCTGAATGGAAATCTGAAGGAAAAAGTCTATGTAGAGCAGCCATCAGGTTTTTGTTGATTCTATCAAACCTGATTATGTTTATAGACTTAGGAAGGCTTTGTATGGGTTAAAACAAGCCCCAAGGGCTTGGTATGAAACTATGTCTAGTTTCCTCATTGAGAACAAATTCTCAAGGGGGAAAATAGACAAGACTCTATTCCTTAGGAAATCCAGAGGCAAGATTATCTTAGTCCAAATTTATGTAGATGACATAATATTTGGGTCTACAGAAAGTAGTCTTTGCAGAAACTTTGCAAAACTTATGCAAAGACAATTTGAAATGAGCAGTATGGGGGAACTTAAGTTCTTCTTGGGTCTCCAAGTTAGACAGACTGAAAATAGATTATCCATATGTCAGTCTAAGTTCACCCTAGAGTTAATAAAAAGTATGGTATGAAATCATCCACTACCATGAAAACTCCTATGAGCTCAAGCATGTCTCTAAGCAAAGATGATGCAGGGAATCCTGTAGATGAGATTTTGTATAGAGGGATAGTTGACTCCTTATTGTATTTGACTGCTAGTAGACCAGATATCATGTATGCTACATATGTCTGTGCTAGGTACCAGACATGCCCTAAAGAATCTCATCTGACTGCAGTCAAAATGATTTTGAGATATCTTAAGGACACACCTTATCTAGGCCTTTGGTACCCTAGGAATGGAGATTTTGTACCGACAGGTTATTCAGATGCAGGTTTTACAGGCTGCAAGGAAGATAGGAAGAGTACTATAGAAACCTGTCAATTTCTAGGTGGAAGGCTGGTGTCATGGAGTTGTAAGAAGCAGACCAATGTGGTTATCTCCACAACTGAGTCAGAGTATGTTGCTGCAGGAAGCTGCTGTGCACAACTACTATGGATACAACACCAGCTAGAAGATTATGGTATTCAAGTAAGTAGAACACCTTTATTTTGTGATTCTATAAGTGTCATTTCTATTGCAAATATCCTGTCTCCCATAGTAGGACTAAGCACATAGAAATCAAATACCATTTTCTTAGAGAACATGTAGAAAAAGGAGACATTTTCCTAGAGTATGTTAAGACAGATAATCAGTTAGCGGATATGTTTACTAAGCCACTAGATGAAACTAAATTCAATAAGTTTAAAATTGAATTAGGTATGATAAACTTAGAATAGTTTAAAAAATTGCCTAAGTAAAATAGTGTCGACACACAGAGTTGTTTGTGTCAACACATAGAAGTGGTGTCGACATTTTAGAGAAATGGTGTCGACACATCTAGACAGTAAGTGTCGACACTTCAGAGAATTAGTGTCGACACATCCAGAGTATGTGTCGACACATCCAGGGTGGTGTCGACACTTAGGATTTACACAACATTCATCGAGTGAAGTATCGACTAATCGTCGAGCTGAGATGTATAAGTGTCGACACATATATTCTGTCGACTATATTTGTGTCGACACATAGTTGTCGAGACATTATAAGTAAGTGTCGACACTTTTCCACAGTGTCGACACATTTCAAGTATTTTGACGCGCCTTTTCACCTTCAATTTTAGAAAGGTATAAATAGGTTTTCATCATTGTTTGTCGACACGCTCACCATAGTTTCGAGATCAAACTTGTGTGTCGATGCTCTCTTCTCTAAATTCAAAATTTCTTCAAACCCTAATGGCGCCCAAGTTAGAAGAGAACATTAATAAAGGTTATGAGCTCGTGCGACACGCCTTTGATGACGCGGAACCAAAAATCTAAGGTGTGGTAACCCTAATCGCAGAGACTGGATTAGAGTATCTTGTATCAGAACTAATCAAGATCTGGAAGAATGAGGTCCTTGAATTCTTGAGTGCAGCTAATTTTGATGAATCTGGACTCAGATTAAGTCCAACGTTCATGGGGCAAAAGCCAAGATTACCCTAAAAAGTCTAAGAAAGATTCTACATCTCCCTAGAACTAAAGAAGAGGAAGATGTTCCTGCATCAAAGACAAGTGAGGCACTGGAATGGTGTGGTTTAGATTGAAGCCTGAAAATTGGATCAGTTTTCAATAGAAAAGGCATGAACATGCAGGACAAGTTTTTATCTGAAATAGTGGGCAAGGTGATACTGAGCAAGCCTGGTGGGCATGATAGGATATCAACTCACATGTTCAGTTTGATGAGAAGGATAATTTTCAAACTTAATACTGATTGGTCAGTAGTAATGTTTGATAAGATAAAAGAGACTCTAAAGAAACTCAATCTGGGTAGAATTCTGAGTTTATACTTAGCTGAAAGTATCCCTGAAGTGATGAACCAAGCTGCAGGTTCAAAGATAAATCACATGAGGATAATGAATGTTAGAATTTTCTCAAGGTGGGATAGAGTATTGACAAAAGAAATGCCTACACCAAAGAAGGAAAACACCTCAGAAGAAGAAGCAGAAGAAAGCCATTTTGGCTTCTGAATCCTCAAGTAGCTCAGAAGAGCAAGTGATTTTTAGTTCTGATGATGAAGAGGGAAGAAATGCTGGACAGTCACCAGCACGACAAGAAGATGCCCAGAGGCAGGGGGAGTTACCATCAGCTAGCCCTATTCACCTAGATCCACTCTAGGGGGAGCCTCTACATGTGGATGAGCCAACTCAACTAGATAGTGAAAGGGCTACACAAACAATTCTAGAGGTAATCACTGAAGTTAATTAATTAAATTTCAATATTAAGGATGAAGTTTTGACTGAATCATTACTTGATGTTGATCAGCATACACAGTTACATAGTCAACCAGAAGGTGTTGTCATGGAAGACACATCAGTTGCTGATAAAGTGGTAACAGTTGCTCCTGAGATAAGAGATTCTTCAGTCCAACCTCAACATGAGTTTACACTAGAAGAGTTGTTCCCTGATCTTTTACAGACTGACTTTGAGGGAGAGAAAGCAGCTGTTGAGGGGGAGCAGGTAGACCTTAAGGGGGAGCATGTGAGATCACATGAGGAGACTACTAGGAAAGAAAACTGAAAGTAAAAGACTGAGGGGGAGCTACCAGAGACTGCTCAGGACTTACCTCCAACTCCGTAGGATAGAGTAGATATAGCTAGTACCTCAGATTCTGAAGATGCTGCTGAGGTTCAGGCAAAGAAAAGGAAGCTAATGGTCTTCAAGAGAAGGAGTCAAAGCTACAAGAAAGCTTTACAAACAGTTGCTCCACAACAAGCTCCAACAAATGATTATAGTTCTCTGTTGGTGGCATTGCAAATCAAGATGGATGAGCAAAGAAAAGCTTTAGAAACTTATATGGATGAGCATCATAAGGAATTACAATTGTCCTTAGCTCAAGACATAAAATCTATTAGATTTGAAGTTAATCAACATAAAAAGGAAATGACTGATTGTTTCCATAAAGGAGGCAATGCAGTGGTATATCTGGCTACACATCAAGAGCAGGTAAAGACACAAGTTGATGACATGACTGTAAAAACAAAGATATGTTCTGGAAAACCAGATTAGAATGAATGAAAATCTAACTGAATCACATAATGTGATAGTAACAGAAATGAAAAATCTAGCTACTGCACAGACTGCAGCAAGTGCTACTGCCAAGGAAGAGTTTGACCAGCACTTACAAGAGAGTCTCACTGCTGTTAAAACTGCTATAGAAGATTCTCAAAAGGCAATTACTGAAAAGCTTCAAAGGTTAAGACCTTTTTATAAAGATGGAGTTAACTATTTGAATGCTCAAATTAGATTTCAGAAGGATGATCTTCGAGATCATATAGAACGAGAAGTCATAAAGGGGGAGAGGTTGTTAGTCCAAGCAGGCTCTGATCATGCAAAATGGATTTCAAACAGCATCAGACACTGGCTGATCCGATTTTTAACAACCTTTTGGCAGCTCTGACAGTTGCAGTTGACCGGTTGAAATGACAGCTGTCAAGTCATCCAGTCACTTCTTGAAATCACTATCACTTTCTTAAAGTGTCGAGACAGATAGTCATTATGTGTCGACACAAATAGACCAAGTGTCGACACAAATGGACTAAGTGTCGACAATAGCCTTGATGGTGTCGACATAACTCCTTGTATTGTTGTAACAGCTTCTTGACACTGCTTCTTCAGAATGTGTCGACACTGATTCTGTGTGTCGACACAAGCCTTCTGTAGAATGTGTCGACACTGATTGAGTGTATCGACACAAGTACTTCTTCTTTGATACTTAGTTGAATTCTATTGTGTGTCGACACAACTCCTTTGTGTCGACACATGCCTTCTTGTGTTGAAACTTGCTGAGTGTCGACACACCTCCTTTTTGTCGACACGAGTACTTTAACTTTGTTGATGCTTGCCGAGTGTCGACACAGCCTCTAAGTGTCGACACATTTGATGTCGACAAAGTTTCTTTGGATGTCGACACTGCCTCTAAGTGTCGACACATCTTATGTTGACAATTCTTCACAGTATGTCGACACTGCCTGTATGTGTCGACACTTTGCTTCTGGTGTCGACTCTGCCTTTCCTGGTGTCGACACAATTACTTCTAGTGTCGACACAGCTTCTCTAGGTGTCGACACAAGCCTACTTAATTGTCGACACTTCACCTCTAGGTGTCGACACATGGACCTAGAAACCTTTCTGCATTTCCTGCAATTACTTAACCTGCACAAATAAACTCAAAGTACATCAAAGACACCTTGATGTATATCATTGAGTAGGGTGAGACTTCTTCAATCGGGTACATATATTCCAATGTACCCAACAATCTCCCCCTATTTGGAGAAGTCATAACCCCTAGTCAATGATATACACCATACATAACAAATACTTAATATGATGTATAACAATATTAAATGACAGGGTAAAAACATGTATAAACAAAACATGTATAATCAATTATCTCATAATAACAATGTAATAGATTGAATCATGAAACATTGTTTTTACAACTTCCAACATTTTCATTAATCAAAGTTTACATAGAGTTTAATGCAAATGATTACAAATTGTAAACTTAAGAAAATTTTATCTTATGGCTGCTCTGGTTCCTTGATAACAATGCCCTTTCCAGATTGAATCTTTGCTTGAACTGGAGCTTCATTGTCATCAGCAGCCTTCTTTCCCTTAAGATTTTTCTTTTTCTGTTCTTCAGCTCTAATCTTCTGTCTCTCAAAATAATGATAAGGCTTAGGGAAATACTTGCTAGGCTCCTGTGCATTAGGAGGTAGCTTCCCTAATTTAGCCTTCTTTCTATATTGTACTATGACCTCTTACCTAGCTTCATGCTTTTTCCACTTTTGGTCAGAATACCATTTGCCCCTCTCTAGGAAATTATCCTTTGCAGCCTTCCAAGCAGTTAATATGATATTCCTAGAGGTTGAGCTCTATTGCTCAAAGTCTAGCCTTAATTCAGCCTGCTCTCTGAACCTCTTCTTAGATAATTGGGCCTCTTGTTCTTTTAGTACTGCCTCTGGCATAAGCTATACAACTTTCTTAAGAATAACATTTTGATTACCCTCAGGAGGACTATACATAGATTGTACCTCCTAATGTATAATGTCAAAATCTGCAGGAGGATATATCACTTGAGCCACTTCAACTTGTTCTCCTCCAAAATATACAGGATTTGTCTCAAATTCTGCCATATTATCATCATCACATAAAGGTGGATATCCAAGGGTGACTCTGATGCTGTTTGAAATCCATTTTGCATGATCAGAGCCTGCTATAAATAGGTCAACAACATAGTCTGTCGACACACTCTCCATAGTTTCAAGACCAAAACCTTGTGTCGACAACTTCTCTCTGCTCAATCCAACCTTTCACTCAACCCTAATGGCGCCGAAGCTAGAAGTCAATGTCAATGAAAGCTATGAGCTTGTACGCAATGCCTTTGATAATGCGGAACTGGAAATATAAGCCGTAGTAACCCTAATTGTTGAGAATGGGTTAGAATTTTTGGTATCTGAACCAACAAAAATTTGGAAGAAAGAAGTTCTGGATTTTTATGGCGCAGCTTCCATAGATTCAACTGAACTTAAGATCAAGTCTATAGTTCATGGTGCTAAAGTTAAACTCACTTTGAAGAGCTTGAGGAAAACTCTTCAACTACCAAGAATTCAAGAAGAAGTAGAAGTTACCTCATCCAAGACAAATGAATCACTTCAATGGTGTGGATTGGATCCCACCTTGAAGATTGGATCGGCAATGAATAGAAAAAGAATGAATCAGCAAGACAAATTTCTTTCAGAAATAGTTGGCAAAGTTATTCTCTGTAAACCAGGGGCATGATAGGATTTCTTCCTATATGTTCAACCTGATTACCAGGATCATCTACAGACTAACCACTGATTGGTCATCAGTAATATTTGAAAAGATTAATGAAAGCATTAAGAAACTAAATCTGGGAAGGATTATAAGTCTCTACTTGGTTGGAATAATTCCAGAAGTAATGACACAGACTGCTGGTTCAAAGATTAATCATATGAGGAGAATGAACATAAGGATTATATCCAGATGTGATAGAGTCCTAACTAAGGATATGCCTGAGGAAGAAAGACAAGTGATTCCTAAAAAAAACACCTGCACAAGATATAACAGACAGTGCTCAAGTGCAGGGGGAGCCTCAACTAGAGGAAGAGCCAACCCACTTGGAAAGTGAAATGCCTACTCAGACTATACTTGAGATAATTCAAGAGGTTAATCAATCAATTCTCATTAATAAAGATGAAACAATAACTGAATCTTTGATTGATGTTGACCAGTCAACTCAACTACACAGTCAAACACAAGATGTTA
This sequence comes from Platanthera guangdongensis, assembly GCA_039583875.1. Classification (NCBI taxonomy): domain Eukaryota; kingdom Viridiplantae; phylum Streptophyta; class Magnoliopsida; order Asparagales; family Orchidaceae; genus Platanthera; species Platanthera guangdongensis. The sequence goes on along the minus strand of CM077161.1, from coordinate 153,181,081 downwards.
TCATGGAAGATACATCTGCTATTGATAATGCTCCAGAGATTAAGGTGTCTCAAGTACCAACTCAACAAGAATTTACCCTTGAAGAGTTGTTCCCTGATCTAGGGCACACTGAATTTGAAGGGGAGAAAACAAACCTTGAGGGGGAGCAAGTTAACCTTGAGAAGGAGCAAGTTCACATTGAGAAGGAGCAAGTAAGTACTATGAGGGAGGAGCAAGAGACTCAAGGGGAGCAACCTAGAACTGTACAGGAATTGCCTCCTAGTCCTAAAGATAGAGTTAATATAGATAGTACTTCAGCTTCAGAAGATGAAGAAGCAATTCAAGCCAAAAAGAGGAAGCTAATGATTTTCAAAAGAAGAAGCCAAAGTTATAAGAGGACATTACAAATTGCTCCACAATCAGCCCCAACTACTGATTATAGTTCCTTATTAGTCTCACTACAAGTAAAGCTAGATGAGCAAATAATTACCATGGAGAAGTATATTGATGAAACTCATAAAGATCTACAATTCTCCTTGGCTCAGGATATAAAATCTATAAGATTTGAAGTTAATCAGAATAAGAAGGAAATGACTGATTGTTTTCACAAAGGAGGAAATGTTGTGATTTTCCTAGCAACACATCAAGAAAAAATCAAGACTCAAGTTGATGATATAGCTGTCAAGCAAGGTTATGTTCTAGAGAATCAAATAAGAATGAATGATAATCTGACAGAATCACACAATGTGATTGTTACAGAAATGAAGAATCTTGCTTCTGCCCAGACTGAAGAAAGGACTGAAGTCAAGGCAGAATTTGACAAGCAATTACAGGAGGGACTAGCTGCAGTCCAAAAACCTATTAAGGATTCTCAAAAGACTATTTTGCACAGCTCCTGAAGTTGAAGTCCTTTTATAAAGATGGTGTAAATTTTCTTGATGAGCAAATAAGATTTCAAAAAGATGATCTCAGGGATCATGCTGCAAGAGAAGTCATAAAGGGGGAGAGAGTATTAGTCAAAGCAGGCTCTGATCATGTTAAGTGGATATCTAATAGCATTAGAGTCACTCTTAGATGTCCATCCCTCTGTGATGATGATAATGTTATTGAGTCAGGTATACATCTTGCTTATTTTGGAGGTGAACAAGCTGAAGTTGCTCAAGTCATTTACCCTCCAGCTGATTTTGAAATGATTCACCAAGAAGTACAGTCCATGTACAGCCCTCTAGAAGGTGCTCAAAATATTATCCTTGAGGAAGTAGATATGCCAGTGCTAGAGGCAGTTTTGAACAAAGAGCAAGAAGCTCAATTGTCTAAGAAAAGATTCAGAGAACAGATAGAGTTGAAGCCTGATTTTAAGCAGTGGAGTCCAACATCCAGGAACATTATATTAACTGCTTGGAAAGCTGTAAAGGACCAGACCCATGATAGGGGCAAATGGTACTCAGAATAAGAATGACAAAAGCATGAAGCCAGGCAAGAAGTCATAGTTCAATATAGAAGAAAGGCTAAAGCTGGGAAGCTACCTCCTATTGCTCAAGAGCCTAGCAAATATTTCCCAAAGCCTTTTCATTACGTTGAAAGATAAAGAATAAGGGCTGAAGAGCTAAAGAAGAAAGATCTAAAGGGCAAGAAGCCAGCTGATGACACTGATGCTCCAGTTCAAGCCAAAATCAAATCAGGCAAAGACATAGTCATCAAAGAGCCTGAGAAGCCTTAGGATAGATTCACTAAGATTTTACAACTTTGTAATCTTTAGTATTGAAATTTATGTAGACTTTTGATAAGAAACTTTTGTAGTTGAAACAAAACATTAATTAATGCTTATTCTGGTTGCATTATTACTCTGTGATGACTTGTTATATATGTTTTGTTTTAGAAATTACCCTATCATATAATGTTGTTATACATCATATTGTGTATTTGTTATGAATGGTGTATATCATTGACTAAGGGTTATGACTTCTCCAAATAGGGGGAGATTGTTGGGGTACATTGGAAAATGTGTACCAGATTTGAAGAAGCCTCACCCTACTCAATGATATACATCAAGGTGTATTTGATGTTGTTTTGAGTTTATATGTGCAGGTTAAGAAAATGCAAGAATGCATGAAAAAGTTTATAAGTCCATGTGTCGACACCAGAAGAAGCTGTGTCGACACTTATGAAGGCTTATGTCGACACTAGAGAAAAGCTGTGTCGATACTTGAAGTTATTTGTGTCGACACTTGGAAAGGCTGTGTCAACACCTGAAGAAACTGTGTCGACATATAGAGGCAGAGTCGACACACAAAAAAACTTAGTCGACATCAGCTGTGTTGACACACAGAGGCAGTGTCGACACACAGAAGACTTTGTCGACATCAACTGTGTCGACACACAGGACTTGTGTCGACACACTGCAAAGTTTCAACAAAGTTAAAGAAAAGAAGTGACTGTGTCGACACACAGAGGCAGTGTCGACACATAGAAGACTTTGTCGACATCAACTGTGTCAACACACAGGACTTGTTCGACATACTGCAGAGTTTCAATAAAGTTAAAGAGAAAAAGTAATTGTGTCGACACACAGAATCATTGTCGACACATTCTACAGATGCAGTGTCGAGAAGCAGTGTCAACACTAAGGAAGCAATGTCGACACCTCCAAGGCTTGTGTCGACACTTAGTTTACTTGTGTCGACACATGATGAAGTTCAGTCTCGACACTTTGCTGACAGACAGAAATTTAAGAAGTGACTGGATGACTTGACAGCTGCCGTTACTAACCGGTCTACTGCAACTGTCAGAGCTGTCAGAAGGTTGTTAGAAACCGGATCAGCTGGTTACCATGGAGAAAGTCTATATAAATGCATTCTCCTTCAACAAAATAGTGACTGATAGAGGAGATTGAAAAAGAATATACACATATAAAACTAAGAAGATTTTCGTGAGAAGATCTAAGAAGAATTTGGAGAGAGAGAGCTCCATCTATTGAAGTGAAGTGCAGTTGCTGAACCAGACTGTCAAGAAGGATCAGATTGAGATCTGAATATCAAGAAAGAAGCTGATTAAAGATCAACTTCAAAGGAGATCAACCCTACTGAGTTCAGATTCAAGAAGCTTTGAAGAAAGCTGAGGGAGGTTGTTCTCTGCCATCAGGTTCTTCCAAGAACTGATCAAGAAGTCATCCATCCTGTCTCTCTCTACCTGGGTGGTGGTAATATACATTGTGAAATCAATTATCTGTAGGATCTTTAAGAGATCTGAATTGTAAGCCTATATTTATAAAGGCTGAGCGTAGGAGAGTATTTTCTCTGAGTGGTAGGCCTTGTCGAATGCTGAGGTAGGGCTGTGAGCCTGAGTTGTAGGAGATTGTGATCTCTGAGTTGTAGGCCTTGTTGAAGGCTGAGGTAGGGTAGTTTGCCTGAGCTGTAGGAGTGTGGACTCACTCTGAGTTATAGGAGCCCTGTTGGGATTCTGAGCTACTATAAGATCTGAGGATCTGAGGTGAAGAGAAGAAGTTAGGCCGAATCTAGCACACTGCTAGATAGGCGAAGGGGGAAAGTGGATGTACCCAGACCTTGGGGAACCACTATAAAAACCTGTATGTAATCTGTGTTGTTGTGATTCTGTGAATCTGTGTTGTGGTTGCTATAGATTTTATCTGTTGCTAAGTATTTAACTGAATATATTTACTGCCTTAGAAGAAAAAGGAATTACACCTATTCACCCCCCTGTAGGTGGTTAGACACTAATTCTTTCAATCTTTTCTAGATAGCTTCTAAGTGTCAGCAAGAAATGAAATTCTTCTTGTGAATTGCTGTGTTGTATTTCTTCAGCGTTGTCTTGTGATTCTCCAACTTTAGTTTGACTCGCTTTTGTCGACACTCAATCTCCATTCAACTTCTTTTTCCCTTCCAATCTTCGCTTCATGCAAAAATCTTTTCGCTCTCGGATTCTCATATTTTGCCGCTCAATTTCAAGTTAATTGAAGCAATTCATGTGCTTGTTGAAGCCAATCCTTCGTATTCATCTGAAACTGCTAAGTCTAAAGATTTCTCCTATGAACTTGAATCTGATCTTAGTAAGTCTCCACGCTTGTTCTCTTTTTTGTTTCTATATCTTTATAGTTAGCTTTCATGCTCCGATTTGAAAATTCTTGTTGGCACATTTGTCATTTTAATCTTTGTCATAAGAGAACCCAGTTCAGAGAATTTCTCAGAACGTTTCGGGATGAAACTTCCTAACTAGGGGAGAATGTAACAACCCGATTATTGTGATAAAGTAGCTAATAATAATAAAATTAAACCTAACCCTCTCATATAACCCGAGCCCCCCCCCCCCCCCCCCCCGCTTTCCTTTTATTCCTGCAAGCCGCAAGACGCAGGTTGCATATCCCGTCTCCCGCTTTCTCCCGATCCCGCTCTTCCCGATCCCGACTCCAACGCAAGCCCTGCTCCCGATTCCGCCTCTCGCTCCAGCGCCGACTCTCGATTTTGCCGCCTGCTTCTCCTCCTCTTATGCTGGTCGGCGGTTTCCACCTCTCCTTCTGCTTCTGCCGATACCTCCTCCTCTATTAGGGTTGACAGCTTCCTGTAGTAACTCTTCAGGCTGCCGGTTCTTCTTCCAAAGGCCCGCAACAGCTCTCCATTCCAGCAACCCTCTTCCCTCTTGGTTTTGTCCGACTTCTAGCTAGAAGAGCGCCTAGGCTTTACTCCCCCTTGGTTTGCTCGTTTTTCACCTCTACTCAGATTTTGGGCTTCGAATCAGACTCCTTTTGGTAAGAATTTCTTCCACTACCCTTATTCTGATTTTTATAACCCTAATATTTCCTTTGTGCCCTTTTTGCGATCCAAGTTGTGCCCCTCTTGTTTTTGTCTAAAATATTATGTATATGTTTTCCAGTGTCGCTCCTCGATTCAAGTTGGTGGGAATCCTGCAAAGTCCTCTCCGAATTATAGTTTTTCCCTAGCCGAGCGTAGCCAAGTCTCTGTCTCCGCGTGGAATCTCTTCTCCCCTCACTCAGGAGGGAGGTAATTTCTAACTCTGCTCTTGTTTGATTCTTGTGATATATAAATTATTGTGCTAGCATTCGGTTTTCCCTCTTGTCAAATTATCAGACATTGTCTGTAATTATTTTTGAACAGGTCCAGTTAGGGTTTTTAAATCTTGCTTGCGCCGCTCAGCTGCCTCCGTCAGATTCAGGCTCATTTAAGGCAAGTAGATCTCTCTCTCTCTCTCTTCTCTCTCTCTCTCTCTCTTGCAAACATTGAATTTCAATTACTTGCTCTGTTCTTATGATTATACGAATTCACCTCTGTTTGTTTGTGATGTCATATGAATTGAAGTATCGAATGTCTAATCTGACAAGTTAATGTCTTAGGGTTAATATATTTGGAATGTCACGAGATTATGATCGCAAATAATTTTACTTGAATATTCACTGAGATGAACAGATTTTCGTTTGATGTATAGTTCGAAGTATGTTGAATTTTTGGGAGTGATTAACAAATATTATATTGGCAAATATTGAGAATTGCATGATTTGTATTATTTGGATTCATATACATGGTAACTTACATTGATGATTTTGTTCCTCTAGATGAATAATTTGAAGAGTCATAGAGCATTAATCACGAGCAATATTGCCACAATAATAATTATAACGAATTCTACTTAGCAAGTATGTGATTGTGATTTGATATATATGCTCGTAACACACATTTTACTTGGAAAATACTTGTGTCAGAGGATGGTTTACCCTAGGTGAGTACTCGATATCTCTGATCTGACATATGTCAACTTACCTCTACAATTTACTCGATAAATCTTCTTGATATTATGACCTTAACTTCCCGAACCTGCGAGACTTAAACTCATTTTTTGGTTCCTTTGTGTCATCGAGTCTGGTTTAGTATGTTTGTCTGAGTAAAACTTATTTTTGGTCTGATCGCTCACTTTAAGTATTTTCATTTTTGTTAAAAATCACCTAAATATGAAATTCGAAAATAAATTCGTATGGTTGTAAGCAAATTGTTGAACTGTAACGTCTAACTGAGCATTTGTCTGCCGCCATGATCACGACAAGCAGGATTACTTTTCCGACAAGACTTGCACGCAGATCTGATCGCGAAACCATGAGCGCCCGCTATAGCACCTACACCCTTCATCGATCACGGCTTACATCATATTACATGAATACTTTTAGGCTATGCTCAGAGTAATCTAATAAAACTAACTTGCTATGTTTAGCTCATTTATTTATTGGTCATTGAATAGTTTTTGCTTCATGAGATACTGCTACACTCATGTTTTTTTGTTTCTATTATTGTTTTATACTTTACTCTGCTCACCCTATTTATTTCAACATTTTGAGGCTTTTCCCCTACGTTTTGGAATTTTCTTAACTTCCGTGTCAGCACCGTCAGATTCTTGAGTCCGATCTGCATCAAGCTTCTGTTTTCCGATGATTGATCTTCTAGCTGTGTCTGGTTTGATGTTTTTTATTCATTTCTTTTATAGTCAGATGTTTTCTTTATGTGATAATTATGAACAGTAATACATGGACAACATCTTGGCTATTTATATATTATATGTACTAAAATTTAATATTATTCACATGCCCATTCATCTGAGCATATCTTGACATAAAAACATGTATCTGAAACTTGTGTCCGGAATTTTATTTAAAATATTTGTGTATTCAAATTTTTCCACTATCATGTTCTAAAAGCCTGCGCATATAAAAATCAACATGTTTTTACTTAACAGTAATTATTTCTAAAACTATTTTCAGTATTCTCTACATCTGCCTTAGCAGACATGATTTCTTTCTGTCCATGCTCGTGACATCACGACGCACCCGAAGCGCACTCTGACATTTGTCGAGACAGTCGTGACACAGGAGAAAAACCAGGTGACCCCCAACAATTATAAAATAAATGATTATCGTTATAAAAGTACTGTAAATAACCCTTCGACGTTCTGTAGGCATTTAATGTAGTGAGAGAAATATGAAGGATCACTTGTTCGATAAATGAACAAGATGAACATTATAGTAAGATGCAACTACTAGATCAATGTCGGACATAGTCATCCATTTATCAATTGCATCAGAGCCACCAACAATCAAGAGAGCTAAGTAACTCTGATCTTCTACATGTACCAAATATAGCATTATGTATTTTTTCATGCTGGCGTATCTCATGTGTTAGATCTTGATGAACTTTCATCCATCATCATTCATGTGCATGTCTTGTCAATAACCGTTCACAATGATCACCACCCATGACATTAATAGCCTCCATAATGTGTGCAAGCATGTATGATAGCACTTGCGCATTTTTTGGGGTTAGAACGATGAAACCTAAAATCCCAAAAAAATACTTTAGAAATAGGGATAAAAAAACATAGGGCATCCATAGAATTTGTGGAAGTTTCTCCGTCGAGATACCTTTGGTAAGGTTGCGACCTCAGACAAGGTGGCGTGCAAGGGCGCGGCGAATTGGGCAGAATAGTGAAGAGATGCACTAGTGTCAGGAAAAATGTGTGTGTGTGTGTGGGGGGGGGGGGTTGTGATTATAATGAAGTAGAGTTTCTGCTTAAATGGTGGTCTGTGATGCCATAGCCAGATTAGATGTGGGTTTATCAATCACCATAAAAAATTTTGAGTAATGCGCATCCAATTTGACTATTCACCTACATGAATTAAGGTTTAAAATTAAAAAATTGAAAATCCTAGCTCCTCCTAACCACAACCCATTTAAAATTAAAACTAGAAAACATAAATGTGAAGTTTTGACAAGTTCTTTTTTCTTGTTGGTTAAAGGGAATTTGATGAGATTAAGTGAAAACATGTGTAATTAGTTTTTTTGATTGTGTTTTGTCTACAATCAGTATTTAACGAACAGAATGAAGGTTCACACCAGTAAAAACATAGTAAGAGTCGGTTTAACCCCAATGCACGATCGGTGAGTCTGGTGTTGTAAGTGGGCTCAAACTGTATTCTATGTGTTGGGTTTGAGAGCACGCAAACCCGATCAGAGCACCTGCAAATTAATTTAGCGAGTGCATCTGTGTGATCGTTTTAGCGGATACAAATACAGAAAAATAAAATAGAGACATCACGCACCAAATTTTTAACGTGAAAACCAAGTTGAGTGAAAATCACAGGACGATTGGAGTCCAACCCGGAAAGTCTTCACTAAAACGTGTATAAAAAACACACAAAGAAATTACAGACTTTCCCTCCTCGATACACAAAGAATCTTCATCACACCGCTACACAAATGATATATAATAAAATACAAGATACCAAACAGGAGAAAATGGCAAATTTACGAAATCCTCTTCGGTGAACCTCCTCTATTTTGTAGCGAGACCATATCAACATCGTAGGACGACATCTGAACTTCTCAAGAAATGGTGGTGGCAGTGGCCTCCCAACAAAGGCGGCGACGACGATATTTCAACAACGCGGCTACGGAGGCCTTCCAACATGACATGATATCCGTTCCCAACAAAGGCGGCCTCCTAATAACGTGGCGGCGGCCCTAGAATGATGTGAGTATTCTAAAGAAGAATATTGTTCTTTACAAAGTGCTGACATGAACCCTGCAGGTAAATTATTATCTGATATTGTGGAAGAGTTCTGCTATGCAAGACATAATCACATGACAAGATATCAAGGAAATGTTCAACATTATGACAACAATCATTCTGACAAAGAGAACTGACTGGAATTAGTTAATCTTCAAGAAGCTTAAAGGATGTCTGAATGCCCCAACATAGGGAGAATTGTTTATATATATCTTTCAAAATACTTAAGTGACAAGCTTGATGAATCACCAGAGGCTTCCCAACATTACTTAAAGAGGATCGACTATAAGACTATAAAAAGGTGGGAGAAACCTTTCCCCAAATCAGAGAAAAAAGAAGAAAGCTCAAGGAGGAAGAAGAAAGAGAAGAAGAAAAGTTTCAAAAAGAAGAAGGAAGTTGTTCAAGGCACCACCCACTCCTCCAGTCTTGTTGAGCGGAAGCACCTTAAAGAAATTGATCAAACAAGGTCTGGGATTGTCGTACTAGAAGACCTAATTAGTACAACTCTTGTAGAAGTGTCCAGGGTAGTTGATGAAAGATAAATAAAAGATGTGGTTGAGGGAGAAGTTCACTAGGAACTTTATGTCCAAAATACTGAGATTGTCGAGGGGAGTCCTTCATGGAAAACTCTGTCCAAGACACCCAAAGACGGGAAGAGGTGAGGACTGCTACTAAAGTCATTGAGGGGGAGTCTCAACTAATAGACCCTGTCTAGACTGCTCTTGACCTTGATGTTATGGATCAGGTCATAATGAAATTACATAGCCCATTTCTGAACCTAAACCTGAGCTAGTACAAGATGACACAACCATAATAACACTCTTTAGAAAATATATTGTACTATGAAAAAGAAGAGAGCCGCAGAAGAACAAGATTTTCAGAAGAAGTCATCTAAAGTTGACACTCCAGATTGCTTATATGAAGATTTTGAGTACAAAATAAGTCCATCCTTCAAAGCTGCTACAAAATATCCTATTATGATCACCACTCCAAATATCAGTGAAGCACTTTCTAGTTCCTTCATGGCTCAGATGCAAATAATGCTTGATAATCAAAGGAAACAAAATGAGTACTATGTGTAGAAGACAGTCTAAGGATTAATGACTGAAATGAATGATAAAATAACTAGAATTCAAGATAAGATGCATCATTTGAATGCCCAAACTCTCAATTTCTTCATGCATGCCACCCGGATAGTAGATGACACAACCCATCAATAATAATTAACCCATCAAGGACTTCATGATATCTTAGACATTCAGGTTGCCACTTCAGAGAATCTCCAAAAGTTTTCCAAGCACAAGCAAATCATATGGCTGAACACGAAATGAATGTGCTAGAAAGGCTAGACTTACAATTGACTAATAAATGGACACCTTTTGGAAACTAAAAATCATCTTATTGAAGGGATAAACATGTTAAGGTACAAGCTATATGACATTCAAGGGAACATTTGTCAACATGTATCTGAAGAAGTCAGAAAGGGGGAGGAAACTATCACTCATCACACTGCTAATCAGGCCATCTGGGTCTCTAATGCAACAAGGCTTACCATGAACTTACCCCCAATTAATAACACTCCACAGTCTGAATTTCATGATTCCCAAGCTGACTATACAGAGCCATCTTATTCATCTCACAAGAGGAAAGTTGTCTAAACTAAAGAAGAGATATTGGCCAGACATAGGAGAAGAGAAGAAATTCAAAATCTTCCAAGCTATGAAGAATGGAGTCCCAAGTCTAAACATATCATCTTAACCACATGAGAATTTTTTTGAAAGGAAAAGCTTCACACTTCAAGATTTTATAGCTCTATGGAATGGAATAAGCATAAAAAATAAGAATCAAAGAGGAGGACCCGCAAGTGAAATTATCTGAATGGACTACCACCTCCTTCAAGATACATTCCAAATCTCCTGAGCTACTTTGAAAGACAGAAGAAGAAAGCAGTTGGAGACAATGACTCATAGTGGAGAAAGAACTTGTAATGGACTAGACACTGTTAGGATTTACAAAAATATTTTTTTTCTAATATAGGCATCTATTTGTTTTCGATATATATAAAATGTAATGCTTTGCTTATATTATATTTTATGTTATAATTTATGGTTGATTAAGCTGCATATTGCGTCCTCATTCAAAATTCATTTGAATCCCGTCTTCTACTCCATTAATCAAGGGGCTTCATGAGAAAAGAATTAATATAGTATTTTTGATGCTAACAGTTGGAGGAAAATTCCATTTACATACTTTCTAGCCGTTGGCATGTTTCCTTATCAATAATACATGCTTCTGTCGACTAAGATAACTATGAAAAAGACTTGAAGAATTGAAGACATACATACATAGATATATCTTTATACAGAGATTTTGCAAGTGCTTAAGCTTTTAATTCATCTCAAAGTCCTCAGTAGTGGCAAATCCTATAAAGAATTAAAATCTTTCTGAAGATTCCTCTCATAGACAAAAGAATTTTTGATGCAGTCCAATCTATTCCAAGAAGATATATTCAAAGAGCTGATCAAGAAAGAAGAAACTACTACACTATTTCTACAAAAGACTCGAGAGATTGTGTTTGAGTCAAAGTGTTTTGTAATTATTTTGGTATCTTACTCTGAAATTGTAAGATCTTTTGGATCTGAGTTTGTTGTAGGATTCTAGTGGGAATCTGAGTGTAAGATCATTGTGATATGAGGTAGGATCTTTGGAGAATATCTGAGTGTAGATCTTTGGGTGCAGAGATTGAGGTAGGACTTTAATAGCCTAAGTGTAGGACCTTGTGTTGGAGGTCTAAGGTAGGGGACTATTGATGTTCTTGAGTTTTAGGAGTCAAGGACTTTGAGTGTAAGATCATTGATCTAAAAAAATTAGAGAAGTTGGTCGAATCTAGCACACTGCTAGATAAGTGACGGGGAAAGTGGATGTACTCATAATTGGGGAACCACTATAGATCTTGGTGTGTTCTTTGTGATTGTGATTTGTTGTGCATAAGTTCAAGGAATTTTAAGAAGACTTAAAATTCTCAAAATATCTATTCACCCCCTCTAGGTGATTAGACTATCCTTAATCTTTCAAGTTTCCATCATAAATTGAAAGTTAAAATCATAGCAATGAAGTGTCCTCACATCCCTTCAACCCAAGACTAATGTCCTGGGTCTGCCGTTCATCTTTATCCATCATCCCAAATCTTCAAGCATTTCACTTTAATTTCATCATAAAATAAATAAATTACTAGATTTCGGTTATAAAAAAGCTTGATTGCAGAAGAATCATTCATATACGATATTCATAAAAGAAATTTCAGGTTGAGCATAAGAATTGGAACCAAATTGCACAAATGAATCAAAAAGTACCCCGTATGCGACTTCATATATCATCAACTGATTCAAGTCCCAAAGCACGAAATTACGGAAAGAAAGGACGACAACCTAAACACATATTCCCCAAACCCTAATCTAACTGCAAAACAAAAACATCAAAACCATTGACGAAAGTTGATGTAAGTGAGGATAAGACTAATGACAACAAAAAACCTTTACAGAGGCTTTCAAACGGATTAAAGAGAGGATATAATAGTTGGTTCAATTTATGTCGGTGTCGTCAAAATCATCATCAAAAATTGAAGAAATCGGCGTCGGCGACGGGCTTGTACAGTTCGAAAATCGATATGGGGTTGCTATCGTCCCAAATAGATTTGGGGTCGCTTCCGTCATTCACCGTGCTCATCGGAGGACTTGCTTCCGACGTTTGTTGAACACGAAGGAGGAATCACGCCTGGTTTTCATGGAGGCTAGTGGGAGCACAAAAACGAGAATGTCGAACCCTTGATTTGGGAAAAAATTTCAGGGCGGGCTACTGCCCACACTTAGCCTAACATAAGTCCGCCCCCGAAGCTTCTAAATCGATATTTGTACATTTTTTTGATATTCATAGCCCGAAAAAAAAAAAACTCTTTCAATTTAAATTTCTAAAATCTACACAACATGAAAATGCACAATATGAAAAATGCAAAAAAAAAAAATCATGCAGTTAAAAACTGTAGTTCATGACTTGCAAAAAAATCTTCTTATATAAACTATCCAAAAACTAAAACAAAATATCTGAATCAAGAGAGCTGGAATATTGGATCCACTAAATGTTTAATAACAGATACTAGAGAATTTCAGACACAACAATTCGATGAAAGGCAACATTCTTCTGTAGGTCACTTTAATTACGTTCATTCAACAAGAGTAAGTAACACTGGTGCTATAGAAAATGAAGACTACCCTAACACATCACAACAACAAATCAATGGAGCAAATTACATAAGTATAGAAAACATAAATGTGAACATGAGACATATATTCCAATGATAGTATCGTTTTTGCTGATTCGCTGTAGTAGCTAAAATCCCACAGTCATTCAACATGAATCCAACCCAGAACAATTAGGGGCCACCATCATGCCCGAATGATAGAATGAATTTAGTCCAGAACAAATTTCGGTAATATGGATCTTACAAGAGCTTAAAGTTTTTTTTTTTTGAGTAATAAATGTATAAACACAATTACATTGATATAATAAAACCTTACTCCAACATCCTTTTATCTCACCCAAAAGTCCTAATATTAAAAGTTGTAGTACCTCCCTACGACAATCAATCAAACACTTGATGTGCGAGGTATTTGAAGAAGAGGTAGGCACGAGTGAGACGTGTGAGGAGGAAAGGATCGTTGGAGAAACGGGATTTGACAAGTTTCGTTGGCGGATTTGTCATGAGATCTGTGGCTTTTGGCAGCGTCCGAGGAAAACATGGGATTTGGTCTTCTAGGAGAAGTTTGTGTCCAAATCGCCTTTTTTGGCGTGGAGGAAAGGCGGTTAGGGCGGCGAGGGCTCTCCGACAAGGTTGATCACCTCCAAAACGATGGGGTGGGGATCCATTCGCGCTTCGTCCAGGATTTCGGGCGAGGGGGATGGGAAAGGAGGAGGGGGGACTGTGATTAGAACGAGGGAGTGCTTTCTTATTTTAATTTTAAATCTTATTTTATGATGTGCGATTAGCGGTCTTAAATCTTATTTTATGATGGGCGATTAGCGGAGAATTCCACTGGGACATTACGAATTTTGTGATTGGAATGGGGGGTTAGCTTGGCCACGGGGACGTAGCGAATTTTTACGCGGGAGTGCAGTCGCATGCGGAGAATCTGCTCAATAGAACTAAAGAAGTGACGATCTGAAAAGAACCCACTAAAGATTCTTCCTCCGTCTCTCTCTCTCTCTCTCTCTCTCTCTCTCTCTCTCTCTCTCTCTTCCCGTCTCTTTCTCTCGCTGCTTCTGCTTTGCTCACCGTTCGCCGCCAGCTGAAGTCCGCCATGGCCGAAGACTCCCTCCCCGTCGAGAAGATAACCATCGCCGGGCCGACCCATCGCCTCCATCCTCCAACGTTTTTCTTCCTCTCCAGGTGACGTCGACGGCCTCCTCTTCGGCCACTTCACTCGACTCCCCCCTCCCGATCCAAACGACGACGATCCCTCCTCTTCTTACTCCACCCCAGCCATCGGATCCAGCACTAGCGGCCCATTTTTCGCTTCCATCACATGTCATTTCTGCTCAGGCACTCCCATGAGCTTCTACGACCCCGTTGGCCGGATCGATCCGGACGCCATCCGTGCCGCCGCGCCGGCGGCGGAAGGTGGCCTTCCCATTCTCCTCGGATGGTTCTGCGGTCGCCGCCGTACCTCTCTCCGCCCCTCCATGCGCGAAGTCGCCGTATCCAACTCCCTTTTCAAAACCCTAACCGTAACCCCCATCGCCGGTCTAGAATCCCCCCCGCCTCGTCCCTGCATTTTCCTCCTGCTATCCTTCTCCTCAACAGACAACCAGGCCATCCACACGTACGAGTACCGATCGTTTCATCTCCGACGAAACCCCATCGCCGGCATCGGTGTGCTCGAACCAAGATCGCTTCATATTGTGAACATTGGCCCCGATTTCAGGGGCCATTACGGATCCTTCTCGCCTGAATCTGCACTGCCGTGGATGCACTTGCCAGCTGAAGATAATTTAGCGCAGAAGGAGAGCCTTCGGAACCTTCAGGACAGAGCTGCTGCACAGCGATTGCTGGCCTCCTCCGCAGAGGGGTTTACAGTGGATCAGTTAGCGCATTTAGTAGGGCCTGGGGCGGCGGAGTATACGTCGGAGCTGGAGAATCTTTACATGAAAATGATACTAAAGCTGGAGGGATTGGCAAGGCTTGTCGAAAAGAGCTCGGCTGCTGTTCTAGAGCAGGTGTTTTCATTGTCTTCTCTGCACATCGTACTAGTATAAAAAAGTGATTTAGTTCTTCATGGATGTTGACATACTTCTCACGTTTCTTCTCTGGTTGACAGGAAAATAAAAATTTGAAGTTAAGAAGCAGACTGGCGGGGCTAGAATGAGGTTTCTGTTCGCATTAGCTTTTGTAGTTCCAAATTTAATTACTGAAGTTCTTGTACTTTAGGTGTTACAAGTGATTTTTTGGATCTAAATGTCTTTGTTTCTACTCTATCATGTTGATTCTTCCATCAGGATTTGGAAATTTAATTCAATCTCTAAATCTCCTCTTGGGATTGTTATGGTATGATCTCGTTTGTTTTTTCCTTTCCTTCTGTGTTGAGATTCCTGAGTTAGAAATCTGTATATATACACTTTTGAGATTGGCTGCATGTTTGTCAATGAACTTTGCTTGTCATCCGAGTTTTCTGTTCACTTTGCAATTAGACCCGCGATGCTCTATGGTTGTGAGTGTTGGGCAGTGAATTGTGTACATGAGCAAAAAATGGGAGTTGCGGAGATGAGAATGCTTAGGTGGATGTGTGGACACTTGATATTGGATAAAATTAAGAATGAATGTATCAGTGATAAGACATGAGTAGCACCAATTATAGAGAAGATGCGAGAAGCTCGTCTAAGATGGTTTGTACACGTACAAAGGAGACCATTAGAGGCACCTGTTAGGCGTTGTGAGAGTCTAGTAACTAGGCATGTTAAACGAGGGAGGGGTAGACCAATAAAGACTTGAAATGGAACTATAAGGAAAGACATGATGTAATTAGGCATTAGTGAGATTACGACGAAAGATATGACACAATGACGACAAAGGATCCTTATAGCCGACCCCACTATAGTGGGATAAAGGCTTGAGTATTGTTGTCTTATGCGTTCCGAGTCATGATCTTCACCTAAGATCAATGTTTTGAAAACCAGACTGGAGCAACCATTTGGACTATGAACCGGCCAAGTATTCGGTTCGATCAAGCCTCAAAACAAGATTCTACCAGAACTTCCCAAAACCGCTCCACTGGGCGGGCTACCCGATGACCCACGAGTTGGAGCGGATTTTGGAAACCTGCCCGGTTCCAATACAAGTTTAAAATTCAAAATTTTAAATTAAAACAAAAAAGCTGACTGACATGATTTGAACCCAAGACCACGTGGGTGGGAAATAAAATCCGAACCAACAAGCTGTTATGGGTCCCATGTCATCAGTTATCTAGCACTTAAATTATCACGAGTCCTTAGGTACAAGTCAAATTGTACGAGTCTACTCGTATTGAGTCGAATCGAGTTGAGTCGTAGTTACTGGTTATTAGAGTCTTAGTGTTTAATGTTCATGCATCTCTTTATATTGGGTAGTTACCTCCATTCCATCATGGCCTTATATAGGGGACCCTTGGGTCATGTAATGGGGATCAAAGAATTAATCAAAAATCTTTCTATTTCTTCTCCTTCTCTTTCTAGGATCCTCTTTTCTCCTCTAGTTCTTTTTCCCCTCTTCATCCCCATTCTAGGATTAGCCCTTTGTATCTCCCCTCATTTGCTACCTCCGACAAACCCGCCAAATTAAGCACATAACATTTTTTTTTGTATCAGAGTCTCTTTCCTCGAATCTATGATTCCCTTCCACAGCCTTTTTGTGCTTTTTTAGATCCTGACGAATCCGATATTTCTGCAGGCATTCCAGCTTGACGACCCCGACTTCGACTCCATCCTCGACATTGGTCATCGACCGACCGCATCCCAACAACCTCCTCTCTTCGAGCTGCGCGCAACAGAGCAGGCATACACGTCTCTGTCGTCTTCAACGGGCTGTGCAGACCCGAATCGCAAGCAACAAGTGCCACAGTTGGGCTTAGGGATGTCGTCGTCGTATTCAGACCACAGATTTGGCGCATTCGTCTGTCGAGCCGCGTCTGTCGAGTCGCGTCTGTCGAGCATAGTGTCATCTCCTCCCCCAAAGGAATGACGAGACATCATCGTTGAGCAACACATAGCAGCTGCGAGACATCCTCGTTGTGCGACCGTACCTCCTTGTTGACGGCCCCACAAGAACGCTCACGTGTTTTCCATCTCTTGGAAGCGAACGAGCCCACACCTTCCACTACTCAAACCGCCGCATGCCTTGCATGGTTTTGAACCCGTGCCCCTTTCTCGAGCCCACCACCAACTGTTATCACACCTAGCCTGTGCCCTTTTCTCGAGCCACACACCTCTGTTTTGGAGGTTCCGTTCCACGTGCAACCCCACCATCTTTATGATTTTTTTGCTTAATTACTTAATCTAAATAATTGATTAAGTAGTTATCTCTCCATAGAGATAAATACTGTTAATTAAGCAGCCCTTTGTCCGATTCTATGGGAATTGGTGGCCTCCCTTGTCGCAACTCGCCGCCAACATCGACCGATTGTGATGTCGGGACACATCGGGGTTCCGCTTCCACAAGCCCAACTGTCATTCCTACCAACACATTTTGTCGTCCCTTCCATTCCAACTTGCTCGGTCCCATCACCACCTCCATTGCTCCACCGAGGCTGCCAATTATGTTGCTGCAACCCTGCCACTGTCGGACCCAGCCGGCCCCCTCCAGACGTAGCTTCCATCGGCCCCGTCTTCGATTCCACAACAACCGTGATTTCCACTGTCGTCTCCAGTGATTTCTGCCCCATAGTCTGCGCCACCGGCATGATCGCCTCCTAACCTATCAACGGTGCCACCACATTTTTTGTCGCCGACGTCCGTTCCAATTGTTTCTATTCCGCAGCCTCTGCTCCAGCTACCTGCTCCGCCGACCCCTTTGGAAGCATTACTTCCGCCGCCCGCTGCCGAGCCGACGCGACTCTACTTCTCGCCGCAACACGGTCCTCCATCGCCCTTAAGTGTCTGCAACCACCAGGCACCCTCACCCCTCTAGATTTTATGCACGACCTACCGTTTAATGCAACCTCCACTCCAACGACGTGTTACCAGGAGCTGTTATCGCGGGAAGTAAAAGAGCCTGATGTTTAGGTCATCCAAGTTTAGTTCGAGCTTGTGAGCAAATTTGATTTGAAGGATGAGTGGAATGTTGTGTCCCATGCTGTTAGTTATCTAGCAAATATATTATTATGAGTCCTTAGGTATCAAGTCAAGTTGTATGAGTCTAGTCGTACTAAGTCGAGTTGTATGAATCAAATCAAGTAGAATCATAGTTACGGGTTATTAGCGTCTTAGTGTTTAATGTTCACGCATATCTTTATATTGTGTAATTATGCCCATTCCATCGGGCTCTTATCTAGGGATACCCTGGGGTCATGTAATGGAGATCAAAGAATTAAATCATAAATCTCTCTCTCTCTCTCTCTAACTCTTCTCCTTCTCTCTAGACTCCTCTTCTTTTCCTCTAGTTCTTCTTCCCCTCTTCATCCCTGTAGAAAGAAATAGTTGGTGCAAGTTTTATTCATCCACATAGGGACAATATATAGGATTACAATATGACACCCAACACCGATAGGCGGTGTGGGACTAAACTCACTAATAGTAAAAATACTAACTCTAACACTCCCCCTCAAGCTGAAGGGGAACCCTACAACTTGAACACAACATAAAATGGAAGGTAAAAGAAGGTTGGCAACGTGAGACAAAACAACAGCCCTGAGGCCCAACCGCGTGTCACCGGGGATACTTCAACCGGGCAAAGGCCACACGACGTTGGTCCGCAAACCGACCATGACAACGCTGGATACATTTGGAGCGGAAACAAGGTCAACCACGAAAGACCAAACCAACCCTACCAAATCCAGAGAAAACAACGAGGAGACACAAACAACATATGAAATCAACCTAGTGGCCATGTGTGACTAAGGCAGGAGTCGGGAAAGAAGTATCCGAGTCGCAGTGATCACAAACACTCCCCCTCACGTGGATCATGTGCAAGAAGACATAAGTTATACTTAGGGGCCGGGTGTGACTAAGGCAGGAGTCGGGAAAGAAGCATCCGAGTCGCCGATATCACAAACACTCCCTCTCACGTGGAATACGTGCATGAAGGTATAGATTACGCCTAGAGGCCGTGACGTACACTCCCCCTCACGTAGATCACGTGCAAGAAGGCAAAAATCATAGAGACGCAACACAAAAATCACAAACAACAACTTAAAAAAAATTTTAATTTTAAACCCTACGGGCCGGGCTGGATCTGAAGAAGAAGGAAGCATCCGTCGGCACGAAGGAGCAGCACGACAGCAGCGGAGGAGAAGCACGGCTCGCAGAGCAGCCAAAGAAGAAGCAGCTGCGGCAGCAGCAGGCCGGAGAAGCAGCGACAGAGCAGCATCCAACATCGGAGAAGAAGAGAGATGCACGGGCAAAGGCCAGTAGCCGGAGAAGAAGATGCGACTGTAGCAGCAGGCCGGAGAAGAAGAAGTGACAGAGCAACATCCTTGCCGGAGGAGGCGTCAGTGTCGATGAAGCCGGAGGAGGCGTCAGTGTAGAGGAAGGAAGCCGGAGGAAGCGTCAGTGTCGATGAAGGAAGCCGGAGGAGGCGTCGGCGTCGGCGATGCAGATGGGAGCCGACGGGATCGTCGATGTCGTTCACGAAAGCCGCACAGGGCAGCGGCGGAGAAATCTGTCATCGACACGACGGGAGAAGGTCCCGCTCCCGTCTCAGAATCAAGCGACGATTCCGTCGACGGGAGCGAGGGGGAAAGGACTTCCCGTGAGCCCTAACAGCCGGAGTCGCGGAAGGACGGGTCGGGGAAGAAGCACGGGTCTGGACCGGGAGAGGGAAAGGGGAAAAATTTTTTTGGTCACAGAACCTGCTCTGATACCATGTAGAAAAAAATAGTTGGTGCAAGTTTTATTCATCCACATAGGGGCAATATATAGGATTACAATATGACACCCAACACTGATAGGTGGTGTGGGACTAAACTCACTAATAGTAAAATACTAACTCTAACAATCCCCATTCTAGGGTTAGCCCCTTGTATCTCCCCTCCTCCGTTACATTCGGCAAACCCGTCAAATTAAGTGCATAACATAGGCCAAGAAGGAAGTTACGATGTTGTTTGATTTATAATATACATATTATAATATAATGATATGGATAATATATATGCATATTAGAAATATATTAATTTATATGTGCACTATGCACAAAAATTTTAATTTAAGCTTTTGTCTCCTGATTACATCATTTGGGTTTAAGACGAACATGATTTTTTTCAATGTTTTATTTATTATGGTGGGGTGCGGGGGGGGGACCAGTGCTAGTATCAGATATTTATCTAGTTTTATGATCCTTGCTTTCATTTTAAAATTTATGCAATCAATGTTAATGGACTTATGTGTAATTTTGGGCAAGACATATATACTCTTACATAGATTAATGAGAGGAATTTTTGTACTTCGGCTAGTAGAGTGTGGTTGTTGTCGAGCTCGGTCCCACTGTTCCACCCAGCTCCAATTTCCGCTCACTATGTGGGGTGTCTCTTCCCTCCACTGTTGGTCCCTCCAAACACAACCTCTCCAAAAAGGAAGGGTGTGATCTCCTCTTCGACCTATTCTTGTCAGAGGAATTTTGCGTGGGTCGCCGGGTGGCCCCAACATGTTGACTTATTTTGTGTTTGGCTTCAGAAAATGCATCAAAAGGCAGACCCATGATTTTTTGAAATGTTTCAGAGAGCAGATCCCTACTTCATGCACTGGTTTAGGAATGCGTGCAGAACTATTTTATGTAACTACACATCTTATTGCAATCGGGAAACCAATGTAGTACTCAATTTTTAAGATGCATTATCTCTAGCTTCTTTTAACTTTTTCCTCTTGATATTTGAATACTCCTGACCTTCTCAATTTCTTTTATTTTCCTGAAGGAGTATTAAGTAATTTTTTACAGAATTTGCTTGATATTGATTCGTCTTTTGGATATGTATCTAGTAGGTATAAACATTTAATTTCTTTCACCATTTAGATTTATTGTTCTTTGTCTTATGCTTTTCGAGTCATGATCTTCACCTAAGATCAATGTTTTGAAAACCGGACTGGAGCAGCCAGTTGGACTGTGAACCGGCCAAGTATCCGGTCCGATCAATCCTCAAAACCGGATTCTACCAGAATTGCCCAAAACCGCTCAACCGGGGGGCTAACCGCTGGCCCGCAAACTGGAGCGGATTTTGGAAACCTGCCCGGTTCCAATTCAGGTTTAAAATTCAATTTTTTAAATTAAAACAAGAAAGCTGACTGACATGATTCGAACCCAAGACCTCTAGGGTGGGAAATAAAATCCGAACCAACAAGTTGTTATATGTTATGATGTTACATGTTATGGGTTGTTGTGAGTCTCGAGCACCGAGCTCCTTATTATCATTATTATTAGTTTCTTAATGTTATGTTAGGGTAGCGTTAGGTGAGTGTTAGAGTGTTGTAATCTATATAAAAACTTTGGGTGTGTTGTTGAAGGCAAACAATGACGAGGTTCTAATTCCCATCTTTTTTGTGAGATCTCCCATGTTCTTTGTGAGATCTCGGTGGCTCTCTCCTCCGACGAGCAACCACGCTTAGGAAGCCGCGGTCATGGCTCCACAGTATCTTCGATAACCCGCCGCTCATCTTCGCGACCACCTTCGAGATAGACCCATAACAACTTGGTATCAGAGGTCCATCCTCCCGCGTCCGCTTCTTCGACACCAACAACTGCTGCTTCTTCCGCTTCAGCGCTTGTTCACGCTCACGTGATCGAGATCTCCTCTGTCATAACAATATAACACATTTTCAGCAATCGACGAGTTCTCGGAGTTCTGCATCTTCTTCTTCCTGTAGGGCGCGGAGGACAACAACAGAGCCCTCCCGACTCTGTGCTTCTTCCCGGAGTCCTGTAGGGACTGATTTCTGCATCAGCGTCGGCCAACTCTCTGTCCAGCAACATCTTCTCCGGCATCGTCAAGCCGCTCCGGCACCCCCAAACTGACATCCTCAAGCTGCGACATCCTTAAGCTTTGGCCAGCTCTATGTCCGGCAACATCTTCTCCGACATCGTCGAGCCGCTCCGCATCTTCGGGCATCGTTGATCTCTGCTCCCGCATCCTTGAGCCGTTGCGCCTTCTTCAACCCGTCTCGCCGAGCCCCACACCCCACCTGTTCCGCTTCATCGAGCCCCACACCCTCTGTTCCGCTTCATCGAGCCCCCCGCACTGCCGATTTCTTTTCCTCTTTTCCTTTAATTTTCAATCCATCGAGCCACACGCCATACCATTTTTATCTCCTACCGCCTTTTCATCTAAATCATCGGCCCCACCACATTACTCCTAGCGGACAATTATGGGCTGCTACGTCCCGTATCTCTCTCCCTCCAATTAATTCATCTCTCCCACATCAATTTTATTTTATTAAACTTATTAGCAACGAGCCCCATCCCCTTTCCAAACCAACCACACTTTTAAATTAAAACCCCCAGTCAGTCCTTCTCCAGCCACATTTCTCCTTTCCAGCAGCCCTTCTCTTTTGGGTGCCAAGATTGGGCGCCACCGCGGCTCTCGTGGCCACTCCCAGTCATCCGATTCGGCACAATCCGACCGCCCTGTCACCCGGTCGTCTTCTCGCTCCTCCTCTCACACTATGGGAAACTCATCAGACCAACTAAGTCAGATTATGACCATACTGTAGACCGTCATTGCGCAACAAGCTGCCCACACTACTCTCGCAGACCGTCAGTAGGAGGCCATCATTGCGCTCTCCAAGCGCCTTGATGAACTTTCTATCGCTCCCGCCCACGATCATACAAGAAGCTGTCAGGCACAACTATTTCTCCGCCATGACCCTCCGCCCCGGACCGTCCACGAGCCACTGCCGCCGGTCCTCGCGCACTTCGTCGCTACGATTGTACCGCGTTACACCAGATTGGAATTTCCAACTTATGATGGGAAAAGTGATCCATTGGGCTTGCTCACCAAGTGTGAGCAATTCTTCGACCACCAGCAAACTCCGACAGCAGATCAAATCCATTTAGCATCTTTCCATATGCTCGACTCCGTTGTTTTATGAGCTTCTCGACTTCTCACTAATCGGCCGAATTTGATTTGGGACGACTTCAAACGGCTCTGCAACTTGCGTTTTGGACCTCCTATCTGCAGTAACTCCCTCGGCGCACTCACATCTCTCCGACAAATGAGTACCGTGGACGAGTACCTAGAACAATTTCAGCTTCTCTTAATGCATGTCCCTCTTGCCCCGGATATGCAGGTCGACATTTTCACCGCAGGACTTCGCGGGCGACTGCGACTGGATGTTGAGTTTGAGACCCCTCCGAACTTAGTGACGGCTATGAGTCTTCCCCGACTCTGCGATCGTCGCCTCCAGCTGGCCCAGAAAGTCTATCCGCCTGCCACCAACATTATTCCACAGGGCCGCATCGAGGGTCCCCCGGCCCCACCGGTCCGCCGATTATCGCGGGTTGAGATACTGCGCCGACGCGCTCAGGGATTATGTTTCAATTGCGACGAGCAGTACACTCGCGGCCACAAATGCAACCGGTTTTTCTACCTGCACATCGAGGATTCTGACAACGAGGACATCAGATAAAGCTTGAGGACAAGTCTATTTTTTGAGGAAGGGTGAGATGTTATGTGTTATGAGTTATGATGTTACGTGTTATGGGTTGTTGTGTCTCTAGCACCGAGCTCCTTATTATCATTATTATTAGTGTCTTAATGTTATGTTAGAGGAGTGTTAGGTGAGTGTTAGAATCATTATTATCTTGTAGCCTATATAAAGGCTTCGGGTGTGTTGTTGAAGGCAAGCAATGACAAGTTTCTAATTCCCATTTTCTTTGTGAGATCTCGGTGTCTCTCTTCTCCGACGAGCAACCACGCTTAACCCGGCGATCTTTCTTAATGACCACAAATACAAATAAACCATTATTTTTTGAGAACTCAGTGTATGAGTTCATGGATGTCTTTACTGAATGGTGCTCATTTTGCTTATGGATCAGAGGGATGTAACTTGGAGGAGTTACAGTTCAACAAGATACTTTATTTTGCATGCTAATGCATGCATTTTAGTTAAAGAATGTTTTAAGATGATGCCAAAATGTGCCATTATTATTATTATCAGTATGAACCTTTTATGTAAAATCTGGTGGTTTTTTTATGAATTCTCCTCCTATTTTGAGTTTTACAAGTAATGGGCGAATAGTTAGTCATATTGAATGATAAAATTATTTAAATTATGTCTGCGATTAATGATTATTTTGTTTTCAGCACCATAATTTTCAGGTCATTTGTTTTTTTAATCATCATTTTCATCATGATTGGTCATGTCCCAACTTAGTAACACCTGTTTTATGAATTTTCAGTATCCATTTATTCATGGTAGTACCATTTATTCATATGTTACTTAACTGTTGAATAATTTTTGAATAATCTTCTTACATAAGTTATATCTGTATCTATTTCCTTCTCAATTATTCTATTTTGATTTTATGTATTCATCCTATTGGTTCCTGAATGGGAGGCTTGGCGCACTGGTTAAGGTGTTGTCGTGTGACCTTGAGGTAACGGGTTCAAGTCCCGGAAGCAGCCTCTTGCAAAAATGCGAGGTAAGGTTTGCCTACATTTTACCCTTATGGCGGGACCCTTGTATGCGCGGGGATGCTTTGTGTGCCGGCTGCCCTTTCCTTTATCCATTTGGTTCTTCTACCAGACTTTGTTGACTTGTTATGCACGTCCAAAGCAAGTAAAATCAATTTAACACCACGTTATTATTGGTTGCTACTCAACCTTTCCCTTGTATAAAGTTATTTAGGGATATAATCTTATTAGGAATGGGCAACTCCATCCTAGCATTCTTATCTTTTCCACCTTCGACATTACTTTCATCCTCTCTTATTTAAGAATGTCTTATTAGTAATGCTAACATCTTTATTATTATTTTTTCTACCTTCAATTTGGCTATTGATGTCTTTTTAATCTTCAAACACTCAAATCCATCTAAAACAATTTATAAATTTAGAGCAATATTGTTACTACTCCAGAATTCACTATTGAGCACCATATTATATTAGCACCCCAAAAAAATTATATTCACACTAGCAGGCTACTAGCACACTACAAAAAATTAAAAAATCTTCATTAATTTCAAACCACAAAATTGAGCATCTACACCCTAGCAATACTTTGATCAAAAGTAAAAAAATGTAAAATCGTAATATATCATAAGATAGCCTAGTAGGGGGAAGGAATGAAGTGTTTATGGGAGAAAACATAAGCCTACCATAGCACCTTCGTTGGATCTATAGGGTCGACGTTGAAGGTGAAGCAAACTTGTGTAGCACGAGAATCGCTGGAGTTTCCACACAGTCTCCGAAAATGGACGCAACCTTCGCCAGAAGAGTCATTTGAGGTGAGACGGTGGGGCGCGATGGCAGCTACAGAGGCAACATTGGGAACGGCGGGGATGAGAAGTGAGCAAGGAGTGTGGGTTCGGGGGTCGCGGGTTAATGCTAAGGAGGTATGCAAGTAGGGCATCTCAATGTACAAATCATCCAGCGCAACGAGGGTTCGGGAAAGGATCCTACCCAAGGGTGAAATATAGGCAAACCTTACCTTGCATTTTTGCAAGAGGCTGCGTCTCGGACTTGAACCCGTGACCTCAAGGTCATACGACGACACGTCAACCGATGCGCCAAGGCTTTCTTTTAAAAAGGGCAGCCCGGTGCACAAAGCATCCCCCGCAGCGAGGGTCCGGGGAAGGGTCCCACCACAAGGGTGAAATGTAGGCAAACCCTACTCTGCATTTTTACAAGTGGTTGTTTCCAGGACTTAAACCCATGAACTTAAGGTCACACGACAACACGTCAACTTGTGCACCAAGGCTCCCCTTATTTTAAAAGGGCTGCCTGGCGAATGAGGATTCAGGGAAGGGTCCCACCACAATGGTGAAATGTGGCAAATCTTACCCTGCATTTTTGCAAGAGGCTGCTTCCAGGACTCGAACATGTGACCTCAAGGTCACGTGACAACACTTCTACCGGTGCAGTGGTGCACCAAGGCTCACCTTCTTTTAAATGGGCATCCCGATGCACAAAGCACCCCCCACAACGAGGGTCCGGGAAAGGGTCTCCCACCACAAGGGTGAAACATGGACAAACCTTACCTTGCATTTTTGCAAGAGGCTGCTTGTGGACTCGAACCGTGACCGCGAAGTTACACGACAACACCTCAACCAGCGCTCCAAGGATCCCCTTCAAGTGGGATGCTAATGTAAATGCTCTAAATTTATTTTCTAGATATACCCTTATATCTCCATGATATTCATTCATCACAATGTACTACTTCCAATGCACTTCCATTTTAAACACTGATCATTAACTATTGAAGTTATACATATATATTTATATATACATCTAGGATATTCAGCTCCAAGATATTTTGATTTATACCACATACTTATGATTTGATTTTTGAATATTAGGCAAATGAAATGAGTCAAAAGGTAGTTTATTAATTTTACACCCACCCAATGATGTATTCATTCTCTGTTCTACTGATTCTAAATACTAGGCGTTGTGAACATTTCCTCTATTGCTCGGATATTTCATTTATCTAAGTAAGGTTTTCAAGTATGAGCTTTTTGTTACCAATTGCTACTGTGTTCTTATTGTTACCATTTTGGATAGTTATCGTGTTCTATTGCGCTTTCTCGATGAAGATGATTTCAATAAAGTTTGGTTCAAGGAATATTTATATATCAAGAGCTCTCTTTCGGTTCTTGTAAGGGTCACCTTTTTCACCTTTGAGTTGAACTAATTGTCATCCTTGCTTGGATCCAATTTGCCGGTCTTCCCTTAATGTTCTACCATCCGATCTTAGATCTATTGCGAGCCCTCTTGACTGATTGATCAAAGTGGATTCAACACTATCAATTGTACGCGTGCCAATTATGCTTGTGTTTGCATTGAAATCAATTTATCATAGAAGCTTCCATATTCCCTTTGGTTCGGTGTTCGTGCTCTGATTATGTACATTTTGTACGGAGTTCAAGTTCCATGAGAGTAGCTCTCTTTATGACTTTAGTAGTCTCCGTTCCTTTGAGAATTCTTCTCTGTCGTGGTTTAAAAAAACACATGCCATTTTTCGCATGTTCAAATAGCCTCCATTTGAAAAAAAAGTGATCCCCAAAACAGTCTTATGTCTCATTCCAACCGCGTGGAGGTAGCTTCATCCTCAAGTACTCCATCACCAACCTCAACCACCCATCCAAACAGATTCTTCTGTTTTTATTGATGCTCTTTTATTGTCACTGATTTCACAGCAAACCCACTTCACTAGAATTAAACATTTTGGTTTATAGTATACCAAGGAAGTTCAAGGAGTCGACTCCCCATCAATTTTCTCAGTGCTGACTTTTATATGCAGAATAATCATTCGATCTTCTGTTTTTTTTTGTTTGGATGAAATTCTTCCTCCCAAATTATGTATGTTTGGATCCAGTTTTAGTTTTTATAATGTAACAAGTGACATTCACGGGCCTCCGGCCCTGGGGGCATTTGTTGTGAGGGCGATATTTATCGTGGGGGCGTCATTTGTCGTAGGGGTGACATTTGTCGTGGGAGAGACATTTGTCGTGGGGGCTGCATTTGTCGTGGGGGCGACATTGTCATGGGGACGACATTTGTCATGGGGACGACATTTGTCATGGGAGCGATATTTGTCGTGGGAGCGGCATTTGTCGTGGGGGCGACATTGATCGTGGCGGGCGGCATTGATCGTGGGGCGACATTTGTCGTGGGGGCGAAATTTATCGTGGCGACGACATCTGTCGGGCAGACGACATTGATCGTGTGGGGCGACATTTGTCATGGGGTCGCCATTTATCGTGGGGGAGATATTTACCGTGGGGGCGACATTTACCGTGGGGGCGATCTTTTTCGTGGCGGCGGTATTTTTTCACGGGTGCGACATTTGTCGTGGGTGTGACATTAGTCGTGGGTGCGACATTTGTCGTGTGGGCGACACTTGTCATGGATGCGATCTTTCTCAAAACCTAAATCTTAAAATGTGACAAATATTTGAGAACTTGATTCACATCCCCCAAAACCTTAAAACCTAAAAAAAAAACCTTCGAAATCAATACCATATACAAAACAAATTTCAATGCTCAAATTAGATCATATAAGTTAAGAGCAATTTGAATCATATGCATAAAGCATAGCCTTTCCAAGTGAAATCAAAAGAAAATTTTGTGCACAATCAACCCAAAGTAGCTCTTGATGGGACATAAAGCTTGCTGATGAGACATAAAACTTGCTGATGAGACATAAAGCTTGTTGATGAGACATAAAGCTTGCTGATGGGAGGTGATGGACATAAAGCTTGCTGATGGACATAAAGCTGCTGGGAAAGATGAGCTGATGGGAGAAGACTTTGATAGCATATATATATATACTATTCCCAGCAAGCAAGTAAAGTTGACGGACATAAGATGGAGAATTCCTTATGAAGTTACACATGAGTCCATTATATTCAAAAAAAATTGAATTTTTTGTCATACTTTGGTGTCTTTAATTAAAAACAATGAGGGTATTACATGTATTATGAATGTTGCACCAAGGGTGTTTTTCCTTTATAGAATAGTATAATATTACTTATGTTGTAATGGGGGAGCCCTCCATGATCCTATTTATAGTGTTTAGGCTCTATTTTGTTTGGGCGTTTCACAACTCCGTTTTGGGCAAACGCCGCCGGAAGGAGGGTAAACAAATGAACCTCGGCGGCGTTTGCTCCGTTTCCACCGCCCGCCTTGAGAAACCCCCAAAAAGCTCCGTTTGGAGCAGCCGCCTCTTCCCTCCGGTTCAAACTCTCCATTTCCACCCGCCGGATCGACCCGCCACCGCTATAACAAATAAAGCCTTAGTTAGCTTTTCTCTTTGTGCCCTGAACCACTCCTGTATCTTTTTACTCTTTTTACCTCAATAAAATTTCAAGATATTCACCTTCAAAAGGGAAAAAAAGTAAGGGTATGCATCTCCATAAGCAATACAGCTGATGCATACTTAAAGATTTATCCTTATTAGTTATTTCACAATTACTTCTAGTCTTGTCAATGCACCCACAGTGTTTCAATTCCTAATCCCCTCATTCCTCATCTGTCAAGAACATGTGTATCTAGATCAGATTATGCAATAAAAGTCAATTTATCCTTCATTGCAGTACAAAAATAAGAAATTCGTGCATCCGATTTGGGGTACGTCAAGTGCATGGAGTAGCAGGGTTATGATCGCCTTCGTCTTCTCCTCCATTGATTTTCTCGCGATTTTTTTTCACAACTGCGAGCTTAGACCTCAAAACATCGAATTGGTCTCCTTCAGCAGGTTTTCTCAGCAGTACTTAGGTATTATTAGTTGTTACATTATAAACATTTACAAATCTGGAGTCGCAGGCTTGCTTGATGTGAATGTTTCGTTCCAGAGAGACTTCATAGGACCTAGGCAGCAACTGGTGCAGATTTCATGAAGAATTGAGGGGAGCCCAATTTCATTCTTATAAAGTTTTGTAGGCAGATTATTGGAGATTATCACAGTCGATTTCTACTGAACTTCGTGTTTATTCGAATAATTTTTTTAACGATGGAAGTGCCCGACTAGATTCATTGTAATCTTGTCAGGGCAGTGTTGTTTTCCCGCACGAACTTTGGGAGATGACAATCTGTCAATATTTGTTACATTTGAGTAAACATTAATCATTTCGGGTATAGTACTTGAACAGCCTCTCCTCAATTATAGAAAAAGGCTTCTCATTGGGGAGGAATTCAGATTGAGAAACATGTCAAAGGTAGGACCTGTAGAAGCCCCACGATTCAGTTTCGAAGATTGGAATTTACCTTGAAACCTGAATAGAGGCTCCAAATTTGGAATAGATGTCAAATTTCAATGAAAATGGATCTCCAATTCTAATTCTAAAGTTTGAATTATGTGATTGAAGACATAAGGGTCTCATAAGGGTCTCATAATGATGGTTTCTAGTCATAGTTAGGAAATTCCTTTTGGTTGTGGTCCTGTGGAGTCTTGGGCAAGCAATTTGAGCAGTGCGGTCGATAGTGAACCCTCGAGTACACTATCAAAGACCCGCTGTCGTTAAATCGGGACTGTTCAAAGAGACATCTCCTCTGATGTTAAGAATACCACCTACCGTAGTAATTTTTTTTGGAGTGCTGTCCAAATGCTTCTCCACACCTATTTTAGAGCATCTTTACTCTAATTTCTTCAATAATCAGTATATTGCAACACTATTGAATGCATGTAACAAAAAGATCAGCAAATAGTTTCCCTTGTAATTTGGCCGCTTATCACCCACGTCATTTAGCCTATCATTTTGTATTGTGAAAGTTTCCAAATTGGACTATGGCTTGTTTGGGGGCGGCGACGGTGGGAAATGCTCTATTCGTATTGCCATTGGGGGCGGCGACGGTGGGAAATGCTCTATTCGTATTGCCATTGTCTTTTTTAAATTGTTTGGATGAGAAGTTTTTTCAAACGTGCATTTACAAGAAAGGTGTTTTGAAGGTTTTTTAAGCAGCAAGTTCAGCAGGGTTTTCTAAAAAATGTTCTCAGCTTTTAACTTTTTCTTTTTTATTTGATGGTTTTCTTCTATTTGCGATTCTTCATCCATTTGTGATCTTTTTTTCTCGTTATTGACCTTTTGTAACATGATAATATTACTTATATATGCGATAAATGATTAACATAGAATACAATTTTATTATTAAAATAGTAAACAACTATTATTATAAAATTGTTATTCCCAACAGAAAAATGTAAATACTTTTTTGAAAATCACTTATTGTTATGCCTACAATAAAATTAGAAATCGAATTGAATTATAAATCTGTCAAAACAAACACACCCTTATTGTTATGCCTACAATTTTCATTAAGTTTATGAACACAACAAATTTTGTGGAAATTTTTCAAAATTCAACTCACTTCATAATGTTCCCTATTAACGCTAGAGTGAAAATTCACAAATAATTGGGATGATAACACTAGTGATTATTGATGGGTCCCCATTGAAATTTTCAAGTCAAATTGGAGGGGCTCGGACCGAGTAAGTGCAGGCCCGATCAGACTGATTACGCGCATCAAAGCCGCAAATCCCAGAAACCCCCAAAGAAGAGGCCGAGCTCGCGCATGCCAGGGCTGTGTAGGCGGGCAGACACACGTGGCCAGCGCACGGCCGTGCCCCACACGACCTGCCCGCGCGGCTAGCCCACACGGCTCGCGTGCGGCCAGTCCTCGAGGCCGCACTCCACGCGGCCGCATGCGGCTGCAGGGCCGCGCCCCTACGCCGCTGAACCCCGCGCGGTCGCTCCTCGCGCGCGCTCCGACGGCAGTCGCCGTCACCGTCGCAGGCCGCTGCAGCCATCAGAGACCCTCGCCGTCTCCGACCGCCTCTGCCGGCCGCCACCGCCTCCAGGCACCTTGCCGAGGCCGCCCGAATTGCCCGGGGGGCACTCATCATTTCTACAAAAGTGATGATCCAGGTGATCAGAACCGAGCAACGTCATTAGCCTGCACAAATCACTCCCCTGTGCAATTACCACCATGACTCAAGAAAATTATAAATAGGCCCTCTGACCTTCATTTGAAGACAAACAACTCTAGAAGCTAGAGCGAGCTCTGAGGTTTTCCGGCGAGATCGTGGACTTTGGTTGATTCTCCTCTCAGGAATCCTCTCCGCTGCCTTCCTTGCGCTCAGTCTCCAACACTCCAAGTCACGTCAATCGCCTCCGCAAGAGCGCTCCCATCAAGGCTACACATCAACTAGAGCGCTCCCTCCATAAGCTTCGTGGACTCGAAGGATTTCTCGGCTGGAACGCTTCCACCCAGGTTCCGCAAGCTCAGCAACACTCCAAGGCCAGAACGCTTTCATCGAGACTCCGAGAACTTAGCCATTTTCCTCATTTCCTGTACCTGTAACGGAGTACCTGTTTGTCGCCCTCCGAGGTCAAACAAAACTCTGTAAAACTCCAAGAAGGTAGTGGATTTTGACTAGACACAGTTCCGACCACGTGATTTTTCAGTCTTTACGAGTTTTTCACGTAAAAAACACATCTTGTCATTTGTTGCGGTTCATTTTAACTGATTGCGGCTCGGTCCAATTCCGCGCTAAAGTGGTCCGATTTCTTTGGATCAGAAAAAGACCGGGCTGTTGGAAATTTTCCGTTAGGTGGACTCGATTCATCGTGACGTCCTGGTGTAGTCATGCACGAATATTTAGTATATTCGGAGTCTCGCGAGCGCGTGTTAATTCAGTCGCGCGAACGGTCAAAGCTTGTGATAGGTGGGCCCGAACGTCTCGTAAATTCAGTCGCGAGCTCGGTCTCACCTTTGGCATGAAATTTAGGCATAGACATGAAATTTAATTAATTTCATGAGGTTTCATGTTTTAATTGAAGTTGGAGTTTTAATGAGATTTATTGCCTCATTAAAATTTTGGTAACTCCAAGTGTTGAGCTTATCCTATTAAGGCTCATTTTGATAACCTAAATCTATGCCAGCCCAAAGGTCAAGGGTTGAAATCCGGGTGTTTTTCTTTCCTCATTTTTCATCGTGAAACTGCCCCTCCTTCCTCATTCGGATCCATTTGAAAGGTGTAAGAAGAACACCAAAGGTTTTGGAGAACACTGCCGCCGACATCGTCTTCCAGCAGATCTTCAGATCGCCGGAGGATTCACCGATCGATCGTCTTGCTGCAGATCTCCATCCTCGGCATCGTCTTCCTGCAGATCTTCATCGCCGCCCGCCGGAGCTGTCTTCCTGCAGATCTCCATCACCGATCAGAGTATATTCAGGGAAAAGTCTGGACTTGTTCTTCTCTCCAGATTTCTTCCAGATAGTATTACTCAAGTGGCAAGCCGGGGCTGATTTAGGTTCACACTCTCAGATATTCATTTGAGTACTTCATTTAGAAGGATTCACTTATCTTGTTTGTTTCATTTATTAAATCCTTGAATGACTTCACCCGGAATCCTGAGAGGTGTTCTGTAGTTCTTTTTTATTTTTGCTTTACATTTGGTGGCCGATGTTAACGGGGCAAAAAGTTCTTGAATCAGCGCAATTAACAGAGTTTATTATGTTTGTTTTCACTTACTGATCAAGTGATTGTTGCAATTCAGATTTCGTATTCATTTCTATACACACTGTATTCTAATCCTCTTAATTGTAGAGATCAAACTTTTAGAAACTCTTGTATGCTCACGTGTACAACCCCATATTCGCTGAGTAGGACCGGAGGCACCAACGGTCAGGATTGGACTAGCTTCGGGCTTCAGACCAGAAGAGCTCCCGCCCTGAAGAAGTTCTCGCCCATGAGTGGGCGGGAACGCTTGCGCTTGCGCCAAGCTCCCGCCTTGGAGGAGCTCTCGCCCATAAGCGGGCGAGATCGCTTGCGCCAAGCTCTAGACGAGAAGGTTCTCGGCTCAGAGTTCTCGCCGAGTGGGGCGCAGGGCCCGGGGTAAAATTACCTAATTACCCTCAGGTAAAATTATCCCTTTACCCTCAGGGGCTACATTTAGTACTTTATAAATAGTGGGATTTGGCTATTGGCAGGTCAGCTAAGGGTATTTCAGTAATCTCATGTCAGCAAAAGGCTATAAATAGACCTATAAGGGCTCCCTAGAAAGCAAGCTCTCATAAGAGCTTTGGAGGGGAAGCTCTCAGAGATCTTTCGGGTGTGAGGTGGGACCTCCCTGCTGAGGATTTGGGTCAGTCTTTGGTCCTTTGCAACTAGTTTAGGGTCGAGCCTCGAGAGAAGTAGGTGTTGGCTGCACCCCTGTTTTGAACTCCCGTTGAGGTCATTTTTGGCTTCAACAGTTCTGGTGCGGTGAGCGTGGAAGGCAGCTGATACAGGAAAGCCTTGAGTTTAGTCCCATGGCTGGAGGTGAAGGTGAAGGGTCTGGTTCTGGAGGCTCCCCCACCCCGGGAGAGGAGGCGACGAGTAAGATGTTGGAGGACTTTAAGCGAGAAGTCATGCAGACCATTAGCTTGGCCTTCTCGGCGAGGAGTGAGTGGGCGACTCCTCCGGTCCCAGTGGAGGCGGTCCCGCTCTTGGGTGAGAATGCCCCTGGGCAGCGCCCCGGGAAGGAGGTCCCGGTGGAAGTCGGCGAGAAAGACATGGCCGCGTGGGAGCTCTTCCCAGGCCAGCGCCCAGGCAAGGATACTCTGACAGATTTGGGCGAGAGGGAGGAGGCTGTGCGAGAACTCTTCCCTGGGCACGGTCTCACGGATCGGGCCAGCCAGCCGAGGCCGCGAGACGTGCCCTCTCGCCAGGCAGGAGGCGAGAGCCCTTTCAGCGAGCTCATCATCTCGGCTCCGGTGCCAGAGGGGTTCCGGAGCCGGACATGTCCTATTACTCAGGGAAAGATGACCATGTACAGCATGTGCAGTGGTTCGAAGACGTGGTTTCGATATGGCAGATGACAGATGCCTTCAAGTGTCGGTTGTTCGCCATCACATTGAAGGAGAAGGCCCGGGACTAGTTCCACCAGTTGCCAGCGAGCTCGATATACAACTTTGAAGATCTGCGCCGAGGGTTTCTGTTGAGGTTCTCGACGTCCAAGAAGAGGAAGAAGGAGGCAGAGTGCCTGTTTGCAGTGAGGCAGAAGCAGGACGAGACACTGGGTCGCTACGTTGACCGGTTTCAGGAAGAGATCCTCCCGGTCCAGGAGGTCCCAGGGTACGCGCTGATGCTCGCTTTCACCCTAGGGCTGAGGTCGGGATTCTTTAGTATGGAGTTGAAGAGAGTGCCCCCCTCTCCTTTGAGGAGCTCATGGAGAGGGCGGCAAAAGAGATAGACTTCGAGAGGGCAAATCCAATGTTTGCCAGAAAGTTGGCCAGGATAACGGAAGATGATGTGAAGGAGCCTGCAGCGGGAAGGCAGAGGGAGCCGAGAGAGCAGATGGAGCAAAGAGAAGAAAGAAGGAGGGAAGAACCCCGAGGGCAGGGGCAGCAGCAGGGATGGCGGGCCCGAGAGCCGAACAACCGATTGGGTTGGAGGCCCCAGGAGGGTCGCCCCCAGGGCCAATAAGGAGGCTACCAGGGAAGAGATAACTTACGAGAACCCAGGAGGTTTGACCAACCGGCGTGGAGACAGGGGCCAAGGGGCCACCTCCCGCCGCCGCAAGAGGCCATGGAGGTGGGTAGAGGAAGAGGAGCAAGGAGAGGAGTTCGAGGAGCTGGGAGAAGAGGAGGAGGAGAAGGAAGAAGGTGTAGGGCGGCGTTGATCTTTTGTGACTTCCACCAGGAGGAAGGTCACGCGACGGCCACCTGCCCTGAGTTCTTAGAGATGAGAGAAGCAAGAGGAGCAGGGAGGCAGGATCCGCCGGTTAGGATCGTGGAAGTGCAGCAGGGGGAGGGAGAAGATAGATGTGAGAACCGGGTAGACGTGGGAACCCGGGGAGGGATCAGGGTGATCCACAGAGGAGTGGGGATCGAGGTAATCCACAAGGGGAGCCTTCAAACCATGTACCGAAGGGGGGTCGCCTCTACCTCCCAGGCTCCCCCGCCGGAAGAAAAGATCATATTCTCGTCAGCAGACATGTCAGACTATGAAGATCCGTTTTGTGACGCCCTGCTAATCCAGACGACAGTAGAGAATTTCACGGTCTCGAGGATACTGGAGGACAACGGGAGCTCAGAAAATGTTATCTTCAAGAAGGCCTTTGATGATATGAGGGTTGAGGGGAAAAGGATCTTGGCTTCGGATGGACTGCTGTTCGGATTTTCTAGAGAGAGGGAGGAAGTAGAAGGAGGGGTAGGGCTGCATGTGAAGTTGGGAGGCGTGTCACAAAATTGCAGGTTCGTGATAGTGGACGCTCCGAGCAGTTACAACGCCATCTTTGGGCGTCCCCTCATCAGCGCCTTTCGCTGCGTCCCTTCCTCGTTCCACCAATGTCTTAAGTTCAATAACAGAGGGGTGCAGGTTAGGATCAGGGGGATCCGAAGGTGGTGAGGCAATACTATGTGACGACGGTCAACACCGTGTCCTGGATGGCCGAGGCAGAAGAGCTAGAGAGGGAGATGGCAGAGTAGGAGGAGGACGACGGAGAAGAGGACATGAGCCTAAGAGAGGCGAGGAGGGAGATGGCGGAGCAGGAGGATGACGTCGGTGAAGAGGAGATGAGCCTAGGAGAGGCGAGGAGGGAGACGGAGGAGCAGGGAAAAGCTGAGAAGGAGGCCCAGAAGGGCGAGGAGGTCGAGCAGCAGCGGGAGAGCCCGGAGGAGGCAATGGAGGTAGAAGAGCAAGTAGTAGGAGGAGTGGAGAGAGAGGCCCGAAGGGGCGTGGAAGTCGAGCAGCAGCAGGTGGGGCCGGAGGAAGCGATGGAGATTGAGGAGGAAGTATGAAGGGAGGAGTTAGAGCGAGAAGAAGAAGCAAGGGTCGACTGGGAGCAGTCGCGGCTGAAGCCGGCCGAGGAAGTAGTGGAGATGGAGGTCTTCACCAGCGCAGGGCAGGTTCAGAGGGTGCAGGTCAGCAGGGGCTTGAGTCCCGAGGACCAGGAGCGAGTGCGGGCCTGCATCCAAAGCAACATGGATATCTTCGCTTGGAGCGCGACAGACATGCCGAGCATCGACGCGGACGTGGCCTGCCACCGCCTGAACCTGGACCCCCGCACTCGTCCCATACGCCAAAAGATGAGGGCCATCACCACCAAGCTGGAGGAACCCATCTGCGAGGAGGTCAGAAAAGCTCCTGGATGCCGACTTCATCTCGGAGATCCAGTATCCAGGCTGGATCTCCAATGTGGTAATGATTAAGAAAGGGGGTGGGAAATGGCGAATGTGTATCGATTTCTCTTTGTTAAATAAATCATGCCCTAAAGATTGCTACCCCCTGCCTCAGCTCGACGCGCTGGTTGATTCAGCTATCGGTTTTTCTATTATGAGCTTTTTGGATGTTTTTCAGGTTATCACCCGATATGAATGCACCCTCCCGACGTCAAGGACGTCTCCTTCATCACAAGGGAGGGGTGCTTCAGCTATAAGATGATGCCCTTTGGGTTGAAGAACGCAGGGGCTACATACCAACGCATGATGGATCGGGTCTTCCGAGATCAAAGGGGGAGAAACTTGGAGGTGTATGCCGACGACCTGATGATTAAGAGCAAGTGTGTGGATTCGCACCTGCAGGATCTAGAAGAGACGTTCGCCACCCTGCGGAGGTTCAAGATGAGGCTGAACCCCTTGAAGTGTGTCTTCGGGGCCAGTCGCGGGAAGTTCCTCGGGCATCTCTTGACTCCGGCAGGGGTGGAGCCTAACCCGGACGAGGTGAAGGCCATCCTAGATTTGGAATCACCTCGCAATGCCAAGCAGGTCCATCGCTTGACAGACAAATTGGTTGGGCTAAGCAGGTTCCTCTCCAGGTCAGAGGACAAGTGTTCTTCATTCTTCAAGGTGCTGCGAGAGAACCAAAGGTTTGAGTGGACCGCCGAGTGCGAAGAAGCCTTCCAAGGGCAGAAGAGACAGCTCTCTCAGGCTCCTCTGCTTCAAAGCCCAAAGGAAGGGGAGGACCTGACCTTGTACCTTGGAGTAGGAGCTGAGGCGGTGAGCTCCGTCCTAGTAATAGAAGAGGGAAAGAAGCAGCTGCCAATCTACTACGTCAGCCGGATATTGAAGAAGGCAGAGCTCCGCTACCCCATCCTCGAAAAGTTGGCTTACGCTTTGGTCGTCTCGGCAAGGAAGCTCCGGTCGTATTTTCAAGCACACTCGATCATGGTGGTCACCGACCATCCTCTTCGCAAGCTCCGGCCGTATTTTAGAGCACTTGGGAAGACTTGCCAAGTGGTCCATTGAACTAAGCGAGTTCGACATTTCTTTTGTTCCAAGACTCTCCATTAAGGCGCAAGCGGTGGCGGACTTTCTGGCGGACTATGTTGTCGAAGTCGAGGAGGGGAGCCGCAGCCACAGGAAGCGTGGAAGATGATGGTTGATGGGGCCTCGGGAAAACATTCCCTCAGGGGAGGAGTGGTGCTAATAAGCCCCCAGGGAGTCGCGATAGAGCAGGCGGTGACTTACCACTTTCCGGTGACCAACAACCAAGTAGAGTATGAGGCCGTGATTGCCGACCTTCTCTTGGCGAAGGAGCTTGAGATCCAGGACGTGGAGGCTTTCACTGACTCGATGGTAGTAGCGTCACAGATACGAGGAGAGTTTGAAGCTCGGGAGCCTACCCTCATAAAATACCTATCCAAGGTAAGGGCGATCATCGGTGGGTTCCGGTCATTCTCAATCCAGCATGTCCCCAGGGAGGAGAGTGCGGCCACCAATCGATTGGCGAAGTTTGGACCTTGGGGAGGAGGGACCCTGGCTGAACTTTTTCGGCCATCAATTGAGGAAGGGGAGTTGATGGAGGTAGGTCGGCAATCCTCGTGGGTGGACCCGTTGGTAACCTTCCTGACCACAGGCAGGCTGACAGAGGAGGTTAAGGAAACAAAGAGCTTCAAGCGCAAGGCAGCTCATTACCTGATAATGGAAGAGGGGTTGCATCGTAAGATGTTGTCAGGGCTCCTAGCAAGATGTGTAATCGAAGAAGAGGTCCCAAGGATCCTGGGGGAGGTACACTCGGGCGAGTGCGGCAACCACTCGGGAGGAAGGACATTGGAGGCAAGGGTTAATAAGGCAGAGGTATTTCTGGCAGACCCTGAGGAAGGATGCAATAGAGTTCGCAAAAAGGTGTCAAAAGTGCCAGCTGTACGCCCCCTCCAACTCTTGCCTGCTCAAAGACTTAGAAGCATAACATCGCCATGGCCTTTCGCCATCTGGAGGATGGACTTGGTCGGGCCTTTCCCTCCGGCTAGTGGGCAGAGGAGGTTCCTCCTGGTCATGGTCGATTACTTCTCAAAGTGGCTGGAGGTTAAGGCCTTGGCCAAAGTCACCTCGCAAGTCATAAGGAACTTCGTCTGAGGGAGATCATATGCAGGCACGGGCTGCCTCAAGCGATAGTGACAGATAACGGTCCCCAGTTTGCCAGTGAAGAGTTCATCAGCTTCTGCAACCAGATGAGGATAAATCTCAGATTTGCCTTTGTCCATCACCCCCGGAGCAACGACCAAGTGGAGGCGGCAAACAAAATTATTGTGAAACTACTCAAGAAAAAAGTGGAGAACTTGAGAGGAAATTGGGTGGAGCAGCTCCCCTCGGTCCTGTGGGCCTTGCGAACGACCCCGAACACGACCACCGACGAGACCCCCTTCAAGCTTTCTCACGGGTGCGAGGCGGTCTTGCCAGTGGAGTTCGAGGTTCGGTCCCCACGGGTCACAGCCGCAGGCGAAGGAGATGAGACTTGGAGGTTGGAGAACAAGGAGGGGTTACGCCTCTTGCTAGACATGGTGGAAGAGCTGC
Source organism: Platanthera guangdongensis (assembly GCA_039583875.1). Lineage (NCBI taxonomy): Eukaryota > Viridiplantae > Streptophyta > Magnoliopsida > Asparagales > Orchidaceae > Platanthera > Platanthera guangdongensis. The sequence goes on along the minus strand of CM077161.1, from coordinate 153,141,859 downwards.
GGGACGTGGCAACCATCAGGCAAGAAGAGATCAAGCGACAGATGGCTAAGTACTTCGATAAGCATATCCGGGTCAAGCAGTTCGCCAAAGGAGATCTGGTGCTGAAAAAGGTTGACGCGGAAGGAAGGTCGGCCCCCGTGGGCAAGCTCAACTCGAACCGGGAAGGGCCTTACGTAGTGAAGGAGGTCCTTGGAACAGGAGGTTACTACCTCCATGAAGTGGAGGGGAGGACCTTGAGCCACACCTGGAGCGGCGATTGTTAACCCAGAAATCGACGATCCTTCCCAAGATAGCCAGCTGGCTAGTCGCGCTCCTTAGATTCTCTATTTTGATCGCGACAAGCCCCGACGTTGGCGGACAGTTTTTCCCGTCCGTCTAGGTCCCCTTGCAACCGCGTGCCCTGCGGGACGGCGAGCTGTTCCCATAGCTCACCCTCGCAGGTCATGCGGTTAGGCCCGCTAACTGTGCAATGCTTTTCCTTGCTGGAGGCAGCCGACCATCTGGATCTCGCCCACAGGAGGGTGCCCGCTTCGCAGCCAGCCAAGCGGATTCCCCCCAGGGTCCGTCCAGGCCGCCCGCAGGGGGCGGCCTCCGCTCTCCGCCGGGCGGACTCCTCCCGGAGTCCGCCAGGCCGCCCGCTAGGGGGCGGCCCCGGTTCCGTCGGGCGGACTCCCCCCGGAGTCCGCCAGGCCGCCCGCTAGGGGGCGGCCCCGGTTCCACCGGGCGGACTCCTCCCGGAGTCCGCCCGTCAGGGGGCGGCCCGGCTAGCCGGGCGGACTCCACCCGGAGTCCGCCCAGGCCGCCCGCCAGGGGGCGGCCCCGGCTAGCCGGGCGGACTCCACCCGGAGTCCGCCCAGGCCGCCCGCCAGGGGGCGGCCCCGGCCTGCCGGGCGGACTCCACCCGGAGTCCGCCCAGGCCGCCCGCCAGCGGGCGGCCCGGCCAGCCGGGCGGACTCCCCCTGGAGTCCGCCCAGGCCGCCCGCTCGGGGGTGGCCCGGCCAGCCGGGCGGACTCCTCCCGGAGTCCGCCCAAGGCCGCCCGCTCGGGGGCGGCCCGGCCTGCCGGGCGGACTCCACCCGGAGTCCGCCCAGGCCGCCCGCCAGGGGGAGGCCCCGGCCTGCCGGGCGGACTCCACCCGGAGTCCGCCCAGGCCGCCCGCCAGGTGGTGGCCCCGGCCTGCCGGGCGGACTCCACCCGGAGTCCGCCCAGGCCGCCCGCCAGGGGGCGCCCCCGGCCCTGCCGGGCGGACTCCCCCCGGAGTCCGCCCAGGCCGCCCACAAGGGGGCGACCTCCGTTCTCTTCCTCCAGCCTGCTGCTTCGCTCAACAATGGCGGACTCCAATCTCCAGTCCGCGGAGTCCGCGCAGGTCGTCATGCTGATGTCATTGGGCCCCGCTTCTTCAAGAACTTCCCTGGGCCTATAAATAGCCCCTGGCGCCTCTCATTCAGGGATCCTGGAGGTGGAGACAAGTCTTGACAGCAGACCCTGCGGTCTCCATTTTCCAGTCCGCGCAGTCCGTCATCACCCTTCCAACAAGCTCTGCGGACTCAGTTTCCTGTCCGCGCAGTCCTCCGCAGCTCTTCCAGCAGCTTGCCAGCAGACTCTGCAGACTCAGTTTCCCAGTCCTCCAACAGCTGACAGACTCTTTTACTTAGTCTCTGGCAGCTTCTCCTCTCTGCTTTCTGGCAATTTCTTCTCCCTTAGCCGCCAGCTTCTCTTTGTACCCCTTTAGTGATTTTGTTGTAAAGGTGTACTTGTAAGCTTGTAACCTCGCTATTAATCAAAGGAAAGCCCGTCGCAAGAGTGACATTTAGGCCGCGACGAGCGAAGTGTGTTGTTGTCGCTGCTAGCGGCCCCTTCTTCTCTTCTCTGCTCAGCAAGCCTTGCTCCTCTGCTCAGCAAGTCTTGCTCTCAGCTCAGCTCAGCTCTTCTCGGCAACCAACCTGCAAGTGCAACCGTCGCGGTTACTGTCTGCTCGACCGCTCCTGGTCTCCCTCCTTTTCCTCTCTTGATCAACCTTCTCTGTTGATCAAGGCTCGTCTTTGCTCTCAAGCCTCTCCCCTACCCCCGCAACCCTCCTTGAACAAGCTGTTTGCTCACCTCTCGAGCACTCAGAAGCTTCCTTCTCCTCTACCCCCGCAACCTTCTCCTCCCTCCTCACCTAGCCTGTGAGACCGAACATCCCCTCCGTATAGCTGTGCCCCCGGTGCCGTTTTCGCGCATCAACATTTGGTGCGGTGAGCGTGGATCGAACACGCGACCTTCAGATCAGAACTGACAGTGAAAGCAACAGTTAACCATGTCAGACCATCAATCAGCCGAGAACCATGCTCCAAGTCCCAGTGAAGATCCTCTCTGGGAAGCCCTTGAGCAGACGCGCCAAGAGAATGCTCAGCAGTTCCAGGCTATCAACAAAGTTCTTGCTGCAATCACCCAACGATTGGATGCTCATCTAGCAGCTGCTCCAGCTTCTCCCATCAACCCAACCCCAACATCAGAGCATCAACAAGCTTTTTCTCAAGCTTGCCCGCCGTTCTTTCCTCCTTACACTCCAACCTTTCCGCAAGGGCCTGCAGCTCCTTTGCGAACTCAAGATGAGGAGTTTGCTGCTCGCCATAACTTCTTCCGGGAAGCAGCCCGGGGAAGTCCTGCTAGAGTTCTCAATTTTCAAGGAAGTCATCCCTACCCTTCAGCTCCTGCCTCTGCTCCTCCTGCAGCAGCTTTTCCTTTTTATCCTCATGCTCCTTTTACAGCTGCAGCTTATGCTCCTTTTTATCCCTATGCTGTAGGAGAGCAAGAAGAACCTTCGCCATTCGCAGAGAATGTTCGCCATGAGCCAACTCCAGCAAACTTCAGAGAGCCTCGACTACCAATCTACACTGGAGAGACAGATCCAGTAAAGCACCTCCAAGCTTTTGAATCAGCCGTTGCTCTCAAAACCCTTTCAGATGCAACCAAGTGCAAGCTCCTTGTCACCTCCTTTGATGGGCAAGTGAGGGACTGGTTCTATGGCTTCCGTCCTCACTCCATCACTTCCTTCCTTGATCTTCGAAGGGAGTTTCTTCTCAGATTCTCTACATCAACCAAGAGAAAGGGCGGTCCTGAAGCCCTCTTTGAGATCAAGCAGCACGGAAATGAGACTTGGTCTCAGTTTGTGGATCGATTCCAAAGAGAGATTTTGGACATCGAAGTTTCTGATCAAGAAATGTACAGAGTGGCTCTTATCCACGGTCTTCGTGAAGGGCCTCTCAAATTTGAAGCCAATGTCCGTGCTCCAAGGACATATCAAGAGTTGATTGCTCTAGCCAACTCATATATCCGAGGTGAAAAGAGCAATCCAGGCTTCGTCTCCAAGCTTTTATCCGAGGAGGATCTCTCTCGCAAGCATCCTCCAAGGTCTCCTCACAATCACTTCCCAACTCACTCAAAGAAGGAGAGAAGGATTCATCGCCATCGATACTCCTTCCCGAGCCGTGATCATGCTCAAGACCCATTGCTGCCGCTAGCTCCGTTTTTGCAAACAGCAGCTGTTCAACAGCAACAGGACAACGACTTGCATGAGTCTGATCTTGACGACGTCGTGCAAGAAGTAATCCAGATCATGAAAGACAGGGCAAACTTCAAGAAGCCCTATCGCACAGCAGATCAAAGATCTAGGGGTTCAGAACCCTACTGCGAATTTCACAAAGAACCAGGTCACCTAACAGAGGACTGCCGAGCATTCCGGCAGCTTGTGCAAAGGATGCTCCGGCAGGGAAAGATGCATGACCTGCTTCCTAAAGAAGAACGCCCTGATCAAGCAACTTCAAAGGGCAAAGAACTTGCAGACGCTCCTTGCTCCTCAAGAGAAGTGAACCAAGTCGCAGAGCCTCCTCTCCTCGTTGTTAACCCAGCCGTCGAATGCTTCGATGCCAATGACGAGGGTGTACTTGGAAGGCTATTCTGAGCAAGCGATGGACTTCACAGTCCTCCAAGGCTGCTAGCAAGCTCCATGGGTTACCTCAACCCTTGCTCTCTCTTTTCAAACATTTTCATTTCATCAAACACTCCTCAGTGTTCATTTCTAGCTTTTCAGCAAAGCTTTTTATCAGAGATCTTATACTGACACAGTTCCCTTCTTGTGTTGCTCCTTCCTCTTCTCCCTCTCTAAGGATCAGTACGCCAATGAGATATCACCGAATCTGAAACGTTCCCTCCGTTGGTTGTTCTCGCACAACCGCTACGACCACATATGGCGGGAGTATACCCATGTGTGCAGTGGGAGCAGTTCAATCGCGGGAATGGGCTTCAGATTTCGGATCCTGGCCGGCATCTGACACAGAGTGTGTGCTAGTGCAGCCCCATGTGTTAGCTCTGCTGTGCTCTGCTTAGGATACATTACAGTCATGATGATCTTTGCTTGACAAGCAATGGCGACCAAGCGTAGCCTTGTCTCCTCGATCATCACCTAACTGTGATTGTTGAACACTCCAGTATCCTCGATCCGTGCCTTCTCGGGTACTCACAACTCCACTGATCAATACACAGACAAGCTAGGCCTCTTGGCGCAACCCGTCTCATTGATCAGTGATGCTTGTGCCCAAGGCAAGAGAGTGTTCCTTCTAGCGATCCTTTTCAGGCTCTTTCCCTTGCTTTTCTCTTTTGTGCCCTCCTTGAGGATGCCCGGCCAGCCCGCTTTGGGTAGGACTATATTCGGGATGATTTTTCGGGCAAGTGATGCATAAGGCCCACGGGGAACACCTGTGGCAGCATTCAACCCTCTTTAGTCATTCCGAGTGTAGACCTCCTTTTCTCTCTTCCCTCCTTTCACAGGTGAACATGTTAATCCAACCTACCAAAAGGATTCTGGCATTCATTTAGATCATGTCCATCCAGCCATGTCGACAGCTAGCACTCGATTCATTAATCTGGGCTTCATGATAATGATCATCGGGCATTTCTCTTGCTACTTGGTCATATCGACCCTATCTCATCAACCTTCATGGGTTATCTCAACAATTTTGGTGTGGTTATCCTCGTGTCTTATTTGCTTCTAATTCCTCTCCTCGCAGAGGTTAGCAAACCCTTGCAAGCCTTCTCCACAGGTACTTGCGAGCTCCTTTCATATGCATATTGTCTGCTTCTAACTTTTCTCTTTGTAGAGAACAACAGACACCTGCAAACCTCATCCAGGTACTTGCAGTTTAAATCATTATTTTATATCTGCTGCTCACTCTTCACTTTGCAGTGATTAGTAGACGTCTGCAAGCCATATTCAGGTACTTGCAGCTTATCTTTGTATACAATACCTGCCTCTAACTCTCTTCTTGCAGAGATCATCGACACTTGCAAGCTCCATTCAGGTACTTGCAAGTTACTTTCGTGCACTTTGCGTACTTTTAACTCTTCTTTTGTAGAAACCACCAAAGATTTGCAAGTTCCGTACAGGTACTTGCAACTCATTTTTTCTCTCTTCCTTGTATACTCTTCCTCTTTCCCTTTTTTGCAGAGGATAACAGGTGCTTGCAAGCCTCTATCAGGTACTTGCAAGTTATTATGCCTTTCTGTTTTCCTCACTTTTGTTTTGCAGAACTTAGCAGAAGACACACCTTCTTCGTTTTGCAAAAGCAAACTCAGGTACACACTCGATGTACCACCCATACACGCTTACCCTAACTTTCCTCTTGCAGGAAAATAGACAGGAAACACCAAGCTTGTAAGGAGAGACTTCAGGTTCTATCTCTCCTTGCCTCCCCTTCTCTTTCTTTTGGGGTGGATCACGATTTTCGTGGGTCTCCAACTTTTTCGAAGTTCCCTTCGGAACTTAAAAAAGTGCGGGGATTATGTTAACCCAGAAATCGGCGATCCTTCCCAAGGTAGCCAGCTGACTAGTCGCGCTCCTTATATTCTCTCTTTTGATCGCGACAAGCCCCGGCGTAGGCGGACAGTTTTTCCCCTCCGTCTAGGTCCCCATGCAACCGCGTGCCCTGCGGGACGGCGGGCTGTTCCCATAGCTCACCCTCGCAGGTCACGCGGTTAGGCCCGCTAACCGTGCAATGCTTTTCCTTGCAGGAGGCAGCCGACCATCTAGATCTCGCCCACCGGAGGGCGCCCGCTTCGCAGCCAGCCAAGCGGATTCCCCCAGGGTCCGTCCAGGCCGCCCGCAGGGGGCGGCCTCCGCTCTGCGCCGGGCGAACTCCTCCCGGTGTCCGCTAGGCCGCCCGCTAGGGGGCGGCCCCGGTTTCGCCGTGCGGACTCCCCCCGGAGTCCGCCAGGCCGCCCGCTAGGGGGCGGCCCCGGTTCCGCCGGGCGGACTCCACCTGGAGTCCGCCCGTCAGGGGGCGGCCCGGCCAGCCGGGCGGACTCCACCCGGAGTCCGCCCAGGCCGCCCGCCAGGGGGCGGCCCTGGCCTGCCGGGTGGACTCCGCCTGGAGTCCGCCCAGGCCGCCCGCCAGGGGGCGGCCCGGCCAGCCGGGCGGACTCCCCCTGGAGTCCGCCCAGGCCGCCCGCTTGGGGAGGCCCGACCAGCCGGGCGGACTCCTCGCGGAGTCCGCCCACGCCGCCCGCTCGGGGGCGGCCCGGCCTGCCGGGTGGACTCCACCCGGAGTCCGCCCAGGCCGCCCGCCAGGGGGCGGCCCCGGCCCTGCCCGGCGGACTCCCCCCGGAGTCCGCCCAGGCCGCCCGCAAGGGGGCGGCCTCCGTTCTCTTCCTCCAGCCTGCTGCTTCGCTCAACAATGGCGGACTCCAATCTCCAGTCCGCGGAGTCCGCGCAGGTCGTCATGCTGATGTCACTGGGCCCCGCTTCTTCAAGAACTTCCCTAGGCCTATAAATAGCCCGTGGTGCCTCTCATTCAGGGATCCTGGAGGTGGAGACAAGTCTTGACAGCAGACCCTGCGGACTCCGTTTTCCAGTCCGCACAGTCCGTCATCACCCTTCCAGCAAGCTCTGCGGACTCAGTTTCCTGTCCGCGCAGTCCTCCACAGCTCTTCCAGCAGCTTGCCAGCAGACTCTGCAGACTCAGTTTCCCAGTCCTCCAGCAGCTGGCAGACTCTTTTACTTAGTCTCTGGCAGCTTCTCCTCTCTGCTTTCTAGCAATTTCTTCTCCCTTAGCCGCCAGCTTCTCTTTGTACCCCTTTAGTGATTTTGTTGTAAAGGTGTACTTGTAAGCTTGTAACCTCGCTATTAATCAAAGGAAAGCCCGTCGCAAGAGTGACATTTAGGCCGCGACGGGCGAAGTGTGTTGTTGTCGCTGCTAGCGGCCCCTTCTTCTCTTCTCTGCTCAGCAAGCCTTGCTCCTCTGCTCAGCAAGCCTTGCTCTCAGCTCAGCTCAGCTCTTCTCGACAACCAACCTGCAAGTGCAACCGTCGCGGTTACTGTCTGCTCGACCGCTCCTGGTCTCCCTCCTTTTCCTCTCTTGATCAACCCTCTCTGTTGATCAAGGCTCGTCTTTGCTCTCAAGCCTCTCCCTACCCCCGCAACCCTCCTTGAACATGCTGTTTGCTCACCTCTCGAGCACTCAGAAGCTTCCTTCTCCTCTACCCCCGCAACCTTCTCCTCCCTCCTCACCTAGCCTGTGAGACCGAACATCCCCTCCGTATAGCTGTGCCCCCGGTGCCGTTTTCGCGCATCAACAACGATGACCTAAAACGCTTCTACCTGTGAGAGGGGGAAGGTGTAATTATGTATCCAAAATCAAGCTTGTTATACTATATCAATCAACTTGTTTTCCTCTTGCCTGTTGTAAAATTCTTATAATAGAATGTAATTATGTGTTTTGCAACACCCCGAGCTAGGCTCGGCTCCAGGTAGACCTGCTGCGCAGGCTCTCATCTAGATGACAGGTCCGAAAGCTCGCCTGTGGGGGATAGGTCTGGTTTGTGGAAACTTCATCGACACCCCAAGCTCGGCTCGGCCCCAGGTAGACCCGCTGCGCAGGCTCTCATCTAGCTGGTAGGTCCGAAGGCTCGCCTGTGGGGGATAGGTCTTGTTTGTGAAAACTTTATCGGCACCCCGAGCTAGGCTCGGCCCCAGGTAGACCCGCTGCGCAGGCTCTCATCTAGCTGGCAGGTCCGAAGGCTCGCCTGTGGGGGATAGGTCTGTTTTGTGGAAACTTCATCGGTACCCCGAGCTAGGCTCGGCACTAGGTAGACCCGCTGCGCAGGCTCTCATCTAGCTGACAGGTCTGAAGGCTCGCATGTGGGGGATAAGTCTGGTTTGTGGAAACTTCATCGACACCCCGAGCTAGGCTCGGCCGCAGGTAGACCCGTTGCGCAGGCTCTCATCTAGCTGGCAGGTCCGAAGGCTCGCCTGTGGGGGATAGGTCTGGTTTGTGGAAACTTCATCGGCACCCAGAGCTAGGCTCGGCCCTAGGTAGACCCTCTGCGCAGGCTTTCATCTAACTGGCAGGTCTGAAGGCTCGCCTGTGGGGGATAGGTCTGGTTTGTGGAAACTTCATCGACACTCTGAGCTCGGCTCGGCCCCAGGTAGACATGCTTCGCAGGCTCTCATCTAGCTGACAGGTCCGAAGGCTCGCCTGTGGGGGATATGTCTGGTTTGTGGAAACTTCATCGACACCCCGAGCTCGACTCGGCCCCAGGTAGACCCGCTGCGCATGCTCTCATCTAGCTGGCAGCTCCGAAGGCTCGCCTGTGGGGGATAGGTCTTATTTGTGGAAACTTCATCGGCACCCCGAGCTAGGCGCAACCCCAGGTTGACCCGCTGCGCAGGCTCTCATCTAGCTGACAGGTCCGAAGGCTCGCCTGTGGGGGATAGGTTTGGTTTGTGGAAACTTCATCGACACCCCGAGCTCGGCTCGGCCCCAGGTAGACCCGCTGCGCAGGCTCTCATCTAGCTGGCAGGTCTGAACGCTCGCCTGTGGGGGATAGGTCTTATTTGTGGAAACTTCATCGACACCCCGAGCTAGGCTCGGCCCCAGGTAGACCCGCTGCGCAGGATCTCATCTAGCTGACATGTTCGAAGGCTCGCCCGTGGGGGATATGTCTGGTTTGTGGAAACTTCATCGGCACCCTGAGCTAGGCTCGACCTCAGGTTGACCCGCTGTGCAGGCTCTCATCTAGCTGGCAGGTCCGAAGGCTCGCTTGTGGGGGATATGTCTGGTTTGTGGAAACTTCATCGGCACCCCGAGCTAGGCTCGGCCCTAGGTAGACCCGCTACGTAGGCTCTCATCTAGCTGGCAGGTCCGAAGGCTCGCCTATGGGGGATAGGTCTGGTTTGTGGAAACTTCATCGACACCCCGAGCTCGGCTCGACCCCAGGTAGACCCGCTATGCAGGCTCTCATCTAGCTGGCAGGTTTGAAGGCTCGCCTGTGGGGGATAGGTCTTGTTTGTGGAAACTTCATCGGCACCCCAAGCTAGGCTCGGCCCCAGGTAGACCCGCTACGTTGGCTCTCATCTAGCTGGCAGGTCCAAAGGCTCGCCTGTGGGGGATAAGTCTGGTTTGTGAAAACTTCATCGGAACCCCGAGCTAGGCTCGACCCCAGGTAGACCCACTGTGCAGGCTCTCATCTAGCTGGCAGGTCCGATGGCTCGCCTGTGGGGGATATGTCTGGTTTGTGGAAACTTCATTGGCACCCCGAGCTAGGCTCGACCCCAGGTAGACCCGCTGCGCAGTCTCTCATCTAGCTGACAGGTCCGAAGGCTCGCCTGTGGGGGATAGGTCTTGTTTGTGGAAACTTCATCGACACCCCGAGCTAGGCTCGACCCCAAGTAGACTCGCTGCGCAGGCTCTCATCTAGCTGGCAGGTCCGAAGGCTCGCCTGTGGGGGATATGTCTTATTTGTGGAAACTTCATCGGCACCCCGAGCTAGGCTCGACCCCAGGTAGACCGGCTGTGCAGGCTCTCATCTAGCTGGCAGGTCCGAAGGCTCGCCTGTGGGGGATAGGTCTTGTTTGTGGAAACTTCATCGGCACCCCGAGCTAGGCTCGACCCCAGGTAGACCTGCTGCGCAGGCTCTCATCTAACTGACAGGTCCGAAGGCTCGCCTGTTGGGGATAGGTCTTGTTTGTGGAAACTTCATCGGCACCCCGAGCTAGGCTTTGCCCCAGGTAGACCTGCTGCGCAGGCTCTCATCTAGCTGGCAGGTCCAAAGGCTCGTCTGTGGGGGATATGTCTTGTTTGTGGAAACTTCATCGGCACCCCGAGCTAGGCTCGGCCCCAGGTATACCCGCTGCGCAGGTTCTCATCTAGCTGGCAGGTCTGAAGGCTCACATGTGGGGGATAAGTCTTGTTTGTGGAAACTTCATCGGCACCCCGAGCTAGGCTCGGCCCCAGGTAGACCCGCTGCGCAGGCTCTCATCTTGCTGACATGTCCGAAGGCTCGCCTGTGGGGGATATGTCTTGTTTGTGGAAACTTCATCGGCACCCCGATCTAGGCTCGGCCCCAGGTAGACCCGCTGCACAGGCTCTCATCTAGCTGTCAGGTCTGAAGGCTCGCCTGTGGGGGATAGGTCTTGTTTGTGGAAACTTCATCGGCACCCCGAGCTAGGCTCGGCCCCAGGTAGACCCGCTGCGCAGGCTCTCATCTAGCTGGCAGGTCCGAAGGCTCGCCTGTGGGGGATAGGTATTGTTTGTGGAAACTTCATCGGCACCCCGCGCTAGGCTCGGCCCCAGGTAGACCCGCTGCGCAGGCTCTCATCTAGCTGGTAGGTCCGAAGACTCACATGTGGGGGATAAGTCTTGTTTGTGGAAACTTCATCGGCACCCCGAGCTAGGCTCGGCCCCAGGTAGACCCACTGCACAGGATCTCATCTAGCTGGCAAGTCCGAAGGCTCGCCTGTCGGGGATATGTCTTGTTTGTGGAAACTTCATCGGCACCCCGAGCTAGGCTCGGCCCCAGGTAGACCCGTTGTGCAAGCTCTTATCTAGCTGGCAGGTCCGAAGGCTTGCTTGTGGGAGAAAGGCCTGATTTTGGGTTCTTGGTCCTTGGTTACTTTTGCACTACCGCGAGCTAGGCTCGGCCCCAGGTAGACCCGCTGCACAGGATCTCATCTAGATGACAGGTCTGAAGGCTCGCATGTGGGGGAAAATCCAGATTTTGGGTTCGTGGTTCTTGGTTACTTTTGCACTACCCCGAGCGCGGCTCGGCCCCAGGTAGACCCACTGTGCAGAATCTCATTAGCTGGCAGGCCCGAAGGCTCGTATGTGGGAGGGAAGTTTTTGATCCTGGGAGACACTTCGACTCGGATGTTCTGAGCGGGGCAAGAAACGCACCCGGAACACAGAATGAAGAGAGGTAGGTTTCCTTCAGGCCGGAGAGGTCTCGGCGAGGAGAGGTCTCGGCTAGAGGAGGTCTCGGCCGGGAGGTCTCCGCCAAGGAGATCTCGGCAAAGGAAGTTCTCGGCGGGAAGGCTCCTGACAAAGGATCCTTGGTCAGACAGTGGGAAGTGCTAGGCGGAAGGTGGGGAGGCTGATCTCGATCCTCTCAGATCGTATGTAGCAGATGAACGCCACAAGGATAGCGACCGAGTTAGGATTCAGCTGCGCGGGAACCACTCCATAATACCGGAGGACCTGACGCATCTCTGGCCAGAGGGGGAGGTGGAAGCCCGCCTCAAAGTGCTCAAGGGGAATGACGAGCTCCCCCTCCCCCGCGCTGTTCACCTTGTCACGGTTGCCAGGGTTTCGCGCGGTGAAGCCGGCGGAAATATTGCGGGACTTGATCAGCTGGAACTCCTCAAGGGTTAGGCTGCAAAGGGAGAACTGATGCTTTTGGAAGGCTTCCACGCAATTGGAGTGTCCCTCGCTTCCGCCCGACATCGTTCTTGTGGGGTTGAGGACAAAGTCTTAAGAAAAGAGGCAAGAGCGAAAGCTAAGCTAGAACGGGAGTGGGAAGAGGAAGCAAGTAGGAGTTCTCGGCAAGCCGCGAAAGGAACGAGGAAAAAAGCAAAGGTTTTGGATCGGAGAAATAAATACGGTGGGTGGACCCCCCCTATTTATAGAAAATCGTGATCATAATAGCTATTCCCAAAAAGGCGGCGGGGGTACAGCCGCCACGCCCTAAGTCGGCAACGCCTCGGTTTCCCGCCCAAGTTGACAGCGACTGACCGACAAATCTGATTAGCACATGCATTTTGAGATGACATGCGACAAGCAAATCTAGCAGAAGCCGCAGTCACTCTCGTCGAGCGAGAACCGGATAAAAAATAATAATGATAATAATGACAAGTTATAAGTTAGACTGATAAGAAAACAGCAGGATACATTGGGGAAGGGGAAGGCCGGAGGGTAAGAAAGGATGAGACTTCACGAATCAATAAGGTTCCCACCGCCATCGTCCTCGTTCTCGCTGCCTAGTCCTCGGTGGCGCCTGGGGGTTGAAATAGGACGATAGGACGGTGCATCCTAGGTTGATTCGGCGGGACTTGTCTTGGATCTGCGCGATACACCTCTCGGGAGAGGACTCAGCGGTAGGCCCACCTGACCGATCCGTCTCGCCTACGAAGTATTCTCGCTCCAGAGCCTCCAGCCTCTTCTCCACCGATTCGCGGAACTCTCTCGCCGCAGAGCCATGAGCCCGCTCTCGCCGTACAAGCTTCGACAGGACAGCCACAACCCTCTTCCCCCGCCTTTTAGCGCTCCTAGCACCGGTCAAGATTTCCTCCATCTCGTCAGATGAAGGGAAGGGGGAGCTCTCGCCGTCCTCCCCCTCTCTGTCTTCATCGTCATCTTCATCTTCATCCTCTGCGTCAGCTCCCGACCGCGAGCCCGGATCCCCTGACAAAAGAGTTCCACGGTCATGGCGAGAGCTAAGCAATAATTATGATAAGCATATCGCATACCTGCAGTATGACGAGAACCGCCGGCCGACGGCAGGCGAGAAGGCCCAGCCCCCTCAGTTCCATAAAGGAGGTGGAGCGGCTTTCCTTTTCCCGGGGGGAAGATTTTACGCGTGGTGATCCCGGCTTGGCCGGAAGCAGGGGGGAGTTATCCTCTCCCGCGGGACGGCTGGCATCCTGAGGAGCTACTGTGGATTCGATAGCCACTCCTCCCGCCGGTAGGGTGGGATTAGCCGCAGGGGCAGGAAAGTTAGCGGCCCTTACTTCGTTTTACAAGGTGGCGAGACCCGGTTTGGCGGAAGCTGGTGCTGCGGAAAGTAGTTTCAGGAATATGATACTGAGTTAGGAGTGATAGAGTGGAAAAGATACCTGCAGTTCTCGGAGGGTCAGCCGGAGGAGCGACCTCCGAGACCCGCAGTTGATTCTCAGGAGGACGAGATGACGAGTCCAAGGGCTCCTGCGGGGGCCTGACGTCGACATGGGCCGTTCCCTGCGAGAAGTACCGTGTTAGTTGCAAATCCTCTTGCGTAAACAGCTAGTGGTTTCAATGATCAGCAAGTCAGAGACATACCTTCAGCGGAGAAGGATCATCCGCACGGCTTGGGGTCGGGGTAGGTGAGCCCCTGTTCTCGTGAGACAGGTCTCGCTGGACCACCTTCACCCTCTTCTTCTCTTTCTTCTTCTTCTTCTTTAGCTGAGAGGGCTCAGCGGCTGACGACTCTCTCGCCAGCCAGGGGGAAACCAAGACACAGTTAGCCTTGGCTCGCGCCTGGGCCGCATTGATACAGTCTTGGAGGTCTTGCGGGAGCGGTTTGTCAACTCGCTTGGAACGCATCGCCAAAGGACGCGAAAACTCAGACAAGGAGCGGCGATTCGGGGGCAGACTTACGGCCGTCTATCAGCACATATATATATATAGCCACGGTATGGCCCACCAAAAGATTCTCTTATGATGACACGTGCTCAACGAATATTTACGGGTTGGACGTGTATTTTCGAGCGCAGAGCTAGCTCAAAAAGAGCGTGGATTATGTACAACCTCATATTCGCTGAGTAGGACCCGGAGGCACCAACAGTCAGGATTGGACTAGCTTCGGGCTTCAGACCAGAAGAGCTCCCGCCCTGAAGAAGTTCCCGCCCATGAGTGGGCGGGAACGCTTGCGCTTACACCAAGCTCCCGCCATGGAGGAGCTCTCGCCCATAAGCGGGCGAGATCGCTTGCGCCAAGCTCTGGACGAGAAGGTTCTCGGCTCAGAGTTCTCGCCGAGTGGGGCCCAGGGCCCGGGGTAAAATTACCTAATTACCCTCTGGTAAAATTACCCCTATACCCTCAGGGGCTACATTTAGTACTTTATAAACAACGGGATTTGGCTATTGACAGGTCAGCTAAGGGTATTTCAGTAATCTCAGGTCAGCAAAAGGCTATAAATAGACCCATAAGGGCTCCTTAGAAAGAAAGCTTTCATTATCCTCCAAATCTCTAGTGCTTTCTGAGGAGCTCCTAGCTCAGCTTTTGGCTTTGGAGAGGAAGCTCTCAGATATCTTCCGGGTGTGAGGTGAGACCTCGCTGTTGAGGCTTTGGGTCAGTCTTAGGTCTTTTGCAACTAGTCGAGGGTCGATGCTCGAGAGAAGTAGGTGTTGGCTGCACCCCTGTTTTGAACTCCCGTTGAGGTCTTTTTTGGCTTCAACATCACGGGTCCACTATTGCCGCAAAATACAGAAAAGGGAACACGCCGAGATTTTTGGGAAAGACCACCACCATGAATCTCGAGCTCGAATCCAGGAACGGTATAAATTAATTCCACACTACATTTACTGTTCGTTCAAGCTCACTTTATTTTTGTGTTCTTAAACTTATAAAAATAAACTTGTGTATTAACTCCGAGTAGAGACTAGTGGTGTTTGAGTTAAGACGATCCTCATTAGGTTTAGGCGACACTTCATCTGTTAAATTTTCGACAATGCCATTTCATAGCAGCATCGCCTAATTCCAAATTTTCGTAACAGTTGGTATCAGAGCCAGGTTAACCTAAACATATTAGTCTCCTTCATAATTTGGAGTAAATTATTTTTCTAATTAATTAAATTAAGAACACTATTTTTAAAAAAACTCATTAAGTATTTTTAGAGAAATAAAATTTAGGATTGAAACTCTAAGTGCCTTCATTATTCAATCCTTGACAAAAGACTCGTGTTTTTTAGACGATTAAAGTGCCCATACGTCATTAAGCAAAAGGAACACAACATTCATTTTAGGGCAATATTCAGATATCCCGGTGTGAAAGGGTCTCGTGGATTGATAAGAACTGCAACCGCCAAAGTGGCCTTTTCGAGTCAGTTCGTGAGATTACGGTTTCACGTGTTTTAGGGAGTTCTCTAAGGCTAGTGCGCAATCATTCACCCAAAGGTGGTTCTTGCGCAATAGTTCAGAGGGTTACATGGGGACATTTGGACGGTAGTGCAAGGCTCTAGTAAGCTATTCACCCAAAGGTGGTAGTTCTACGAAAAGCTCAAGCGTAGCTGTTGCTCGTTCTTGTGTGGAGAATTACTAATTGCGTGACACGTAGTCTGCCCAAAGATGTTGCGTGTTGACGCGTCAGGATTCTCCGACTAGTGTGCTATTTAGGGTTTTATAGCCACTGTTGCCCTATTTGTGTCTAATTTTTCCCTTTTCTCTCTTTTAAGTCACCTTTATAGTCCATAATAATATGACAACCATTAAGAAACTCACTGGATCGAACTTTAAGAAGTGGAAGTCTGACATCATGTTTGCTCTCGAGATGGCGGACATTGAGATGGCCATGAATACCAACCAACCTGCAGCCCTCACAACGACTAGCACTCAAGCTGAGAAGGATCATTATGGTGCATGGAACAAATCGAACAAAATCTGCTTATTGACTATGAAGCGTTCCATTCCGGAGCACCTGCTGAGTGGTCTTCCAGACACGACCATCGCCAGGGATTTTCTGACTGCCGTTGGGCAGAGATATAAGGTGTCTTCTAATGCTGAGATTGAGACTCTGATTCAGGACCTCTTCTCCATGAGGTATTCGGGAGGAGGCGGAGTCCGTGATTATATACTGAAGATAGTCTATTTTCAGACCAAGCTGCAGGAGATGGAGATTACTCTCCCAGAAGCCTTGATAGTGCATTAGGCACTAAATACTCTTCCTGCGGAGTTCCGTATTCTGAAAACTACCTATAGTTCCCAGGATAAGACGTGGAAGATAAATGATCTGATCACTCGGTGTGTTGCTGAGGAGGAGAAACTGAAGAAGGAAAAGACGAACACTGCTTTACTCGTTGTCAAACTCTCGTTTAAGAAGAAGAAGAAGTTCAAAGCTCCTTTTAAAGCTCAGGGTGGACAAACTTCAGGGAGCAAGGATGTTGGTGGAAAGAAGCCTCTTAGCTGCTTCTTTTGTAAGAAGGGACACGTGAAGCACGAGTGCCTAAAATTTAAAGCTTGGATGGAAAAATGTGATTTTGCACCTAAAGGTAACTCTTTATCCTTTGTCCTTTGTGAATCCAATTTAAATGAAGCCTCATCTAGTTCTTGGTGACTTGATAGTGGAGAAACTAATCATGTTGCTTACACACTGCAAGAGTTCATCAAAAGGAGGGGGCAAAGCAAGGGTGAGTGCAGACTTACGGTTGACAACAATGCTGAGGTAGAGGTGGAGTTCATCAGAGACATTTGTTTAGTCATTGATTCTGGATATGAACTGTTGTTAAAAGACATATTTTATATTCCTTCATTTAGAAGGAACTTGATTTCTGTTTCTACATTAGATAGACTTAATTATGGTTTTAATATTTCTGGTGGTTTAATTAAGTTATTTCTTGAATCACAGTTTATTGAACAATGTTCACTATATAATGGTTTATATAGAATATGTCTTGCACATGTTAATTTTTATGCCACCTCATATAATGTAGAAAATGTTGCTAGTAAAAGACCTCTCATTAAAGAGCAGTTCTCCATGCTATGACATAAAAGATTAGATCATATCTCTAGGAAAAGGGTAGAAAGAATGATTAAGGAAAACATTTTTCTTACCCTAGACTTCAGTGACCTAGAGACATGCGTGGACTGCTGTAGAGGTAAGATGACCAAGATTAAGAAGAAGGGCTCAACTCGTAGTTCAAGTGTGTTAGAGGTTATTCATACGGACTCAGTGGTCCTTATTCCACTACCCTCTGTAGGAACACCTATTTTATTACATTCATTGATGACTACTCCCGTTTTGGCTATTTGTACTTAATTAAGGAGAAGTCTGAATCTTTTGAAAAGTTCAAGATTTTCAAGACTGAAGTTGAAAAACAAATAGGGAAAGACATCAAGATTGTTAGGTCTGACAGAGGTGACGAGTATTTTGGTAGACATGATGCCTTCGGGCAACATAAAGGTCCGTTTTCCAGATACTTTGAGAGTTGTGGCATTATTGCGCAGTACTCCATGTCGGGTAGTCCTGAGTAGAATGATGTGGCCGAAAGGCGTAATCGCACCCTTAAGGAAATGATGAGGAACATGGTGAGTAGAACAAATCTTCCTATGGGGTGAGGCGCTTAAGACTGCAGTGTACATCCTTAATAGAGTTCCGTCTAAGTCAGTACCAAAAACCCCTTTTGAGTTGTGGACTGGTAGACGACCCAGCCTTAATCATTTACGTGTCTGGGGTTGTACTACAGAAGTCCGTTTGTACAACCCATCAGAAAGTAAGATTGCCCCTAGGTCTTGTCGTTGTTATTTCATTGGCTACCCAGATCACTCCAAGAGATTTAAGTTCTATTCCCTTTTAAGATATCACAGAATTGTGGAGTCTCAAACAACTAAATTTTTAGAATGGGATGTCGCTGATGAACCCAGTTGCTCTCATTCTATTAGTGAAGTCGAGGAAGTTGTACCCATCAATTTATCTGTGCCCTTGATAGGAGATCCTGTGATGCCTGAACATGTGACGAAACAAGTGGAGGATGTGGAAGCGGTCTTACCACTGATTCCAGTTGAGGTTCCTCCTCGTGTTTAGGAGGTTCATCCACCCGCTAGGAGATCCATTAGGCAGAGAAGCCCTGCAATTTCCTCAGACTATGAAGTCTATTTAGGAGAGAGTGATTATGACATTGGTCAAGTAGTTGACCCAGTGACATTTAATGAAGCTGTCTCTGGACCTCAAGTTGATTTGTGGTGAGATGCGATGAAAGACGAGATGAAGTGTATGAAGTTGAATAAAGTTTGGGAGTTGGTTAAGTTACCCAAAGGCTGTAAGCCCATTGGTTCTAAATGAGTGTTTACGATCAAGAAAGACTCTAAAGGAAAGGTCAAGTGGTTTAAGGCCAGAATGGTAGCCAAGAGATTCACACAGAGAGAAGGAATCGATTATCACGAAATCTTTTCTCATGTTTCCTCTAAAGACTCTTTTAGAGTGATAATGACATTAGTAGCTCATTATGATTTGGAGCTACACTTGATGGACGTAAAGACCGCATTCCTGAATGACGATTTTGTCGAGGAGGTCTATATGGTGCATCCTGAGGGGTTCAAGACTGGTCATTCCGACCAACTTGTACATAAGCTTAACAAATCCCTATATGGTCTGAAGCGAGCTTCTAGGCAGTGGTATTTGAAGTTTGATGAAGTAGTTACTTCTTTTGATTTTGTAGAAAATAAGGTAGATCGTTGTATATATCTCAAGATCAGTGGGAGCAGATTCATCTTCTTAATTCTTTATGTAGATGACATTCTGCTTGCGAGCAGTGATTTGACATTATTGCATGAATACAAAAAATTTCTGTCAAAACACTTTGATATGAAAGATCTTGGAGAAGCATCTTTTGTTCTAGGAATTGAGATCATTAGAGACCGATCTTACCATATATTGACACTCTCTCAGAAAGCCTACATCGAGCGTGTACTTAAGAGATTTAGCATGCTCGGTTGTAAGCCTGGTGAATTACATGTGCTTAAAGGTGATAAGCTCAGCTTATCATAATGCCCCAGGAACGACATAAAGAGAGCGGATGAAGGATATACCTTATGCTAGTGCGGTAGGCAGCTTAATGTATGCCCAAGTCTGTACCAGACCAGACATTGCCTTCGCAATAGGACTTTTAGGCAGATATCAATCGAACCCAGAACCTGATCATTGGGTAGCTGCCAAGAAAGTCCTAAGGTATTTGAAGGGAACTATGGATTTTAAGTTGGTCTACATAGAGTTCAAAACCTTGAGTTAGTGAGGTATACAGATTCTGATTTGCCGGGTATGAGGATGATAGGAAGTCCACTTTAGGTTATATATTTAAGTTTTCTAGTGGAGCCATTTCGTGGAGGAGTGTCAAACAAACACTCACCATTTCATCCACAATGCATGCGGAGTTTGTCGCTCTCTTTGGAGCTTCGACACACGCGGTGTGGCTTAAGAATTTCATTTCAGAGTTGAAAGTCGTCGATTCTATAGCTGGACCCATTCAGATGTACTGTGATAACATTTCTGCAGTTATGTTCTCGATGAACAATAAAAGTATCACATGGTCCAAACATATGAAAATTAAATTTTTGACTGTTAAGGAATTGGTCAAGAAGGGTGAAATTTTAGTGGAGCATTTAGGGACAGATGACATGTTGGCTGATCCACTTACCAAAGGACTTCGCCCTAACGTGTTTCAGAAACATGTTATTAATATGAGGCTTAAATAGTCGATCGATGCGCTAGATTAGTGAGAGACTATATGAAGCTCCAATTCAGTTTTCTGTCATTTACATTGCACTTTATTTAATTCATTAATAATTAAAGAATATTCATTCAATAATATCATTAAGTTTCGATATTCGTTGAATTTCTGTGACACGTCACACTACATTAAAAGTCTCATGACTTGTGTCAGTCGGAGCATAAGGCCCAAGACACTTCATTTGAATTATGACATGTAGTATGTCTTTTGACGCATGAATTTTGGAACCTTAAGGTTAGACATACTTGTTCTTTTGAACACTTAAGAACTTCTCGCAGCATGCTTTAGTGCATTCATTTGAGAAGTTTGGTTGACCACCAAATTAGAACAACCTTCATGTGTGCATTTTCAGCATGTTGTTCTATGTTTTATTTAACCGCGCTTTGTCCATGTCGATTAAGTCCGTAAGCTGCTGTGAGCATGGATGGTCCCGTGTCGCATAATGATGTGGTTGCCGCCATGATTCAAAGTGAATGATTTAATTGGACCGGATTGACGTGAGAGTAGACTTAATATCGCGTTCGCTAAATGGTATCCGTAATTTTAGTGAAGATTTTATCGGGATGTCATAAATTACGACGACTACAAGTCCAAGTGGGAGAATGTTGAAAATTTTCCGTTAGGTGGACTCGATTCATCGTGACGTCCTGGTGGAGTCGTGCGCGAATATTTAGTCTATTCGGACTCTCGCGAGCGCGTGTTAATTCAGTCACGCGAACGGTCAAAGCTTGTGATAGGTGAGCCCGACCGTCTCGTAAATTCAGTCGCGAGCACGGTATTACCCTTGGCACGAAATTTAGGCATAGCCATGAAATTTAATTGATTTCATGAGGTTTCATGTTTTAATTGAACTTGGAGTTTTAATGAGATTTATTGCCTCATTAAAATTTTGGTAACTCCAAGTGTTGAGCCTATCCTATTAAGGCTCATTTTTGATAACCTAAATCTATGTCAGCCCAAAAGTGAACAAGGGTTGAAATCCGGGTGTTTTTCTTTCCTCATTTTTCATCGTGAAACTGCCCCTCCTTCTTCTTCCTCATTCGGATCCATTTGAAAGGTGTAAGAAGAACACCAAAGGTTTTGTAGAACATTGTCGCCGGCATCGTCTTCCGGCAGATCTTCAGACTGCCGGAGGATTCACCGACCGATCGTCTTGCTGCAGATCTCCATCGTCGGCATCGTCTTCCTGCAGATCTTCATCGCCGCCCGCCGGAGCCGTCTTCCTGCAGATCTCCATCACCGATCAGAGTATATTCAGGGAAAAGTCTGGACTTGTTCTTCTCTCCAGATTTCTTCCAGATAGTATTACTCAAGTGGCAAGCTTGGGCTGATTTAGGTTCACACTCTCATGTATTCATTTGAGTACTTCATTTAGACGGATTCACTTATCTTGTTTGTTTCATTTATTAAATCCTTGAATGACTTCACCCGGAATCCTGAGAGGTGTTCTGTAGTTCTCTTTTATTTTTGTTTTACATTTGGTGGCCGATGTTAACGGGGCAGAAAGTTCTTGAATCTGCGCAATTAACAAAGTTTATTATGTTTGTTTTCATTTATTGATCAAGTGATTGTTGCAATTCAGATTTCATATTCATTTCTATACACAATGTATTCTAATCCTCTTAATTGTAGAGATCAAACTTTTAGAAACTCTTGTATGCTCACGGATCCACTATTGCCGCAAAATACATAAAAGGGAACACGACGAGATTGTTGGGAAAGACCACCACCATGAACCTCGAGCTCGAATCCAGAAACGGTATAAATTAATTCCGCAGTACAGTTACTGTTCGTTCAAGCTCACTTTATTTTTGTGTTCTTAAACTTAGAAAAATAAACTTGTGTATTAACTCCGAGTAGAGACTAGTGGTGTTTGAGTTAAGACGATCCTCATTAGGTTTAGGCGACACTTCATCTGTTAAATTTTCGACAATGCCATTTCATAGCAGCATCGCCTAATTTCAAATTTTTGTAACACGGATGACCCACAACAATTACAATCATATCATAAAAAAGTTAAAGCCACACGCAAAAAATGCACATTTGAAGACTTGAAATTTGTAATATCTTTATTATATTAAAAAAAATCTATTTTATTGTCATACTTCTTCCTTTCTTATTTTGCTCTTCCCAATCATTTAAAAATATATATATATAAAAAATAAGAAATTTATAGTTAAAATTAAGTAGTAACTAGTAAACTTGTAAATAAAAAATAAAGAAAAATATAAATAGATAAAATTGTGGAAAAATTATAAATAGAAAAAGTTGTCAGATTTGAAGAGATCATTGTATGATGATAGTGCTGACGACAAAATATATTTTATTATGAATGAAAATGCACGGGGCCTCTGTTTAGCCGCGATAGTCTCCAAGCCTGCCGATACTCCCGTTGCTCCCAAGCTCCAGAGCGCATTAAAAAATCGAGCGACTTACTTTCGCGGGGCTGTGAGCGGCAAGAATACCGTTGGGCAGGACATACTCATAGCCAAGATACTATCACAGATTCACCACTATATGAGTGACCTTCCGTGTACTGTTACTCGTATAAATATAACGTTTTTAGCTTTAGACTATGTTTGAGAACCCGACAGGAGGCCTTTCCGACGGAGCTGAGCCTGAGGAGAGACGTTTGGGGAGAAAACGTGATCTCCCTTTCACGACAGCCGGCAGAGCCGAGCCGGAGGCTCGGCGTTTGGGAGGAAATTGAGCGCTCCGGTTCACGACGGCCGGCTAGGCCGAGCAAGAGAAAATGCGTTTGGGACAACGACACGCCTTCCCTTCAGCGACGACCGGTGTGAATTGCTGCTGGACCTGCGAGAACCAGCCTCCATTCTCGAGCACCGTTTTCTCGCTCCTCCCGATGTGCCACCTGGCCGGTTATCAGCCGGAGGCGCCTTGAGCACCGGTTTACAGTTGTGACCGGCCGATTTCTCTCCCCTCCGGGCCTCCGGCTCGGCCCCGCCGGAACGACTTCCGCCTGATTCTGAAACAGAGCCTTAGACTCTGTTTGAGAGTCCGTTTTGACTCCATTCCGTTCTAAACGGACCGGGGGAAAGGTGTTTGGGAACAACTAAAATGTTGTCATTTTAAAACGGTCGGTTTAAAACCTACTTTTTCCTCTGTTTCGAAAAGTCAGGGAGACCTCCATTCTCCCTTTCAAAACGGTCGTTTAGAATATTTTTTTAATTAATTTTATTTTACTTAATCAATTTAACCCAAATAAAAAAATAATTATATGCATAAATTTGTAAAAAATTTACAAATATAATACCTAATTTTGTTTTTAAAAATTCAGAGAAAATTGGCCCGAAATAAATAAAATTTATGTGAAGATAATTTTGAAATTAAGTTAAACCGTCACCGAAACTGTGATTACCCAAACAAAGACTCAGTTTTAAAACCACAATTTTTTAAAATACAGTTTAACATCTTCTTTCTGAACTTCCCCCTTTTAAAACGACATCGGTATTCCAAAGAGAGCCTTAATAATTTTGATCCTTTCTGGTGAAAGGCTGGCAGGTGACTAGTTGCAGCATACTAGTGGATCTTATCGATCATCTCGTTGGCCTATTTCCCTTCAACTCTTCAAGTTGTTGCTTACGACTACTGTATCCTGACGATCCGTAACGACTTATGCTTCCATTCTCCGCTTCTCCCCGATTCCGGCGGGGTGATTTTCACCAAAAAATCGGCGGGAGATGATTTCCCACGCTCAAAACATCGGCGATTTTATACATCCGGGAAGCCTAAATACCACCCGCCGCCGTCCCTTCCAGCAGGAATATCGTCTCCCTTCCTGCCAATTCTCCCCCGCTAAATGTCGCGCGAGGTTTATCTCCGCCGGCCTCCGCCGCGATCTCAACGGAGATACCGAAACTTCACCGGAATCCGGCTGGTGCATTGCCGGAAAACGGCGCGAATTCATTCTCGTTCCCATTTTAGTGGCGGCATCGAGATTGCTCAGCTCCGTCGCAACTGCAAGGGCTGATGAGAAGATCTCCAATACGCCCAACTCCCCAGATGCAGAAGGTGGGGTGTTTGACGAAAATAATGCGAAGGAAAATGAGAAGGAGAAGGATGAGGGAGATGGTTCGGTTCTGTCTAGGGTTTATGACGCTACGGTAATTGGGGAGCCGCAGGCGGTTGGGAAGGACAGGAAGAAGGTTTGGGAGAAGCTTTTGGGCGCTCGGGTTGTGTATCTTGGTGAGGCGGAGCAGGTTCCTGACCTTGATGATAGGGTTTTGGAGCTTGAGATTTTGAGGAATCTCTTTAGCCGCTGCTCGGAGCAGCAGAGGCACCTGTCCTTGGCTATGGAAGCTTTCCCTTTCGATCTACAGGAGCGACTCAATCAATTTATGGAAGGAAGGTCTGTTGTTTATATTATGAATTGTTTCTTTTTTGAGACATCTGAAGATACCTTTGCAGAAATTGTTTGATCAATTTGTTGAAGTATGTTGGGGAATATTTTTTTATTATTATTGCAACACTTATGAAGGAGCAGATGAAGTGCTGAACATTCAAGTTTCTTTTTAGTGATTCATGTAAGATTAGGTCTCAATGCTGTTCATCCCCTTTCTTTCGGGAACCATGTATTCTCTTCTCCCTCTCCTCCTTCCTCTATGTTTCTTCAATCGTCTCCAAGGGGGATTTAGGAATTTCAACAAGGGGGGATCCGGACCTTTCAAGAAGTTTGAGAAACTCATAGTCGACAAATACAATGTTGGAGTTTGATTTTCAAATATAAACGAAGTCATATAGCAACTTATTTTGTGTTTATGAGAGCACTAATTAAAAAATTCAATCAAGAGAATATTTATATATTTAAGACACATATATATAAAATACATTAATTAGAAGATAAGATAAAAATGGACTAATTATAAATCGTGCTCCTAATTTCTAAATTCCGCCCTTACGAGAATCAGCCCTCCCCAAAGCTCGCTCTCTTGACGCCACGACTCTGGTTTCAAGGAAATCGCAACCCCTCATCCGATCTCCCCCTTCCTCCGCTGACCTCCTCTGATCCGGCTACCCCCTCCTCTGATCCGGTCCTCCCCCTCCTCCACTGACCTCTCGTTACCCGATCTAGTCCACCCACCACCGGAATCCGTCTTTGATCCCTCTAACATTCAAATTTATTTTATTTACAACGACACTAATATTTGTGTTGTGTTTTTGTATTGGTTAATTGTTTGTAAACATTGTTGCGATTTGGTTATTATATGCTTGTTTGAACCTCAATTGATATAGTATTTCAGTATTTGCTCTTAGATAAATCTCTAATTGCAAGAAAGACCGATTCACCGTGCGCTCTTGCTTTGACCCTCAACGCGGTGAAAATCCAAAGTTTGGTTGCTTAAATGAATTATTTTGCCTTGCTCTGAAATATTTGTGTGTGATTTAATTATTTATTATCTAATTTGAATTCACACCGTAGGATTTACATAACATGTAGGGTTAAGTCACTGTTTATCCGCCGCATATAGATTTGTACTGCGTCAATTGGTATCAGAGCCAGATTGCACACACTTTTGATACGCAGTTGTAGAGTCTATAATCTATATGTTTCATCATGTCTTTGTATCACCAATATTCCTCTCCTCCATTTAGAGGTTTCAAGTCCACTAACACACGCTCCCATAGAGCCCCTTCAGAGAGATCCTCACGCTACTACGATGATTATTTTTGATCACAACACACCATTTATAGAGATTGTATTGATCCACCGACACGATCTCACTATACTAGAGACAATCAATATGATGATTGTCATCTCTCATATCCTTGCACGAGAGAGGATCGTGTTGATCATTGAACATGACTCGATTACCCTAAGGATGATTATTATGAGGATCGTCGTTTTGAGAGAGATCTCGAGTGGCAGTTTCGTACTGATGCTTTTTCTTTTGACGGCTCATCGAGTCGCGAGTCTTTCAGTTATTGGCTTGTGAATTTGGAGTATTATCTTGATCATTTTGAGTTATCCGGTGAGCGCCGCATCAAGCTTATGAAACTTAGACTTTTAGATCAGATGAGATCATATTGGTCTAGCTTTGAGAGGACCCGCAAACGAGATCGTCTTCATTACATCGCTAGTTGGGTTGACATAAAGTGTATATTGTGTCAGTGGTATCTGCTTTCGTCGTATCGGAGTCGCTTGCTTGAGTAATTATTTTCTCTTCATCAAGGATCCATGTCTGTTGCTGAGTACAATGATCATTTTGATGAGTAGTTGTGAGGAGCGATATTCGAGAGGACCCAACCATGACCACTTCCCGATTTCGGTCTGGAATTTGATATAACATACGCACTGCGGTGATTTATCATAGCTCGAAGTCCTTCGAGGCTCGAGTAGGCATATCATCTCGCCCTTTGTAATGAGCAGTCTTTGAGATCCGTAAAACCTGGTCGATTGGATTCTCAACTTTACCTCCACAGTACGAGTCCCTCTCACACCGAGGTCACCATTTTGCCTACCATTGTTCCGTCAGACACGATTGAAATGACACCTGATGTGGATTTGTCTCAACCCAGTGAGGTACGTAGTCCGATGTGTGGTCTGTCACTTGTTTATGACCCATCTCTTGTGACCCTGACTGAGATTGAGTCTAAGCTACCTATTGAGTTTATAGTGTTGTGTCCCTCACCTGCACCTCCTCTTCTGCAATGTCGTGGGTTAGTTAGCACACATACCCTAAACTCATCTCTTGACGCCGCGCCGACAGACCCATTCTTGAGAATAGGTTTATGTCCCACTCCCCTTGTCATTACTCCGAGTTACATTACGATCGGGAGCCCATAGCCTGGGGTTGAGCTCGTAGTGACTATGCCGTCCATTCACGGGGAGACTATCCCTTACAATGATACTCATCTGGAGGAACTTGACCCTAATGATGAGTTCTATGACGAGCCTCCTATTGAGCCTCCCGATGATCCGCCACATCTTGGTGAGGATGAGACTCACGTGAGCCATCCATGTATGAGTATCGATTTATTGACACCTTTTCCATTTTCGTCCCTGGCCTTGCCCTAGAGGATGGATATTGCATGGAACATCAAGTATTTAGGGTCTTTCCTAAGTAAACATGAGCATACCCCTGACATTTTGAGATCCTATCTTAATTAACATCGCACTCTTGATAAGTTTTGAGACGCACCACCCGCTGACCCACCAGATGAGTTCTTTATTTTTGGGGACACTCACCACACTATAGAGACATGTCTTCTAGTCGGTGTACATGATTTTCACTCAAGTGGTCGTCGCATTTGTGATGACTTTTCATACGTACCTCCTAGTGAGCCCCATGATGTGTCACGTTTTTTAAGAGATATTTGTCGTTTTACGAGCTCCTATTTGAGTGTAGATGTATCACATGGTCACCCGAACACTCATCGTACACTGGATGAGTTTTTTCTACACTCCACGGAGAGAGCCTCCTGATAGGCGACCACATCTTAAAAACACCCCGGTCATTATTAGATTTTCCCATAGAGAGCATGTTGTGTCTGTCATGTTTCATTTGCATCATTAACATGAGTATTTTGCGTCATTTTTTCATCATTTGTATGTGTTTGTTAAGTTGTTTGTCCATCGTTTGCATGTGTGGCTTGAGTTGGTCTGACGGAGAATCCATAATGATAAGAAATCTTGTAAATCACATGCAAATGTTCACTGATAAGAGCAAATATTTCATGAAGACGAGCAGGTGATTGGTGAGAATCTACGTTATGAGGCCCCGTGTAAGGCTTGTTAAAGTTTAAGCGCTAGGCGGATCGGTCCCTACACAGTCCTGAGATGCATCGGGACAAATGCTTATAAGCTAGACATCCTCGCGAGCATGGGTATCCATCCTGTGTTCAATGTCGAGTACCTGACGCCATACTTTATACCTCATGAGTATTCAGGCTCACATTTTGGCAGCCCTCCTGAGCCTTTACCATAGTTTTTACAACCCACCACTCAGCCTACACTCGAGCCTTTGCCATCACATTCATTGCGCCATGCTCAGCCCACCTCTGACCTTTACCTACCCGGGATTCTATCCTCAACTGTTTCACCATCGACACCTCAGATCCCACCAAATCCTTCTACTAGTGTGTTGAGAGATGAGCTTATCACTGAGATCATTACGCATAAGTACGTCCCCTCTAGAGACGACCTTGGTGTCGCTACCTGGTTCGCTGACGCAGACGACCCTTCACCGACGACACCTGAATGCTACCAGTAGAGCTTGACCGATTCTCGCCTGGACTTCGAGTTCAATATGACCATCTACATTCATCGGAGACGCAAGCTTTTCAGTCCGGAGTAGTTGATTGACGAGGACACTTTTCTAGCGATGACACTTGGATGACCTCTGATGTACCTCATCGAGTCTTACCGAACATACATCGAGAGAATTCTGACCCCTATTCATCGGGAGTTGAATTCTTTCAAACCAAGGAGATTGATGCGGAGCGGAGAAATGATACGAAGCGGAGGACTA
The DNA here is from genome assembly GCA_039583875.1 of Platanthera guangdongensis. Lineage (NCBI taxonomy): Eukaryota > Viridiplantae > Streptophyta > Magnoliopsida > Asparagales > Orchidaceae > Platanthera > Platanthera guangdongensis. The sequence goes on along the minus strand of CM077161.1, from coordinate 153,113,863 downwards.
GTTTTGGGTCCGTTTGGGGCCGATTGGTGACTTACCATATATGACGTGCACAGAGCGATGATCCGACTTCGCAAATGTGTCCGGATTTGCGTTATGATGTTTTTTCATATATAACTTTATATTTTTCAGACAATTATTTCATGTATTTTGGCCCCAAAACCATCGACTTATTATAGTCGTTGATTCCGGGTGCCCTAATTTCTAATCTCTTATAAATAAATATTAGGGTTGCTTATTCTAGGCATTGCTGAAATTTGGAGAGCCTTCTTCCTCATTTCCGTTGATCCCCTCCGTGGTGCCGACTCCGTGGAGCTCCCTTGGTGACGACTCCTTGGGTAAGTTTGTATCTTTTGATTTTTCCCTCCATTTACACCTCCCTCCCCGCTCTGTCTAGCCTCCGGCCACCTTCAGGACCCCATCCACCCGCCCTTTTCTTGTTGTCCAGCCGCCGACCACCATCAGGCCCCTCATCCAGCCACCCCTCCTTAAGCCACCACCCATCTGTTACTCCCCCAGCCGCCCCGCCTCAGGACGCTGCCCCACCTCAGACCGCCGCCCCACCTCAAGCTGCCGCCCCTCAACCCTCCAACGACCTCTTTTCCCCTACAGGCCACCAACCCTAACCGCTCCATAACCCGCCCAAACACCTCCAGCCCGTTGTCCAGCGCCGCCCATCTTCCATTCCCTCTCCTGTTTGCTGTCGAGTTGCCGTCTCCCCTCCAAACACCTCCCAGCCAGCCCCCACCAGACGCTGCCCTACTCCCCTCCCAGATCCAGGCTGCCACCGGTCCCCCTTCATATTTCCAGCCACCACCTTCTCCAAAACACGTGGATCCACCTCCCAACAGTCGGCCTTTAACAGATCTGCCAAGATCTGGGCTTTACAGTTCAGATCCAGCCACCCCCTCCTCCGATCTGGACCCCCTCCTCCACCACCTCTCCCTTATCCGATCTAGTCCACCCACCATCGAAATCCTTCTTTGAGCCCTCCAACATTCAGATTTATTTTTTATAGCAGTACTAATATTTATGTTGCGTTTTTGTATTGGTTAATTTGTTGTAAACATTGTTGCAATTTGATTATTATATGCTTGTGTGGACCTCAGTTGATATAGTGTTTGCTTTTGGATAATTCTCTAACTGCAGGAAGGACTGATTCGCCGCACGCTCTTGCTTTGGCCCTCAACGCGGAGGAAAATCAAATCCTGTTCGCTTAAATGAATTATTTTGCCTTGCTTTGAAATATTTGCATAAAATTTAATTATTTATTATCTAATTTGAATTCACACAGTCGGATTTGAATGACATGTAAGGTTAGGTCACAGTTTATCCTCCGCCTATAGATTCGTCCTGCGTCAGAAGGTAGTTTGAACCATCCAATTTCATAGTAGTGATTTGAGGGGTGCCATGTTCAGGATTTACACGGTCCGATCCAACGGAGGCTGGAGTAGGAGCTGCTCCGTCGGAAGACATATCTGTAGAGAAGTCACTCCCTGCCATAGAAGACCCCAAATAAAAATCAATGGCAAACACAAGAGATCACAATGGATGACGGAAGATAAGGGTAACCCTCTTAAAAAGTGGGGAAAAAATCACATATCCAATAGAAATTGAAGGAAGAAGAAAACCGGATAGGGGACACCAGAGATGAGGGAATCAAGACCCCATGAAACTGGCACCCCTAGAGGACGAGAGAAGGCGCGTTGCTGGTGTGAGAGCCGCGGTTGCTGTGAGAGAACGAACAACGTTGCTGCGGACGGAGCAGATGCTGCAGCCGGAGCGGCGTAAGATGCGGAGCGGCTGTTGTGGGCGGGACAAGAGCGGCTGGCGAGTGGGTTGCGAGAGCGGGATTGCGAGCAGGAGCGGAGTCGGGATCGCGAGAGGGAACGAAGGCGGGATCGAATATCCTAGAATCCTATGGTTCTGATACCATGTTGAAATAATTGGAAGAGAAAGTAATGGCTTAATTATTCATCCACATATGAGGCTTTATGTAGGTGAATACAAAGACTATCCCATGACTTACGATGTGAGACTAAACTCACACACACTCATAAACACAAAAACAATAAAATACTAATTTCTCCAACAATTATATAAAAATATTATATAAAATAATTGCTTCATAGTTTATAAAAATTAAGCAAGCCACTAAAAGAGCATGATCTAGCGTTATAAATGGATTCTGGTGGAATTGACGACCAGAGAAGATTTGAAAATCTGAATTTTCTTTGCTCTATTATGATTATTTTATCTTGCTTTATTTTGCAATTTTCATATATTTAGGGGTTTTTTGTAAGTGTTATGCTTCTATCTATACCTTAGGGGATGACAACTAACGGTAAGAAAATTCTTAACCTACTTTGTGATGCAGAACCCGGCGTCTCATCAGGCCTGCCACCCGGCCCTGCGTCACACAGTCCGGGGGCCCAACAAGACGCGATCTTGTGGGCTTTATCAGGGCCGCGGCCCATGCACCCCAACCCTTCTCACGAGCCCAACCACAAGCGTCGGCAGGTTGTTGAAGCCGGGATTCGATCCCTGCACCCCCTTGATAAAGCATTCTCAGGCGAATGCTCAGTTGGTTGATGAGCATTCGCCTGAGAATGCTTTATCAAGGGGGTGCAGGGATCGAATCCCGGCTTCAACAACCTGCCGACGCCTGTGGTTGGGCTCGTGAGAAGGGTTGGGGTGAATGGGCCGCGGCCCTGATAAAACCCACAAGGTCGCGCCTTGTTGGGCCCCCGGACTGTGTGACGCAGGGCCGGGTGGCAGGCCTGATGAGACGCCGGGTTCTGCATCACTTTGCCTTCTCTATTTCTATCTTCCGTCAGCCCTAGGTTACACCTCATCTGTAGGTTAGGTCTCCCCCTCTCATCTCCCTGCTATCTCATTACCTTCTCTGCCTTCCTCCTATCAGCGTAGGAAATCACAAGCAAGTAAAGGAAAAGAATGAGAAGTTTAGGGCTCTCTATTTCGATATAAAATAATAATATGCAGAAAATATACAATAATAAACTGCAAAAAACCCTTCCTCCTTCTATCTCTTATTTACAGTCTTCCTTCCATCTCATTACTGACCAGTGATGATATCCAGGGTTTAGGGTACAGTACACCTAGACAATCCCATCTCAAGGAATACACCGTTATTTTTCCATATAATATAATAAAATGCAGAAAAATATTAAAGTAAATAACAAAAAATAAAATATCCCGGAAATAAATAAAATAAATAAAAGAGCAGTCCTATGCTGAAAGCATCCCTGCGCAGCGAGAGTCTGGGAAGGGGCCCACCACAAGGGTGAAATACGGGTAAACCTTACCTTGCATTTTTGCAAGAGAGGCTGCTTCCAAGACTCGAACCCGTGACCTCAAGGTCACATGGCAACACCTCAACCGGTACGCCAAGGCTCCCCTTCGTCCTGGAAATAAATAAATACATAAAAAAATTAAAAAATTGCTCGTACCACATCAAGAACTTTCTCTAGCTTCTTAACAATCCTGAGTCTTGTCTCTCTTTTTCTTAACAATTCAACTATCATATTTTCTTGAGACATTAATTTCTCTTTTAAGCATGAATGGTTGATGTGGTATTCCAGTAGATTAAGTTTTGCGGTCCTCTTGATCTCAACCAAGGGGAATAAGTTAGAGACATAAAATGAATTGACTAAAAAAAATTCTCTGTTACTTTTATGTTTACTTCTTATTTGTGTACCTTGTTTACAAATAGTAATATGTCATTGCAGAATTGACGGGGCAACCTTAAGATCTTACACCTCCCACTGGCCACCTGCACGATGGAAAGAATATGAGCCTCTTTTAAATTTTTGTCGTGAAAATGGAGTCAAGCTTGTTGCTTGTGGTACCCCACTTGAGGTAATTATTTAAATTACTGTGATTCCTTTCAATCATATTGAGGAATCAAATATCAATTATAGGCGCTACTTTACTCTTTTAACAGATCGGTTAAACGTTATTATATATTATGTTTGAATGGATTATAGGCAATTAAGCATAACAATTGTTTGCTTCAGAGCACTTCAGAAAAGTTTGCTTTACCTTTTTCAGTTTGATATTTTTACGAGCTAGACAGTTTGTATGTTTATAACAATCTTTTTTTTACCCTTTTAAGTAGTCTGATGGGGATCACGACTCCAAGGGCCTACGATGATTAGAGACATCAATTTTGTGCGGATCAACAATCTATGGTTTTAGTTATTTTTTTTATAATTTTCTGATTTTTATTTTAATGTATGTTGAGGGCAGTCGTGATCGGAGAATCATGACCGTGTATGATGACCCCCGAGTGATGGGGGGCCATCCGGCGCGATACGGCGCAAGGCGGACCCCACGTTCGTGTATTCTCGCCGGCGGGCGTGATCGGCTCGCCGATCCGCCACCGTGGTTGCGTACGGCTCGTCGTTCTGATAAATTTTCATATATAGCATGTTGTATTTTAAATAATATTTAGTGTTGTTTTGGCACCGAGGTCGACGGCCAATCATAGCCGTCCATCTTGGGTGCCCTATTTTATTTATCTATAAATATGAACCTAGGGCTGCAGTTTCCTGCATTGCTGAAATTTGGAGAGTTCATCTTCCCCATTTCCGGTGATCCTTCCGCGGTGCCGACGCCGTGGAGCCCCTTGGTGATAACTCCTTGGGTAAGCATCTTATTTCCTCCTTGTTTTCCCTTCCTACAGCCAGTCCGCCCCTGCTACAGTCCCGCATCTACAGTTCCGCACAGTTACCCGCTGCTACAGTGCGGTGCCAACCCTGTTCTCCCCTACAACCACACCGCCAGCCCTGTTCTCCCCTACAACCACACCGCCAGCCCTGTTTTCTCCTACAACCACACCGCCAGCCCCACTTGCTCCCTCCCCACAGCCGCACGCCTTCAACCCTAGCCTAGCCCGCCTACTTTGCGCCCACACCAGATCTACTCAGATCTGGACTGTTTGGTCCAGATCCAGTCCGGTACCTCCGGATCCATCTCCCTCACCTTTACCTACAACCACCATCCCTTCCCCTTCCGTGGAACCACTTCCCCTGACCCGATCTATTCCGCTCACCACCCGGAAGCCCCGTATTACCTCCATAATTTCAGATTTGCGTAGAATTATTGTAGCTCTAAGTTTCATTTCAGATTTTGCCTTATTTATTTATCTTTAATATGCAAGTTAATGTTGGGCTGTGAACATTGTGCTCCTTGTGAAACTTTTGCTTAAAGAGAATTAAAGTGTATAGCTATTTGCCCGTGAACCTCTTGCCTTGCAGGTTGCCTAATTCGCCGCGCGTTTATTTTAGCCCTCCGTGCGGAGGAAAGCTATTGCCTAAACGCCTAAAAGAAATTATTTATATTATGATGCTTCGCTGTTTTTAAATTGATTAATTCTCTTGATCAAGAAGTCGCATCATCATATAGTCATTAGGTTTGCGTGAGTCCGTCCCAACACATCACTAGCTTGCATCTTAGGAAGCCACTACACAGCCTACCCTACATCAGTTGGTATCAAAGCGAGGTTGGACCATTTTGCATGCTTCGTAGTGGTAGGACATTTAGAAGCATGGTAGATCCGCCAATCACCAATGACCGGGCAGCGGGCTTGAATTCGAGCACCGCTCCCACTGACTTTCAGCGCCTTATCCTAGAACGTTTTGATGCATTAGGTACCCAGTTCGATAACGTGCGTCACGATATCGCTGCGGTGAATCGCCGCCTCGACCAGTTAGAGAACGCCAGGGATACTCCCTCACAGCATGCCGATGAGATCGCGGACGACCCTGACGATTTCCCCCGTCGCGGCCAGCGGTTCAAAGATGATCCGCCGCTAGCGCGTGTCCGACCACCGCCTCAGCGTGATGGATACCGCTTGCCACGTCAGCTTGACCTTAGGAACCATGTACCCCCACACGGTCGCTACGACCAGCGTCGAGATGAGTACTACCCGCCGGGTCGACGTGAGCGCGGACCCCCACCCGCTCGGCACGAGTACGACCGAGACGATCCTCCTGATGATTACCCTGACCCGCGGAGAGGTGACCACGCCTTTGACATCACCCGTCGGATTCGCCTCGATTCCCCGACATTCGATGGCCGCCTGGATCCGAAGGCCTTTAGTGATTGGCTCCTTGACATGGATCACTATTTTGATTGGTACGATATGAGTGATGAGCGTTGTGTCCGGTTTGCCAAGATGAAGTTAGTCGGGCAGGCCAAGGTGTACTGGATTAGTGTTGAGAGAGCCTTAGAGCGTGACGGTTATTACCCCATCACCAGATGGGATGAGATGAAGCAGAGGCTGAGCGAGAAGTATCTCCCTGCCTCTTACCGTGATCAACTGCTTGATCAGCTACAAAGCTTACGTCAGGGGACGCTTACTGTAGCCGAGTACATGGCTCGATTCGACGAGCTGGTCGTTAGGAGCGATATTTCGGTGGAACCCATTGCCACTTCCTCTCGATTTAAGGCTGGCCTTCGCTCGGAGCTCCGAAGAGAGTTGATTCCCCATCGTCTCGAGACAGTCGACCAGATATTCCAGCTCGCTCTAGAGTACGAACAGTATCTTCGTACGTCTGGTACGAAGCAGTTCCCCTCCCGGACAGATTCCTCGACATATAGGAAGCCCGCTCTTCCCCAGACTGCTACAGCCGCCCCACCCCCACTGGTCACCACTGACATGAAGGGAAAGGCTGTCGCTACTGAGGGCTAGCGGCCTGGGGGTATCCAGTGTTTTAGATGCTCTAGCAGAGGGCACGTGGCGGCACACTGCCCCACGCGGAATCTGTTGATTGAAGATGAGGAGCAAAGACTAGAAGGAGATGAGGAGGCTACTGAGGAGATCACTGCCACCATTGAGGAGGGCTGGGAGAGCGACGCTGAGCGTTCGTTAGAGGTGGGAGTGGTCAGGCGCTTCCTGCATACCCCACGTGCCGATGAGGATTGGCGCCGCACTACCATTTTCTATACGTATTTCCCGGTGCAGGTGGACCCTGCAAGGTAGCTATCGATAGTGGGAGCTGTGTGAATATCGTGGCCCAGAGGGGTCTAGACCGCATGCAGGTGAAGGCGGAGCCTCACCCACACCCCTATCGTGTCATCTGGGTAGACAAGACAACGATACAGGTTACCCAGCGCTGCCTCGTACCGATCTGCATTGCCTCCTTTGAAGACCGAGTCTGGTGCGATGTCATCCCCATGGATGTCGCCCACGTCCTATTGGGCCGCCCTTGGCTCTTTGATCGCGATGCCACGTGCTTCGGTCGATCGAACACGTGTGTCTTTTACGACAAGGGGAGAAAGATCACGTTATCTCCCACCCAGCCCAGAGAGAGACCTAAGGGCCGGATTGAGCTTTCCACGAGCACGATTGCCTCGAGACCCGTGCATATCCTGAGGCCTAGTGAGTTTCTGAGAGACAGCACTGATGCGAGTATCATGTATGTAGGGGCAGCCACTATGGCATCTGATTGCCCTACACCTGAGGTTCATCCTGTCATACGACCATTACTGTGTGAGTTTGCAGATATTATGCCAGAGGAGCTCCCTGATGAGTTACCCCCTCTGCGGGACATCCAGCACGCTATAGATTTAGTCCCGGGGGCCTCGCTCCCCAATCTGCCACATTATCGCATGAATCCCGTTGAGCACGCTGAGCTCAAGCGACAGGTTGATGAGCTTCTTCGGAAACAGTTTATCCGCGAGAGCTTGAGTCCATGTGCCGTCCCCGCCCTTCTTACCCCTAAAAAGGACGGCAGTTGGCGCATGTGTATTGATAGTAAAGCTATCAATAAGATTACGGTGAAGTATCGTTTCCCGATCCCTCGTCTAGATGACCTATTAGACACAATGTCCGGAGCCCAAATCTTCTCAAAGATCGATCTCCAAAGCGGGTACCACCAGATTAGAGTTCGAGAGGGGGACGAGTGGAAGACTGCGTTTAAGACAAAAGACAGTCTGTACGAGTGGCTGGTCATGCCATTTGGGCTCTCGAACGCCCCAAGCACGTTCATGCGAGTCATGACCCAGATCCTGCGGCCCTATATGGGCAAATTCTTAGTCGTTTACTTTGACGATATTCTGATCTATAACCATACCGAGCCCGATCACCTCGAGCACTTGAGACTCCTATTTGATATTCTCCGGAGGGAGAAATTGTTTATCAATCTGAAGAAGTGCTCTTTCTAATCCGAGTCAGTACACTTTCTGGGATTCATCATATCCTCCTTGGGCGTGTCAGTTGACCCTGAGAAGGTCCAGTCCATCCACGAGTGGCCAGTACCGTCGACCATTCATGAGGCCCGTAGCTTTCATGGACTTGCGACCTTCTATAGGAGATTCGTTAGGGGGTTTAGCTCGATCATGACCCCGTTTACTAGTCTGCGTAAGAGAGATTTTCAGTGGACCACTGCGGCCACTCGTGCATTTGAGGAGATTAAAGACAAGCTGACGTCCGCTCCCGTTCTCCGACTCCCCGATTTTAGCAGAGCCTTCGAGGTCGCTTGTGACGCGTCGAGTGTGGGTATTGGAGGAGTGTTGAGTCAAGAGGGACACCCAGTTTCTTACTTTAGTGAGAAACTGAACGAAGCCAAACAAAAATACTCGAACTATGATCGAGAATTTTATGCTATCGTCCAGTCGCTACGATATTGGAGACACTACCTCCTTCCCTGGGAATTTGTGCTGTATTCGGATCACCAGGCCCTACGCTACCTCGACTCTCAGAGGAAGCTGAGTCACCGCCACGCGAAGTGGATAGAGTACCACAGGATTTCCACTACGTTCTCAAACATCGCGCTGGTGTTGAGAACAAGCCTGCCGACGCTCTCAGTCGTCGAGTCTCTCTACTTCACACATTGCGGGCCCAGGTGGATGGTTTCGAGAGGATGATTATGGACTACCCCATTTGTCCTGATTTTGCTGAGGCCTACACTGCGTTGTCGAGGGACCCTCCTGATCCTATTGAGGGGTTTCAGATCATTGATAGGTACTTATTCCGGGGCTCCCGCTTGTGCGTGCCCAACACCTCGTATCGTGATTATTTAGTATGAGAACTACACGCCGGGGGTGCCGCCGGCCATTTTGGGCGGGATAAGTCGATTGCTATGGTAGAGGATCGTTTCTATTGGCCGAGCCTGAAGAAAGATGTGGCTCGTGTCGTCCGACATTGTCGTGTATGACAAACGGCCAAGGGAACGAAGCAGAACACGGGCTTATACACCCCTTTACCCGTTCCCCATCGTCCTTGGGAGGACATTAGTATGGACTTCGTGCTTGCGCTTCCACGCACGCAGCATAAGCATGATTCTATCTTTGTTGTGGTCGACCGGTTCTCCAAGATGACACATTTTATTGCGTGTAGTAAGACCGCCGATGCCCCCCGCGTCGCGGCCTTATTTATGAGTGAGGTCTTCAGATTACACGGTCTCCCAAAGTCCATCGTGTCCGATCGAGATGTGCGGTTCGTTAGCTACTTTTGGAAAACGTTATGGCGAAAAACAGGGACTACTCTCAAATTCTCATCCGCATACCACCCTCAGACGGACGGTCAGACTGAGGTGGTGAATAGAAGCTTAGGTAACCTACTGAGGTGTCTAGTTGGAGAGCATGTGGCTAGCTGGGACTCGGTGCTCCCTATGGCTGAGTTTGCATACAACAGTTCCATCAATAGGTCGACTGGTCTGAGTCCGTTTCAGGTAGTATCAGGTTATGATCCTAGGAAACCTATTGATCTTATTCCCGTCCCGACTGAGTCACACCCTAGTGAGTCTGTTGAGTCCTTCACGCGTCATTTGCATGAGTTGCATGAGTCTATCAGGCGCAAAATCAATTTAAGCAACGAGCATTATAAAGAACAGGCAGACAGGCATAGACGGGAAAAACATTTTCTGGTTGACGAACAGGTGATGGTACGAGTCCGTGCGGAGCGGCTCCCTCAGGGGCCTGCTAAGAAACTTAGCGTCAGGCGAATTGGGCCCTACACAGTTTTGCGACGGATCGGGTTGAATGCTTACGAGCTGGACATTCCTGCGAGCATGGATATCCACCTCGTGTTCAATGTTGAGGACCTGACACCCTACTTTGCACCTCACGAGTTCCCCGATCCCCACCTTGGCGGCCCTCCAGAGCCCACACCACCACCCCTATCTCCCGCCACCCAACCTCCACTTGATTCCCCCTTCCCCAGGAGTTCACCACCACTGGCTTCACCGGGTGCACCACTACCATCGCCGGACCACTTTCCCCGAGTGCAGAGGGCCGAGCAGATTACGGAGATCCTTGCGCATGAGTTCGTCCCCTCTACGGATGGACTCGTGTGCCGCTACTTGGTTCGTTGGCGTGGACGACCTTTCACCGATGACACCTGGATTGCTGCTGCAGAGTTGGATCAACTCGCCCCGGGGCTTCGACTTCAGTACGAGCGTCTCCATTCATCGGAGATGAAGGATTTTCAGTCCGGGGGAGTTGATGGGGGGCCATCCGACGCGATACGGCGCAAGGCGGACCCCACGTTCGTGTATTCTCACCGGCGGGCGTGACCGGCTCGCCGATCCGCCATCGTGGTTGCGTCCGGCTCGTCGTTCTGATAAATTTTCATATATAGCATGTTGTATTTTAAATAATATTTAGTGTTGTTTTGGCACCGAGATCGACGGCCAATCATAGCCGTCCATCTTGGGTGCCCTATTTTATTTCTCTATAAATATGAACCTAGGGCTGCAGTTTCCTGCATTGCTGAAATTTGGAGAGTTCATCTTCCCCATTTCCGGTGATCCTTCCGCGGTGCCGACGCCGTGGAGCCCATTGGGGACGACTCCTTGGGTAAGCATCTTATTTCCTCCTTGTTTTCCCTTCCTACAGCCAGTCCGCCCTTGCTATAGTCCCGCATCTACAGTTCCGCACTGTTACCCGCTGCTACAGTGCGGTGCCAGCCCTGTTCTCCCCTACAACCACACCGCCAGCCCTGTTTTCTCCTACAACCACACCGCCAGCCCCCCCGTGCTCCCTCTCCACAGCCGCACGCCTTCAGCCCTAGCCTAGCCCGCCTACTTTGCGTCCACACCAGATCTACTCAGATCTGGACTGGTTGGTCTAGATCCAGTCCGGTACCTCCGGATCCATCTCCCTCACCTTTACCTACAGCCACCATCCCTTCCCCTTCCGTGGAACCACTTCCCCTTACCCGATCTAGTCCGCTCACCACCCGGAAGCCCCGTATTACCTCCATAATTTCAGATTTGCGTAGAATTATTGTAGCCCTAAGTTTCATTTCAGATTTTGCCTTATTTATTTATCTGTGATATGCAAGTTAATGTTGAGTTGTGAACATTGTGCTCCTTGTGGAACTTTTGCTTAAAGAGAATTAAAGTTTATAGCTATTTGTCCGTGAACCTCTTGCCTTGCAGGTTGCCTAATTCGCCGCGCGTTTATTTTAGCCCTCCGTGCGGAGGAAAGCTATTGCCTAAACGCCTAAAAGAAATTATTTATCCTTATGTGATTGAATGCAATGTTTTATTATGATGCTTCACTGTTTTTAAATTGATTAATCCGCCTGATCAAGAAGTCGCATCATCATATAGTCATTAGGTTTGCATGAGTCCGTCCCAACACATCACTAGCTTGCATCTTAGGAAGCCACTACACAGCCTACCCTACATCACCTAGTCTATAAATAGAGATAGAAAGATCATTTAGAAGGTATTGACAGTTTGAGTGAAAGTCCTCCTTTTGATCATCCTATGCCAAATCCTAAACCAAGTGCGAGGCTTGAGAATTATCCTCCTCCTCCCCTCTCCATCTAGCTGGCCACTCTTCATCTTCCCACCTTCCCTAGCCAACAAAAACATAAAAGGTTCCCATCATTCTACTCGACATGGAAGCTTCTATCCCCCATTGGGCTCTCGATGGTTGTGCTTAATGACACTGACCCTCACATTGTCATTTCTAAAACAAGTGTTATTTAAGCACTATGTGTACTATTACTTCGACAACACGGCAGAACAATGTTTCAACGTTCGTCAGACTTGATCTATTGATAACTACATTGACAAGTTCATTGAATTAACCAATCATGTTCCTGGTTTATCTCCTGAACTCTACTTTGAATTCTTCATGCAAGGACTCTAGACCTTTATTAGCTTTCGCCTCCGCACTTGCCATCCTACCATCATTATCGACGAAATGGATATAATTCGACTAGTTGAAGTATAGTTCTTTGTAAAGACCACCAAACATATCCGCTGCCACACCTCTTCCTTTATCCCCTACCCTCAACGCCATGCTTACTGGCTTCCATGCACCGCAAACTTGACCACTTCCATTACGAATCCCCTCCCCCTTTCCACACCGCCACTTCCTAAATCAACAATTCATAATCGACTTTTTTGACCCCCCCCTTACAATCCATCGCCTATTCAATTTGGAATACATTGATCTTGGAAGCAAGGGGCTTTGATTCCGTTAAACAACCATACTATCCCGATCACAGTTGTTCTATGCAAGCACTACACGATTATTGGGGATGACGATCCGACAATTATGTTAGCTGATTTTAAAGCTTAGGAGGTTTAGGGCAGCGACCTTGTCAATAATCGGGATGGATAATTCTTTCGGACTGGACCTCCCATTTGTAGGGGTATCTCAGTACATCGTACTATGAAGATCTGGAGACAGCTTCACTATCACCATATCGTAGTCATGATTTCTAGCAAGGCAAGATCAAAAATTTCTTATTACATGACTTCATTACCTAGTTACATCTTCAGATCAACCCCTCACTAGGCTTCACAGTCTTCCTTGGAGACGGGCACCACAAATCAACATGTGGGATTTGCCGAAACTTTCATATGCAAGTTGGCACTTACACAATTATGATAGATTTTGATGGTTTTAATTGGTCTGTGTGGATGCGATCTTTGTGGCTGGTACAGGTCAATTGGGTCCGCATGAAGCCTTACGAACTAGACGCACAATCTCATATGCTTCATGGAGTTGGGTTTCTTTTGCAGACCCTTACTACTGTTCGAGCCATTAAGAATCCCGTCTCGGAATTCTTCTATGCCTTCTTATGGCATATCGAAGACCCACTATCCTTGGTCTTGTGGGGAAACAACATCACGTTGTACATCCTCAATTGCAGTAAATGTTGGACTCTTTATCATAGTTTTTTGCCCCTCCTCGGGGGATGTTTTCACGTCCAACAAACCTCAGTATCCCTCTCTATCCTATGTGCAGGACTATTTCTATTCAGGCATATCAATATATTCTCATCCAAAAGGATGAAATCGAGTGATGAACCACCAAAATGTTAACAACTGGCATCATTAGACCACATGTTAGCCTCCTTCTCCAGCCATGTGTGTAGGTTCCTCGACTTGATTGACTACTATCGCATATTTATTTGCTACAATGGCAGGATAGCTCGTCCACTTCAAACCTTCTCAAGAAAAATTCAAACTCTACTTTTTAATAAACTTTTGAGGTCTCTATGGTCTTCGCAACGCTTTAGCAAGCCTTGGTGGCCGCTACAGTGCTGGCTATGCCCAATATTTCCTAGCCTTTCATCGTTAAGTGCGATACGTCTGAGATTGGGATTGACACAATTCTCATGCAGGGATCCCAACCAATGACATACTTCAGTCTCTCCTCTGTGGCCGTCTGTCATGCTCGATCTATGAAAATGAGTTTATGGCCATTGTCCTTTTTGCGTAGTACTTGACAACTGTATTTACTGTGCTACCATTTCACTATTCATATTGATCATCACAACTTACACTACGTTCTCGCCCAAAATATATTGACCCCAACTCTATTTGTGTAGGTAACATATCTCTTTTGTTTCGATTTCACGGTTGAATTGTGGAAAGAAAAACCAAATAGCGAGCATCGATTCTTTCAATTTCTCCTGGAATTTTGGAGGATTCCTCCCATTCCACCACATAGAGTACTCACGGGCCAATTCTACTGTGTACCTGCCTTTCATTTGGATTGGGGGTTAGCTGGTTTTGTCGTCATCCTTGACAATTATACCTTGTATGATAGTGAAATTTTAGATTACCTCTACCATGGGTAATACATAGGCGCTGCTCCATTGCTACTCTACTTGCATGACGCGCTTCGTGCTTGGAACAATTTGTGGCATTTTGTTTTCCATGTCAAAAATGAAATATAAGATGACTTTTCCAGTTCCCTCCGGTTGCCCGAGAAAGTATGAGCAATATTGCTATGAAATTCATCATACAACTACCCATATCAGCAGTGTTTGACTGCATTTTTGTCTTGGTGGACTGACTGTGGAAATACAAAAAATTCTTTTTTGCGCCACCTCTTCACGGCGCTAATCGTGGCCAATGACTTCATTCGTATAGTCTGTCTACATGGTTTTCCCTAATATGTAGTGATAGAGACATTTTTTCCATGGGCAACTTCTGGTATAGGTTGTACAAGCTCCAGATACGCACATGCAGATGAGCATGTGGTATCACAGCAGTCAGACATGCATGCATAAGTTCTAAGTAGGTGCCTGAAGACATACCTTGGTGTTTCATTTTTGACCAGCCAGGCTGATGGGTCAACCAACTCAGTTGGATCGAATTTCAAACCGCATTCCACTTCGTAGTCTGCACCACCCAACTTCAGAATTATACGTCGACCTCCTCATATTAAGCTAACCACCTTTCAAAAGAATCATATGTTATTAAAGGCGCACCGAGTCGCAAAACGGTCTTGGAGCTTAGGCGGAAGGCGCAAGCGTGGGCCCGAGGCACTTGAGGCGAAAAAATAAAAAATAAAATAAGTGAATTGGACGCCCAATTCACTGAAAATAAGTCAATTGGGCGCCCAATTCGCTGAAAATCACTCAATTGGGCGCCCAATTCGCTGAAAATCAGTCAATTGGGCGCCCAATTCGCTGAAAATCAGTCAATTGGGCGTCCAATTCGCTGGAAATCAGTCAATTGAGCTCCCAATTCACTGGAAATCAGTCAAATGAGCGCCCAGTTCGCTGGAAATCAATCAAATGGGTGGCCAATTCGCTGGAAATCGGTCAATTGGACGGCCAATTCGCTGGAAATCGGTCAATTGGGCTGCCAATTCGCTGGAAATCGGTCAATTGGGCGGCCAATTCGCTGGAAATCGGTCAATTGGGCGGCCAATTCGCTGGAAATCGGTCAATTGGGCGACCAATTCGCTGGAAATCGGTCAATTGGGCGTCCAATTCGCTGGAAATCGGTCAATTGAGCGTCCAATTCGCTGGAAATCGGTCAATTGGGCGGCCAATTCGCTGTAAATCGGTCAATTGGGCAGCCAATTCGCTGGAAATCGGTCAATTGGGCGCCCAATTCGCTGGAAATCGGTCAATTGGGCGGCCAATTCGCTGGAAATCGGTCAATTGGGCGCCCAATTCGGTGGGAATCGGTCAATTGGGCGCCCAATTCACTGGAAATCGGTCAATTGGACGCGCAATTCACTGGAAATTAGTGAATTGGAAAATGATAATTCATAAAACCCACCCAAATTAGTTGGAGTAAGGATAAAGACTAAAATTATATTTTCAACGCCCCACAATGATAAAAACTAGTTGGAAAATGATAATTCATAAAACCTACCCAAATTAGTTGCTATTAATGACACATTATCCATAGGAGTACAAATGCTGCAATCACCAAACATGGCTTCATCTTTTCAAAGCCCCACAGGGATAACATTTTGCTTCATTTGTTTAAAATTATGCCCAACTGCCCAAGTAAACTAGCTGCTGCTCAAAAAATAAAATTTGAAGTAAATTCTGAGTGCATTTGAGTGTATTTGAGCTCAAAATACACAATGATGTGTGCATTTGAGTGTATTTGAGCTTAAAATACACACAATGAGGTGTGTGAGGATGACTGAAATAATATTTTCTCAACTATTAGGCAAAATTTCCAAAGTGCAAGGAATGAAAAAATGGTTAATAATATACTTCTTTTAGCAGTTTACAGATCAACAGTCCTGAACCCCAACGTTGTTAAGATCTCGATTTTGATCGTAAGATCGGACAATCTTACGAGTTTTACGTGGAAAACGAGTCACGAGTTATGCTGGATCGGGTTACCTGCAAAAACGCCAGGATCGACGTTTAAGATCGTAGGATCGTGCGATCCTACGATCATTTTCAATCCCGCACATCCCTATTTCTTCCCAATCCGCACATCATTTTCGATCATTTTCGATCCCGTGCTCCCGCAGCAGTTGCTCCTGCAGAGCCCCGATCCCGTCTCTCCCGCAGCTAGGTCTTCTTCTTCTTCTCTCCCGCAGCTAGGTCTTCTTCTTCTCTCCCACAGCTAGGTCTTCTTCTTCTTTTCACCCGCAGCTAGGTCTTCTTCTTCTTCCCTATTTCTGATCCCTATTTCTGACCTGTTTCTTCCCAGCAGTCGCAACAGCCAATCCCTATTTATTCTTTCTGATTTCTGATTCCTCTTTGTCCAGATTTCACAGCAGGCAATACCGCAGCAGGCAATACCGCAACAGGTCTTCTTCTTCCATCTTCTTTGCAACAGGCAATACCGCAGCAGGTTTTCTTCTTCCATCTTCCTCTGTATACTCTAATGCTTATAGCCTTATGCAGTTATACTATTGTGTCTTCATTGGGTTTATAGTTTATACTATTATGTCTAATGCTTATATCATTAGGTTTATGTTCAGATTTCACACTAATCTGCACATAATTTCTGTCCAGATTTGTGTGAAAATCTGGATAGAAATTCTGTCCAGATTTTTACACAAATCTGGACATAATTTCTGTCAATATTTTCACACAAATCTGGACAGAAATTCTGTCCAGATTTCACACTAATCTGGACAAAATTCCTGTCCAGATTTTCACACTAATCTGGACAAAAATTCTGTCCAGATTTGTGTTAATTTCAGTGTGTGTGATTTGTGTGAGTGTGTGTTAAATACTTAAATGTTAATTTGTTCTTACAAGTTACAACTTCTTTAATTTATACAAAACAATAGGTTGACTGTAGTGTTAATAATGACGTCAAGTGGTGGTTCAAATAGTGCATCTGGGAGCAATATTGCTGATGCTCGCATTGGATCTAGAGCGCAAAAGACTGCTGCAGGAGCTAAAAGTGATGTTGGATGGAAGTATGACATTCCAGTAGAGGGAGATATAAGAAAAATACAATGCAAATTTTGTCATAAAGTGGTGACCGGAGGAATATATCGGTTAAAACATCATTTGGCGTGTACACAAAAGGATGTTGGAGCTTGTAGAGCCGTGCCAAACGAAGTGAAAAAGGAATTATATGATATCCTAGTTGGTTTGCAAGAAAGACTATTGAACACCTTGTGCCGCGCACTGCATAGACTTGATGTTGGAGGATATGGAGAAGAAGATAGCTGTGCATCATGAAACAATTCCAAGGGCTAGGAGAATTACAACCTATATTTATTCAAGAACTAATCTCATATCTATCTTGAAAAAAGTTTACAAAAGATAAAGATTTGGTTAGAGCAGGAATGACTCGCTTTGTCACAGCATACCTCACTTTGTGATGCCTTCATGATAAGAAACTTACATTGATACAAATGTTTAACTCAGGTGAATGGAAGGGTAGTCGGTTTGCAGCTTCAAGAGATGAAAAATTGATTGAAGAAGTGATTATGGATAAAGAGTTTTGGAAAAATATTGTTATTTGCGTGAAGGGGGCATATCCATTAATGAAGGTGCTGCGATTGGTTGATTCAGATGAGAAGCCTGCCATGAGATTCATTTATGAAGAAATGGATAGGGCCAAAGAGAGAATTGCACAAGCATTTGATGGTGTGCAAAAATAGTAAGTTGGTTTTATTAAATTGTTGATTTGCTCTCTTGTAGTATTGTTTTAACTTTTAACCTATTTGATTTTTTTCATTGTTTAGTTATCAACCAATATGAACGGTTATTGATGCAAGATGGAACAAACAACTCCATCAGCCCTTGCATGCTGCTGGCTATTATTTGAACCCTCAATTTCATTGCAGTCCTACATTTAAGACTTATTATGAAGTAAAACGTGGACTATATGACTGCATTGAAAGAATGACGGGGGGAAACGTAGATGAAATTTCAAAAATTGATAGCCAGCTTGAGGATTTTAAGAATAAAAGACAATTTTTTGGATCTTTAGTTGCCAAAACAGGAATTAATATCAAAACTCCAGCAGCATGGTGAGATTCATATGGGGAGGAACATCCAGAACTTCAGAAATTTGCTCTTCGTGTGCTGAGCTTGACTTGTAGTTCCTCTGAATGTGAGAGGAATTGGAGTGCCTTTAAATGATATATTTTAATAAATAAGAAATCTTTTATATGTTGTATTTATATTATGTTATGTAAATTAACTTATTTTTTTTAGGTACACACAAAGAGAAGAAGCCGCTTAAAGCAGAAGACCATGAATGATGTTACCATTATGATGACAAATTCAAGACTGGGCAAAATGAAAAAAAGGAGTGCGGATAATTACAATTTTGATGATATCCCTTCAGATGATGAGTGGATTGTTGAAGATGAAGATGAAGACAATCTGTTGGTTGCAGGAGAGGACGAAAAGGCTCCAAATTAGGCGGATTTGGATACTCCTGATTTCATTGGAGAACTTGTTGGCGCTGCAGAAGAGGGCGAAAAGGCAGAGCAACTGATGGTTGAAAGAGATGAAAATGCTTTTGGGGAAAATTTAAATTTTGACTTGAGTGATTTTCTTTAAAGTAGGACTGAATACTATTGACTTTTTGGAATGTAAGATTTTAATGTGATGGTTTGGTATGCGAGTATGCGACTATGCATCTATGTCTTTTATTTTAATATTTTGATGTGATGGTATCATTGGTAATTTGGTATCATATGAAATATTATATTTTTATTTGATGGTATGTAGATTAATACATATTTCTCAATTCCCATGCTTTTGATTTAATTTTTATTAAAATACGATCTTGCTATCCGTGTCGATTCTACGTTTTACGATCTTAGGGATGCCTCCCGATCTTAGTTAAGATCTCGATCTTCACAACATTGCTGAACCCTAAAAAGTAGAATTAAGTTTTACAGTGGAATTCATGCATGTGCTAACTGCTAAATGTTAACATAATATATAATAGTCTTGTTTAGTAGAAACTTTCTTCTTGTGAACATAATATATAACATAGTTTATTTTGAGTTATTTCTAACAATGAACTAAGGATGAACTAAGAAGGAATTTAGTTCATTTTTAGTTCGTTCAAAGAATCAACTATGAATGAACTGTGCTATTAAGCAAGGCATAACCAAGGGAGCGGCTAGAGGACGAAGGTATAACCAGTGGGAAACAAATACCGTTGAGGAAAAAGGTGACCGCTTGATTTGAGAAGAGCGGCTGGAGGAGCGACGACGACTCAGGCTAGAAGAGAGGCTAGAGGATCAGATTTGTGTCTTCGGCGAGCGGTTATGACTCCAGATCGAGCAGATAACATCGGGAGAGAGGAAGAGAAGGAAAACGACACCGGGAGAGACAAATTCGGCCGCAGTGGGAGATGCGGATTCAACGGAAGAATGAGGAGGAAAATCGAACCTCACCTTTAACCTTAATCGATGATAACCCTAAAAAAACTGAACCAGTTTTAACCCTAAAAGGTCAGGCACGGCTGAACCTCGCCTATACAATCAATGAGGTGCGCTCCTGAGGCAAGTCCCCCGCCTTGGCAAGGCCAAGGCAGTCTTACCTGCGCCCGGTGCGCCTGGCGCCTCAGGCGCGTCTTTCAAAACATAGAATCATGTTGAGATTCAAACTACTTAGCTACACGATCAAGATGAGATCTTTCTTCAGTTGAATGACTACTTTTACCATACACATCAGTAGACGCTCAAGCATGCTAGCAACAAGTGCTAAGTATGTCAGTTTTTTGGTGGTGGTGGGGGTGGATTTGATATTTTTGAAGCTCCAATTCACTACAAGACACATGTAGCCAAATTTTCCGCCCACTTCTTCGAGTCATTCATTATAGAGGTCCGCATTGGGAGCTAAGGGACAACCTTTGATTTCCGCCATTGAGTCTAGTTCAACCAGTGTTTCACGTATCTCAGTTGAAGATCGTTGTTGGAGATCACCTTGTTGTGGTTTCAATTCGTGTAGACACGATCACTAACCCATTATTGATATACAACCTTGCTTGCATCCTCTGACTATGCTTTTATGTGCCCGGGGCAAAACAATCGATTAACTCATCATGATTAGGAAACATTTACCAACCACTTAAGCTACATGAGTTGATCGTGACAATTTCTATCTACAATTCTAATACTTCTGCCTTGAGAATTGTTGAATAACTTGCAATGCTATTACAAAGAGGCTTGTCATCTCTTTATATAGAGGTGGACCCACCAATACAAACAAATAACCCATAAATAGAGATAAACCAAATGAGAAAATAAATACGATATTGTAACACTCTCCCTCAAGTTGGGCGTGAGATGTTGATCATGCCTAACTTGACAACCATACTTCCGAAGATACTTCCACTTAAACCTTTCGTGAGAATGTCAGCAAATTGTCTATCTGATGGAACGAACGGAGTACACACAAGCCCCTTTTCAATGTTTTCCTTGATGAAATGACGGTCCACTTCAATATGCTTTGTACGATCATGCTGGACAGGATTGTGTGCGATGCTAATAGCAGCCTTGTTGTCACAATACAACCGAATGAACTCATCTCCAAGAAGCCCCAGGTCATTCAGTACCGATCGCAGCTAGAGGCCTTCACACATGCCATGGGCGATAACACGGAATTCTGCTTTAGCACTAGATCTTGCCACAACATGTTTTTTACTCCGCCAGGTAACAAGGTTTCCACCAACCAGGGAACAATACCCCGAGGTAGATCGTCGATCATTTATAGATCCGGCCCAATCCGCATCAGTGTACAGCTCAATGTTTAGGGATGAATCAGAGGAAAACCGGACTCCACTCCCCGGTGAAGACTTGAGGTACCAGAGAATTCTATTGGCAGCATTCGCATGACGAGCCTTCGGAGCGTGCATAAACTGGCTTATTACACTCACAACATAAGCTATATCTGGACAGATATGAGCCAAGTAGATCAATCTTCCTACAAGCCTCTGAAACTTAGGAATATCGTCAACCTCTTCACCATCGTCACGACCTATTCGGTGATTTGCTTCAATAGGGGTGTCCGCAGGCCTGCAGCCACTCATCCCAGTTTTCTCAAGAAGATCCAAAGTATACTTTCTCTGAGAGATAAAGATCCCTCGTTTGGACCTTGCCACTTCAATGCCCAAGAAATATTTGAGAGCACCCGGGTCTTTTACCTCAAACTCAGTGACCAATTTTTTCTTTATAAGCGTGATTTCTTCAACATCATCACCTGTGATAATAATATTGTCAACATACACAATGAGAGCAGTAAGTTTACCAGTCCTGCGCTTGATAAATAGAGTGTGATCAGAGTTTCCCTGGTAATATCCAAAGGACAACATGGCTTTATGAAATCTCTCAAACCATGCCCGTGGAGACTGTTTCAGTCCATATAGGACCTTCTTTAACTTGCAAACGAGTCCCATAAAGCTCCTGAGAGTAAGGCCGATGGTAGGGATATATACGCTTTCTCTTCCAAATTCTCATGGAGAAAGACATTTTTGACATCAAGTTGCCAAAGATCCCACCCTTTACAAGCAGCGCATGATAAGAGAACTCTGATAGTGTTCATCTTTGCTACAGGTGCAAACATTTCCCGATAGTCGATCTCAAGTGTTTGAGTGTAATCACGTGCCATCAATCGTGCTTTACATCTTTCAACTATGCCCTGTGGATTTTGTTTAATAGAGAACACCCACTTGCATCCAACTGGTTTCTTCCCAAAAGGGAGAGACACCAAGTCCAATGTGTTGTTCTTCTCAAGAGCAGCCATTTCCTCAAACATTGCCTCTCGCCACATAGGAATCTCCAGGACACTCTGCCTGGATGTCGGAACAGGAATGAACACAAGGGAAGACACAAAGGCCTTGTGGGGTGTGGCGAATGAATTATAAGAAACATAATTAGAAAGTGAGTGTTTAGTACAAGACCGAATACCTTTGCGGAGAGCAATTGGAAGCTCAGAAGGCCCTGAGTCCAGGTCCAATGATTGGTATGGTAGCAGGTCATGGTTGTCATTGAGCAGAGTGTACACCTGCAAAGGGGGAATGGTAGGAGAAATCGTAGTGGAGATATCACTCACTTCCGACGGAAGAGGCTCCCCCTGAAGTGAGGGATACAAAGGAGGAACATGGAGAGGTAAAGACGGGAGGACAAAGAGGTAGAGGTCACAAGGGAAGAGGTACCTGAGGCAGGATAATAGGCCTTAGATTCACGAAACGTGACATACATGGTGACAAACACCCTCTTCGTAGGAGGATGAAAACATTTGTACCCTTTCTGAGTAGGTGAATAATCGATAAATACACACCAGAGAGTGCGAGGGTCAAGTTTGGTGGGAGAAAGATGATGGATGTGGACAAAGCAAACACGCCCAAACACCTTAGGGACAAGCAGAGAGAAAGGGACACGAAGTGTCCCGATGAGGGTGGCATTCCCAAGAATAAGAGTTGGCATGCGATTGATAAGGCATGCTGCCGTAAGGGCAACATCCCCCAGTAATACCTGGGAAGATGCATGGTAGAAAGAAGACAACGAACAACATGCAGAAGGTGCCGATTCTTCCGCTCCGCCACCCCATTTTGAGCAGACGAATAAGCACAAGAAGTCTGGTGTAAAGTGCCATGATTAGCCAGATATGCCCCAAACCGGGAATCTAAGTATTCACGGCCATTGTCACTACAAAGTATCTGAATTTTAGCATTAAACTGGGTGAATATCATGGAATGAAATTTTTTGAAGGTGGGAAAGACTTTGCTCTTGTTTCGCAGTAAGTATAACCAAGTAGTACGTGAAAAACAGTCAATAAAAGTGACAAACCAAGTACAATCAGAAATAGAAGATACGGGTCCAGGACCCCAAACATCCGAGTGAATCACAGCAAAAGACATAGAACTGGGCAATGAAACATGAGTAAATGAAGTACGACAATGTTTGCTAGCAGTACAAACATCACAAACAAATGAAGTAAAAGCAGTAGCCGACAAAGAAGGTAACATAATTTTCATAACAAAGATAGATGGATGTCCTAAGCGATAATGTCAGGAATAAAGATCCGAGGTGTTGGAAAGGAAAGCCTGAGGAGGCGCCATCGGGAAGGAGTCAGGCACGTACATACCATTGACCAAACTACCAGAGTCAATCACCATCTCCGTCTTCAGGTCTTGAAACACACAAGAGGAAGGATGTAAAGTTACCGAACAGTTCATAGATTGTCAAATGGCTAATAGATAATAAATTTCGAGTGAAATTGGGAACATATACGACAGAGGATAAGATGAGATAGGAACAAGACATGAAACCCTTCCCAGCAATAGAGGAAAGAGAACCATCAGCAATGCTCACCTTATCACGATCAGAAAGAGGAGTATAGGAAAGAAAACCTGAGGCAGATCCAGTCATATGATCAGTGGCTCCGGAATCAATGATCTAAGGAGAGAAAACAACAACAACAGAGTGAGCGCCGGGTGGTCTGGCGTGGGCAGAGGAAGACAATGCAGAAGCCTCCGTAAAGAGACCGTGCATCATGCGACGAAGCGCAAGAACTTCATCGGCAGAGAAAGTATCTGACAAGAGATAAGAAGGGTCGACAGTAGCATCTGTGAGATGGGCAGAACGAGGAGATGAGCGACTAGCAGAACGGCCAGAGCCACGACCACCACGAGAAGACACACCACCTCGCGATGGAGGGAAACCATGGAGCCAAAAACAAGTGTCTCTGGTATGACAGGGCTTTCCACAATAATCACAGAGGAGATGGTCTTTGTCAGAACCTTTCATCTTGGAATCACGGAGAGGACGAGCGCCTAGTAACGAAGGGGTACCAGCAGCGAGAGCAGAACTTTCAGGAGTGGAATCTTGAAGAGACTGTCGACGATCAAATTCCTGCTGGACGATGTTATAAACCTCCAGAAGAGAGGGCAATGACAGACGACTCAAAATGTGAACACAAATCTGATCCAAGTCCCGATGGAGGCCATGAAGAAACTCAAATGTTCGGTTGCGATCCTCCATCGCACGGACCATAGCCTCATCAACAGGGCTAATAAATATGAGGGAATCGAAATGGTCATATTCCTGATATAGCTAGCTGAATTTCAAGTAGTACGCAGAAGGGGGGCGATCACCCTGGCGGAGAGAGGATATCTTCCGCCGCAACTGGAAGATCTGAGCAGCATTGCCCTTACGAGAGTAAGTGGTCTCAGCACGACGCCAAATATCCATGGCAGTATCCAGAAATAGGTAATGACGAGCGATAGACTCCTGCATCGAATTCGTTAGCCAAGACATGACTAAGGAATTTTCAGAATCCCATTGAGGCCAGTCAGGGGAAGTCTTCTCTGGTTCCGCAGTTGTCCCAGTGACATGTCCAAAAAAACGACGGCTCTTAAGAGCACGAGTGATGGAGCGCGATCAGGACAGATAATTTGAGTTATCCAAGCGAATAATGGTAATCTGCGGAGTATTGTGATCATGGCTCCCACGCAGAGGAGGTGCTGGAGGAATCAGAGAGGGAACCAGTGTCCTCGAAGAGACAACTGAGCACCGACATAGTTGCCCTAGAAGAGAAATCCGGAGACAACCCGCTGAATTAGGAGTAGGGAGGGATAAAAATCAACTCCATCTGAAAAAAACAGGGCAGAAACCCTAGGAGACGGCGCCGGAATGGAGAACAAGCCTCACAACATAGCCGGCGCCGGAGAGAGAAGGGCACCCAGCCCTAGGAAGTCGGGAGAGCCATGGAGAAGCCACCGGACGCGCCTGGAGAAAGCGCCGGACGCGCCTGGAGAAAGCGCCCGACGCGCCTGAAGAAGCCGACGAGGATGCCGCTGCGGATCAGCGTAGGAGAGCCGCAGGAGAGCGAGGCTAGAGGCCGCCGCCGTAGGGACGCGTTGGAGAGAGACGACGGAGGCGCACGGGGCTGTCGGGGCGCTGCTGTCGTCGATCGGGGACGGGCGAAGACGGGCGAGCGAGACCGAGGAGGCGAAGGCGGGCTCGAAAGAATTAGGGCATCCCGCCCTCTGATACCATGTTGAATAACTTGCAATGCTATTACAAAGAGACTTGTCCCCTCTTTATATAGAGGTGAACCCACAAATACAAAGAAATAACCCATACATAGAGATAAACCAAATGAGGAAATAAATACGATATTGCAACAATGATAATACAATTTTCTTGAATAAAGTATTGTTATCGTGACGAGCATGAGATATAAAGGTCGTTGTCAACTTGTGGACCTGATGTGCATATTTATGATAAACAACACGACGTCCGCAAGGATGATGATACAGATTCCAAGCAGACTTGATGGGCGGCGACAACTAATTGAATTCTTATTTTGAACTAGTCATTTCAACTTTTGAATTATTACTATTATGCCTTTGGGCTTATATAGACTTATCGAACACTTTACGCTTGACTAATGGTAATGAGAGGCATGATGGGCAAAATTGGGTTCCTTCTCTGAAGGTATCTTCTCCTTCTCCTTCCCTCCTCTTTCTCTACCCTCAATCGATGGACCACTCCATGGGGGTTGCAAGAGAGAAAAATAAAAAGAAACTCAGAGAGCAAGAGATCTTTGATGTAAATTCAGAACAAAGATTCAATACATGGGCTTCTAGACATCAATTGGGACCAGGTCTCGTGCTTTCACCCAAAGAACAACCAGAATGAAGTGTTAGTAGAAATCCCGACAAAACTAACTCGATGACTTTATAGATTTCCGAAACCGGGGACTACCATTCTAACAAACAAACCACTTGCACAGTAATGAAAAAAATAGTACCAGCAAAGAATATATTTAAGCAAGCTCAACCAATGTCAATATATAACTAAGAATAGTAGATGTGCAAATTAGATGTAGCACAGTGAGAGAGTAAATGTAGAGATTATCCGACACCTAGTTGCAGTGAGAAACTCAAATCTGATGTGACATGTTTGGGGTTGGCAGAAACTAGGACAAATAAGGATGTTTGGGATGCTGTGGAATATGCTTTTGGGTGGTGTGGCTTGTTGTTCAAATTTGTGGTTGGCTAGGAAAGCTTAAGGCGGATTGATCATGGTGTATAAGTTCCAGAGGGGGTTAAGGCTTAAGGGGTTGTGGGGAGATGCAGCCAGCTGTAGGAAAAGATCTCTAGCAACTGCACAAGGGTTTGGAGAAGTATTTCCACCCTACGAGGGTTTGGAAGTGGGTCTGGGCAAGAGGGGGGATTTGGACAGTGAACATAGGGGTCGGGGACTGATTTGGGGGATGGAGAAAATGTTGAAGGGAGGATACAATGGGAGCTAAGCTTTACTGAGAGAGGAAGACAGGATCCTTGCTCAACTCTAGCCCTAGCTTGAGAAGTTGAGAAAAGGGAGATGATTAAGAGGGAGAGACTTGGGGTTTAATTCATGCTTGCTTTGAAAATCCCCCTCACTCGCATATATAGTGAGAGGGAAATGTTCCATAATATTTCTCTTATGCCCCTCCCCCGTGCTATATGATAAATGAGTAAATTAAGGTGCGCGATGATAAGAAAAGGAGAATCAATCAAATCATTACTCAACAATGGGTGCGCGCGCGCGCGCACACACACACACATACACATGAGCTATACACTCTAAGCTATGTCTATCTCTAACACCCCCCTCAAACTTAAGGAGGATCATACACCAAAAGTTTGTACAATAAATATGTATGTTGGTTCTGCGTCTGCGGCTTAGTCGTCAAATCTGCAAGCTGCTGCTTAGAAGGAATAAAGTGAGAAGCAAGAATACCACGACCATACTGCTCTCGTAGGAAGAAAGCACCCACCCCAATATGCTTAGCAAGAGAGTGCTTCACTGGGTTAAGTGTAATCTGAATGACACCTGTGTTATCACAGTGGAGTGGAGTAGGATCTGTAGATGTGACACCAAGGTCCTCAAGAAACCATCCGAGCCAAATAATATCCTCAGCCATGGTAGCCATGACCCGAAGCTCAGGCTCAGTACTGGAACGAGAGACACCATACTGTTTCTTGGACTTCTATACAATAAGTGAAGAACCCAAGAACAGACAAAAACCTGTGACAGATCGACGATCAACAAGATCACTGGCCCAGGTAGCATCCAAGTAAGCACAAAGCTGCAGAGGACTACAACTGGAGAAGAAGAGGCCTCGTGAAGTCGTCGCTCGAAGATAACAGAAGCCGCAATAGATGACCATAATGCACAGAGGTAGGCGCACAAACAAACTAGCTCAACACATGGACAACATGGAGAATGTCAGACCGAGTAATAGTGAGGTAGACGAGACTCCCAACGAAGTGATGATAGCGAGTAAGATCAGAAAGTGGAACCACATCATCCAGACGTTGCTGAAGGTGAAGCTCCATAGGGATGTCCACGGTGCGAGAGTCAGAGAGAGTGACCCGAGCTAAGAGATTTGATGTGTAACATTGCTGAGAGAGCTGAAAACCACGGTCTGTAGAGGTGTCCTCAATGCCCAAGAAGTAGCTCAACTATCCAAGGTTAGTCATCTGAAACTGCTGTTGAAGGTGATGCTTGACGAATGACACATGAGAAGGATCATCACTAGTAATAATCATATCATCCACATAAAGCAACAGATCAGTCCGGCCACGAGAAGAGGAATGCACAAACTGGGCTGGATCATAACATCATGTAAACTCGGGAGAAAACCGGCGGCTGTAATGACTGAGCTGAAACGTGCAAACCACGCACGGGGCGTCTTCTTGAGCCCGTAAAGTGCTCATCGTAAGCGACATACAAGGCCTGAAGGAGAGGAGAGACTGGGAAGGGGAAGCATGTACACCTCTTGCTGAAGGTCACCGTGAAGAAATACATTCCCCACGTCGAGCTTGAACAGATACCAATGACGAACAGTTGCAACCGCAATAAGAGTACAAACTGTAGTCATGTGAGCGACCAAAGCGAAGGTCTCATAATATTCTTGTCCTTGCTCCTGCTGAAAACCACGAGCCACAAGTCGAGCCTTCTACCTTTCCACAGAACCATCTGAGCGAGTCTTAACCTTAAAAACCCACCAGCAAGTAATAGCCACAACACCGGGTGGAAGAGGGACAAACTCTCAGGTTCAAGTGTGCTCGAGTGCTGCCAACTCAACAAACATGTCGACTTGCCACTCAGGTATCTGGGCAGCCTCACAGTAGGAAGTCGGATTTAGAGAACCACATGAAGTAGCAGGAAGGCCAGACAGGTCCAGCGGTAGTGTAGCAAGGCTAAGGTGGTCGGGAGGACGTCACTCACAAGGTGGGTTGCGACACACAGGAGGATCATCCACAGGACACTCGTTGGAGGAGACAAACACTGAGTCCAACGACACTGATGACGAGGGAACAAAAAGCGGACGAGTATAATGATATGGAAGCGGGACAACGAGCGCATCAAAGGGATATATATATGGAGAAGGGGAGGAGTGAGAAGATGACAGAGTAGGCTGCGACAATGAAAGAGGAGGTGGACATATCAGATGAGAGAATACATGAGGTGGAGAGATGTGAATAGTGAGAAACTACACGTCGAAGGGAGTAACAGATGAGTGTGAGGTTGAGTGGATAGAGGACATGAAGAAAGGGTGAGACTCGCCAAAAGTAACATCACGTGAGATGCAAAGTCGACGTGCAGATATCCCTTGTGCTCAGTACTGTATCCAAGAAAGACACAAGGAGCAAATTGAGCAGAGAGCTTAGTACACTCACGTGGAGGGAGAAGAACATAACACCGATATCCAAAAACACGAAGATGAGTGTAACGTGGGGGTCGAGAGTACAGACACTTACAAGGACACTGACCCTGAAGGAAAGTGGAGGGTTGTATTTTCATAAGATAGACATCGGTGGAAACAACCTCAACCCAGAAATGAGGAGGAACGTAAGAGGAGATAAGAAGGGTGCGAACTGTCTCAATAATGTGTCGATGCTTCCTTTCAGTGGTGTTATTCTGAGCGTGCGCACCGGTACAAGCAAGTTGAGAGAGAGTGCCGTGAGTAGCTAGCCGATCTCAAAAAGCATGAGAGAGATACTCCCCCTGAATCAGAACATAAAATGCGCATGGAAGCAAAAAATTGTGTGCACACCATAACAAAAAAAGTAATATAGATCTGAAAAAATTCAAATCGAGAATGCATAAAGTTGACCCAATAATAACGGGAATAGTTATCAACGAAAAGAACATAATACCGGTGTCCGCCCTTGGATACAAAAGGTGCAGGTCCCCATACATAAGAATGTACTAAGTCAAAAAGACGCCGAGACTTGAATTCACTAGACGGATAGGGGAGTTGTAGCTGTTTACCGAGCTTACAACCCGAACAAGAGTGAAACCGATCAATAGAAACACGACCAAGGAAATTATGACTAATGAGAGAGGCTAGACGTGAACCACTGGGATGACCAAATGATGATGCCACTGAGAGAAACCCACCGAAGGAAGACAAAGGGAGGAAGCTGCCTATGACGATGAAGTGGATGGAAGGTGGAGACAATCAATGACGTACACCCCGCTACGACGACGACCAACTACAAGGAGTGTCCCAGTCAAGCGATCCTACACACTGCATGTAAACTCATCAAAAATAGCAAGACAACCGTGAGATGTGAGTTGACAGTCGTATATGAGGTTCATGGATAACTTGGGTATGTAGACAACATCGGGAACTTTAAAATGACTAGTATGAAGGAGGCCACGACTGGTGATGTAGTAAGTAGTGTCATCTGCTACCATGATACTAAGGGCAGAGGAGACGAGCTGACGTGACAAGTGGTGGGTGACATCTTATGTCATGTGAAAGGAGACTCCAGAGTCAAACAACCAGTCAGAGAGAGAGATACCCGCAGGGCGGAGGCAGCCGACTGAGAGGAGCGATACAGTGAAGCCTGCTGGGCAATCAGCTGAGCAAGCGCAGAGACAGAGAAAGACTGCGCCAGAGTCAAAAAGTGAGTGGAAGGAGCACCAAGAGCACGCTGCTGACCAGACTGTTGAGCCCGCTGAAGCTTGCGACACTCAGATTTGACATGACCAAAACACTAACAGTAATGACATCGTACAAGCGGGCAACGACTAGCACCGGATTGAGCTGCAGTAGGTGCCTAAAGAGGACGAGCACCGGATGCCATCGAGAGGATCAACTGAGGAGGTCGAGGCTACGAGATCGGCCGGAGTGGAAGATTGGGACTGCGGGATCAGCTAGAGAAGAAGATAGGGGCTGCCGAAGCAGTCACAGACGCCAGATCAATCGAGAGAGACCCTCGATGAGCGACAGAAGACACCGCTGGATCAGAAGCAGCGACAAAAGTGGCTGGATGGCTGTAGGAGGGCTGCAGAAGGCAACAAAAGAGGCCGGCGTTGCGAGACGGACTACGGGAGGCAGCAGAGGAGACCGACAGGTTATCAGAGAAGGTAGTCAACAATGTCGTCTGGCGGGTCTGCGAGGAGGGAGGGCTCAAGGCCATGGACTGCATCAAATACCTTGAGGATGGCGGCGGCGGGGCCGACTGCACGGTCGATATGACCAACAGAGAAGACGAGTGCCTCCCGACGAGCACGAATCGGACACACGGAGGCCTCCAAGGAGAGAAGGCGCAGCTGGATCTCCGTCAGTCGTGGCCCGGCGCGATCGAGGGCGGAGGCTAAGACGCGAGATCGAATTGATCGCCGAGAAGAAGCAGCGACAACAGGATCGTCGAGAAGAAGCGGCGATGTCGGGATCGTGTTCGATCGTTGTCGAATACCTCGAGGACGCGGGCTAGGGTTTCCTTCGCAGGATCAAATCGATCGCCGAGAAGAAGCAGTGACGACGGGATCGTGTTCGGGAGAGGGGCTAGGTTTTTGCTAGCTTTGATACCTTGATAGGAAAAGGAGAATGAATCAAATCACGACACACACGTACACACGCACACACACACGCAAAAAGAAAGGTGCAGTGACGACGGGATCGTGTTCGGGAGAGGGGCTAGGTTTTCACTAGCTCTGATACCTTGATAGGAAAAGGAGAATGAATCAAATCATGACACACACACATGCAAAAAGAAAGGTGCAATGTGATGATTTTAATCCACTAGGGTGATATTTAGAATTTCTTTTTGGATTCATATAATTTCCTTCTAAAATTAGTCTAAATTGATTCACTTGTTAGTTTCCTTGGCTCTGTAGTTTCATTAGTCATCCAAATCATCCCAATTATGTCATTCTAAAACAAACATTCTTTAGTTCAGGTGTTAAGAACAGTTCAAGCTGAAGGGATTCTGGGCCTCCCCAAAGCACAGCGTAAACTTTATGCACCACCAGCTGGTTCGGGTTTCATTTCTGGCTTCACATCTATCTCTGTCAGGTCAATGATGGACAAGCTTCCTTCAAAACAACCTGTTGTTTTTGGACCGAGTTCCTACCTATCTGCCCAAGCAAGAGTTGTTGATGATTATGCGATGTCCCAGATTGTCATGCAAGCCATGAAGGATGGAGGCCCTACTGGCCTGCTTTTAGTTGTCACAGCCGCAGGCCATATCATTTATGGATCTAGAGGTATAGGAATCCCTGCCAGGATTTCGAGGAAACTACAAAATAAAAATCAAGTAGTTATATTACTTGATCCTGAAAGGCAAGACATCCGCAGGGAGGGAGAGGTTCCTA
The DNA here is from genome assembly GCA_039583875.1 of Platanthera guangdongensis. Taxonomy (NCBI): domain Eukaryota; kingdom Viridiplantae; phylum Streptophyta; class Magnoliopsida; order Asparagales; family Orchidaceae; genus Platanthera; species Platanthera guangdongensis. Next base: position 153,082,072 of record CM077161.1, on the reverse strand, counting down.
TAGCTGACTTTTTGTGGTACTCTGCTGCTAAATCTTGTACCAGAAATTGCTTTGATCGTGCTGAAATAGCCCGAGTAATGAATGCAGCTGGTCGTAGACGAGGCGCTCTTCCTCAGGTCTGCATTCTTTCTGTTGCATTATTTACAAGTTTGACATGTGCGACTAACAAATCTTGCATCAATGGGATGTGTGGATAGAATCAATGTGAACGGTGCTGAAAGGAAAAAGGGATATACTAAATTTAATTTTGTATGGTTGGGCTTTTTCCACTAGCATTTCGGAGCTTCTTGACTGTTAGTCCATGGTTTATTGCTTGTGAACCTCTGCATTTTTTTAATAACTTCATACTCTGCAATCTTCTATGGATTTATGTTTAAGAAATCAGTCTCCTCATTACTTCTAAATCGCATTTATTATTATTATTTATTTTAGTGACATGTTTTTTCTCTTGCATACTCTGTTTCATTTCCATAGTAGAAAGGCCATTTTCTGTTTTCTATAGATATTTTCATATCTTTTTGTTGCATTTTTAATTATAGAACTTTTTTGAAAGCCTACCTTTTATTTTCTATGCAGGATCTGCAAAATGGCCTTGATCTTGGAGTAGTATCTCCTGAAATACTACAGAATTTTTTTGACCTTGAGAAGTATCCTATTATAGCTGAACTCATTCATCGATTTCAAGTAAGTAAACATTGATACCAGTTCCATTTTCCTGTCAAGTGTAGCTCTTACTTGATACATAGTGGGCATACTAATATAATTTTGATATGTAAGATATATAAAATTCATGTTCTATTAGTGGTAAAATTGATAAATACCCGCATTTATAAGATGACATGTTTCTTTAGTATAATAATTTGTGCTTCTCTAAACATAATCATTATGTGGTCCCGTTATTTTACAGGGTTTTCGGGAAAGATTACTGGCAGATCCCAAGTTTCTTCATCGATTAGCTATTGAAGAATCTATATCGATAACAACTAGCCTTTTGGCACAATATGAAAGACGTAAAGGCCAGTTTTTTGAAGAGATTGACTATGTCCTCACTGATACCATCAGAGGTATTGTGGTTGATTTTTTTACAGTGTGGCTTCCTGCACCGACTTTGTCATTTTTGTCACAAGTTGAAGGTAGCTCTCCCTTGGACAACTTAGAATTTGTAAAAGGATTTCTAGGATCCTTACCTGACAATGCCTTCCAAAAGAATACGGTTGGAAAGGATTGGGTTGTGAATCAGAGATTGGCATCAGTGTTGTTTGGAGGCGTGAAACTTGCTAGTGTAGGCTTTATTTCTAGTATTGGAGCTGTAGCTGCTTCAAATGTCTTAAATTCTGTACGCAATTATCTGAAAAATTCTTCTGTTATGGATGAAATGGAGCAAACTCCCATTTTGAAATCAGCCATTGTTTATGGCTCCTTTCTTGGAACATCAGCAAATCTACGGTATCAGGTATTGTAATCGAGAGGCATATTTCTATGCTTAAGATGCATATATTGTGTAACACTGTGATTTGTATAAAATGTTAACTAGCAAGGCACAACTTGTCTTTATAAATGCTTATCTTATTTATTTAGGATTTATGCAGGACATTTTTGCCGACATTAATTTCTTCTATAATCAAACTCTTATATATACTAGCAGTAGTGTACGGGGCTACACCTATGCACGAACAGGCTCCGCCAGTTCATGGAAGCTTTGGTGGCTCACTGGCTATGTCTGCACGCACCTGAAATTGCACTCCACAAACTCCACCTGTGAAAGATACTGGGCTCCCCTTGTGCGACTAATTTGAAAAGGAAGCAAGAAAAAAAATACTTTGTAACATTATTTTACAGATAAAAAATGAAGAATAAAAAATTCTAAAGAGGAAAAATATAAAACACTCTCACACCTGGTCTCCCCTCTCTCCCCTAGGCTCTAGCTGATTGAGTAGGTTTAAGAGGTCTAAGAAAAACTTCTCTCTCCTGCCCTCTCTCTCACCTGTATAGATCTGACGTCTGAAGTTCTTTTTGATGGTCTTATAGGAGGACCGACTCTTTTAAAGTACTTCCTTTAATGTTATATATATAATAAAGAAAAACATGGTCCATAATAAGAACCTCATCCATTGGTCATGGTCCTTAATTAGTACTATAATTAACCTTAGCCCTTCGATTTTAATTTACATGATCTAACAAAACACAGACTAGCATAAAAATTAAAATACTATAGCGACCGTGTACAAAGCACTGCGTGGACATTATACGACAACAATAATACTCAATCCTCGCTCGAGTGACAGTTAGGTATTGTTGCGGTCACTCAATGCGCATGAGGGGTGCTCGCGCATGGCCGCTAGTGTGTGTGTGTATGTCTAGTTAAGAACTTGTGCCATTAATTAAAATTGGTCTATTACAGTGATGTAGGACAAATTTATAGGCGATCAATGCGATGCCCTAACCGTAAATGAATGTGAGCAAGCGCGCGAAATGCAAATAAAACTACGGGACGATATGCAATACAACTAACTCAACAGACAATGGGGTCCATCAATGTCATTGGAGTCTTCTGTGGGCGGAAACAAGCTCAGTTGTGGAAGAACATGCCACAAGAGGTGGTATGTCATGGAAACAGTGGGTTCGTAGGGCTTGACTTGCTCATGGAGGTCGATGAAGGCTCCAAGAATGAAGGAGATGGGTGGCTACAGAGAAGGGGAGCTGGTATCGGCACCAACGATGGCAGGGGTACTCGGCTTCAGCATAGAGGTGCGCAGGAGTCTGCACCCACGATAAAACGAGCAGTTGCTTTTACATTAATTCTTGATCCCCTTGATCTAACTTCCAATATGACATATATAGGAGGTGAATTAGGGTAAGTGAATTTGACGGCTTAAGCCGTCTGATACGAACTAGGTATTGGATTACGAACGAGGTATTACAATCGAGAAGAATGGCTATGAAGGGAGGGAGCCGAAGGAGAGAAGGAGACGAAGGGGATGAGGAGAGGAAAAAGATAGTTAGAGAACAACCCTAAATTCCAATCATCCAAAACATACCAAAATTAAGATAGTCTTCCCCTCCTATATACACGAGGGGGTGCGGATAACAAAAACAATTAATGCTGAAATTAAGATAATGGGCCGGCTTGTGCGCAATCGTAACAATGTCGGCGTCTGGAAAAACTGTCTTGGCCTCAAGGCAGTGGTCAGTGAGCTGGCGGCGGACGGTTCGTGGCGGCAACAGTGCCTGAGGGGCCGGCCCCTCGGGGTTCCCGAGGGAGTCGAAGTCGTCCCAGGTGACTTCCGGGTCACAGTCGCCGATGATGGCGTGGAAATCTTTGACGACACAAACATGCGCAGGGGAGTATGGCTGGCGACAACGGAAACACAGGCTCCTGCTGCGAAGGTCATTGTACTCGCTGTTGGAGAGGCGCTGTGGTGGAGGGCATCCCGGGCGCTGATCCCCGTGTCCTGGCCGTGGCGGGACTGCCAGTGGTCGACCTTGCAGAAGGCCCGCCAGCGGAACGGGTGGCCGAGGGTAGATGTCGGCCTCGACCAAGCGGGCCAAGTCGAGAGCATCAGAGATCATCCGCGGATTGTGCGTTCGGAGGCGGGAGCGGATAGTGGGGAGCAGCCCTTGCAGAAAAAGTCCCAAATAGTGGTCGAGCGGAAGTCCAGGCAATTGCGTCACGAGGGACACGAACTCATCAATGTAACTGTCCAGCTCGACCGTTTGGCGGGCACTGCAAAGACGTTCAATGGCGGAGCCGGTGTGGCGGGAATCGTAGCGAGTGATGATCTCCTGCTTGAAATCGTACCACGAGATTGCAGGCTGGATTTGACAAAGCCAATGCGCCCAATGCAGGGCAGATCCGTCGAGGCCGACAACGGCCGTGCCCACGCGATCCGCCGGCGGGGTGAGGTGGAGGTCAAAAAACTGCTCCGCATGCGCGATCCAGCCCAAGGGATCCATGTCGGAGAAGGAGGGGATGTCCAACATCGGGGGAGTACGCCCGACCACAGCTGCGGATACGGCGGGTAACGCCGAGGGCTAGAAGGCCGGCGACACCCCTAACAAGGAGGCCGTGTCAGTCGATGATGTGTAGCCCGGGGTCGGCGTGCGGGGGGGGGGGGGGTGACATGGCTTCAAGGCGGCTCAGGAGGAGGGATTGGCCGGCGACGATGGCGTCAACAGATGCCTGCAACGCATCAAGGGGGGCGTCCTGGCGGTCGAGTCGGCTGCGAGTCTCGTCGACCGCATCGGGGACGTCGGCGGCTTGGGCGCGGGTCGAAGGGGCCATCGGGGCTTCCGACGGCAGGGTGCAGGCAGAGACGGCAGGTCAGACCAAATTGTTACAAACTAGGTATTGGATTACGAACGAGGTATTACAATCGAGAAGAATGACTATGGGGGGAGGGAGCCGGAGGAGAGGAGGAGACAAAGGGGATGATGAGAGGAAGAAGATAGTTAGGGAGCAACCCTAAATTCCAATCATCCAAAACATACCGAAATTAAGATAGTCTCCCCCTCCTATATACATGAGGGGGTGCGGATAACAAAAACAATTAATGCTGAAATTAAGATAACGGGCCGGCGTGTGCGCAATCGTAACACCGTCCAATTAGATCATTTACCCCAACTTTCAAAATACAAATAAAAAAATAGAAATATGAAAAATCTCGATGAATACGATGATAGACTGACAATCCAAATATCGTCAATCATGCTAATCAATCAAATGAGATGCGGTCAATCTCAATCCTAAATAGTTAGGATAAGGTTGTTGATGATTTTTGTAAATAATCACACAAAGAAATTTATTGTAACACCCCAACCTGATGCGGAGCATAGACGAACGCTTACAGTGCATAACGAGTTTTGGGGCCCGTTCGGGGCCAATTGACGACTTTTCATATATGACATGCCCGGATCGATGATCGGACCCCACGAATGCGTCTGGATTCGTGTTGCGAATCAAATTCATGTATTGTTTTTTTATATTTACATTTATTTTGATGTATTTAGGTGGCCCCACCTCCAACCAATCATAGCCGTTGATGAAGGATGCCCTAATCCTTGTTTTATTATAAATAGAGGTGATAGGGGCTGATCTAGGCATTGTAGAATTTGGTGAAAAGAAATCCCGGATTCTAGCGATCAAGCCACGGTGCCGACTCTGTGAAACCCTAGGTGGCGACTTCAGGTGCCTATCTTCCTCCCAAAGGTTTGCCCTAACCCTAAGCCTCTTTTCCCCTTCCAAACCCTCCCCCACATCCCCCCTAAGTCCCCCCAAACACAGCTGTCGATTGCTGTCCAACACTTTTATTTTCTTTTTCTATGTACTGTTTTAAAATGAAATGTACTGTTTCTTTCCTATAGTTTCACTCCCATGAAACGATAACCTGAGAGCCTCTTCCACCGCCCTTTTCTCCGTCAACAACAGGCCGCCTGTTTCCCCTCTAGCAAACCCAACCGAACACCCCCCATCTCTTTGTTTCCTTCTCTGATTCGCATCCCACCGCCTGGTCGCAGCCCGTCGGCTCTTCTATAGTCGCCGCCGCCGCACCTTCCCCTACCTTCCGTTGACCGTCAACCATCAACCTCCCCTCCCTATTTTCGTGGAGCCACCCCGACCCCTCTCCATATCAGATATGTTTGAATCTGGCTAGTCCAGATCCAGCCCGGTTACCCACTCCCCGCCATTTCTACAGCCCGGATCCGCTCCACCATACCCGATTCGTCCCTCCTACGCTCGGATTCACCTATACATAGCCGGATCTACTCATTTACGGCCCGATTCCACCTTCCACCGCCGAGGACAACCACCTCCATTATTTCCACGCCGCCGGTTCCACTCTCGATCGCCGATCCACACATCCGGCTCTGGAGTTTTCATTGCTTTAGTCAACCCACTATTTAGTGAGTATTGTTGTATTGAATTATTAATTTTTCAGCATTTATTTTTCGGATTGGACATCATATTTGTTTGGATATCTTGTATGGTAGTATTTTGTTGTATAATTATCGTGATATGCAGGATTTATTCGCTGCGCACTCTCGCTTTGACCCTCCACACGGAGGAAAGTAGCTTGTTTTGCCTTAATGAATTATTCTGCGTTACTGTGAATTAATTGCGTGAGATATTTAAATTTATTATCTAATTTGTGATCTAACCGTCAGACTTTTGCATATTATGTAGGGTTAAGTCGCAGATTTCCCGCCGCCTATAGTTCGCCCTGCGTCACAACCTAGTTTAACAATAATTAACAGTCCACCCAGAACCCGTGATAAGAAGTAAACTAAGCAACAATAATAAAGCCGGTACATAACATGCGTAAAAGAATGCAATAACTCAAAAGTTACAGCGGAAGTAAAATATATAGCTAAGGGTAAAAAAGGGGGAGAACCTCAATTTCTGAATTCACAGAGCCATCTAGAATCGAAAGAGAGCATAAAACTGAAATACTGAAATCTTAAACATAATCTGATTCATTGAAAACTATAGATAGTTCTAATACATTTAGTTCATAATTAAAAGTACAACATCTGAAAGGAAAGACAACTGAAAGGAAAGACAAACAAAAGTGGAGAGCCGCACACTCTTATCCTAAGCACAACTCCCCACCGGTGACCCCTGTAAAGAAATGTTCGATGATAGGTCAGCCCAACTGGTGAGTAAGAAAGACTACTCCCAATAATACATAGTGTGCTTGAGTATAAAAATATGTATTTTGATTATTTATGCATGCTTCAGTATAAACTGCATGTATTTTATAAACTTTTTCTTTTGTAATTTCACATTATGGACTGTCTCATTATCTGTAGTTCATGCATGTATTTAATTTAGTGTCCTGAAATCTTTCTAAAGATGAGGTAGTTAAATTTCATATTTCCGCCTTATTAACTTTGCGTCTTATGGCTTACTGAACACAATCTGATTATGAAGCCCAAATGATGATCCAAAGGTGCCGTGAACTGTTGTGTCCCCTTAGTGGGATGCAGGCACATGTTTGATTATTTCCAAGAATGGAAATATGGTTGTCGACCCCATGTCTGAGGCTCATATGGACTGCTGGCCATATAAGTATGATGTCGCTAATCTGAGACTTATTACATGCGTTGAGCTTTCACATTTATCATAGTTGCATCTAACATCTTTGATTAACTCTAGTTGTGTATTAAGATGCTCATTTTTCATGCTCTAAGTTGAATGTCAAATTGCTTAAATTAATTGACATTTAATATTTATCTATATGTTGCGTGTATCAGGAATTCATGTGTCTTGTATTCGTTTGATAACTTATTAACATGCATTTAGACGATATACAGGTACTTCTGTATAGTATATGAATTTCTTAATTGAATTAGGCAATTTGATTTATAGCTGGTGATATGTCTAGATAAGAGGAGTCAAATTTCTTACCTCGGTGTTGCGACATTCGTACATGCGACACGACGACATGATTTCTCTACGAAAGATCTATTATGAACTCCTGGTAGGGATCTCACTCCGATCGATACCTATGGTTAATTTAAAATATGAATTTAGTATAGACATTAAGTAATTAAATTTCAATATTCTAATGTTTTACCGAGAGGTACTCCGACACCCCAAGCTTGGCAATGAAACGAAAAGAGGTAAAATGAAAGAAGTAGAAAGGGTTTTTACCTCTGTTTAAATGTCGAAGAACTACACAAAAGATTGACAATTTCTGAACGGGAAGGGAGTCGATCTCTCAGATTCCCGCGATCGAAGATGAAAGTGACACCATAACTATAATTTTGTTACGGGCCTACTTCCGTGACCTATGTAACTCGCTGGAATAGTGATCGGAGGCGGAGAAGATGACAGTGGTGGAGGATACCGTGGAGCCGGAACCGCGGCTGCCTAAGCGGGGTTGGTTGTTAGGAGGAGAGAGCTACCAGTTATCTCACAAGAGGGGACAAGAACTTAGATTTTCATTCATTGATCCTTCATTACAAGACTCCATGAACTTATATAAGAGCCCCAATGACATGAACGTAAATAACTCGAAAACATAAAACATAAAACACTCGACCGAACTAATAAACGAAACGACTCGACTAATACATTTGACTCAATATAATACTTGACTCATAAAACTAGATACTTGACGTACAGGATCCCTAACATCCCATTCGTCCTCGGAATTGAGCTTGCCGTCAATCTTAAACTCCACGTGGAGGACCACATCATCTGGTATCTTGATCTCTCTCCAGAATAACGTCTGGTAGTGTCCCTCATTGTCGGGAGCTTCGGCGAGGAGCTGCGGTGTTGTCAAAACAACGAACAACGGTTGGAATTTGTCTGATGGAGCTGTTGGAGCGGCAATGGGCAATAATAACACGGACGTCGGAGGAACGATGGACGACAACAAGAACGGATCCGTCGGAGTTGGCAGAAAAGGGGTCGGCTGACCCATGGTCGGTAGAGGAGGCATTGAGATAGCCGGAGGAACCGACAGAGCAGGGGTCAGTGGAGCAAGAGCTGGCAAGGGAAGCGGTTACACGCCATTAGCTGGTGAAGAAGGCAACTGCACGCTGTCAGTCGGAGGCAGGTACGTGTCCTTTGGGGTCGGCGAAGCGGTGACCGACAGAGCAAGTGCTGGCAAAAGATGTGGCGAGTTGACCGGGGCTGACAAGGCAATGATTGACATCAACGACAGAGTGGCGACTGCATTGCCCCGTGGTGGCGGTGGAATGGTGGGCCAATGTTTACTTTTAGCGAGTATGTCTTCGTAGAGGACCAGGATGACGACGCCGAGACGATATGTCTCGTGAGCGAGTCGAGTATCCTTTGAATCATAAGATGAGGTTAACACCGATATCATTGTTAGGATAAAATAAAGTTAATTAATTACCGAAACAGTATTCAATTAAATAGTTGGTGGCTGGATGGGATTAGTGTGAATAGGTTGCAAGAATAATAAAAAAAGATGAGAAGGGCTGGATAGTGGAATAATTAAATTCCTCTCGGAATAGGCTGACAGTTTGGTGGGGGGGGAGTAATTAATTTGAAATAATGCTGGGCTAGAGGATAAAGATGTGGAGAAATAAAATAAGCGAATGAATAATTAAAATAAGAAAAGAAAGAAAAATTGATTAATTGGAGCACATGTGGGAAAAGACTTAAAATAACATGAGGCGTGAGGCATGTGATGTGCGAAATTTTTCGGTCCGGGCCCCGTCTCCAGATTTGGAGACGGGGCCGTTCCGATTTTGACACGTGACGAGTTATTTATTATCTTTTATTTAATGCTGCGATTCCTGACAATATCTCTGCGACATTTTTTGATTGCAAATACTACTCGTCTTCCTCATTGCGTCGGGCCTTGGGTATTCCGTGAACGATTTCGAAATTGCAAAGAGTTTTCTTCCGTTTTTTTGCTGCTCTGTCGATCGTTAAGTGGTGTTTAAGGTAATACATTTTTCGTTTTCCTCGCTTTCAATTTCTTTTAAGTTTAAGACAAAAGGTTGAACAAATGTCACGAGATAGCGCCGAGATAGGATAGTACTTCGTTTTCCTCGCATTTCCTTTTACTACCTGCAATAATTTTGGATTGTCTCGTTAATTGTATAATGTACCAGTTTTGATTTACTTACGTTCAATTTTATTTTTCTTGCGATCATTTTCGTATATCTTGCGATCAGTTTTGTATATATTGCGATCATTTTTCTATATCTTGCGATCATTTAGGTTTCTCGTGCGATCATTTTTGTATATCTTGCGATCATTTAGGTTTCTCCTGCGATCATTTTTGTTTAACTTGCATTCAGATTTGCTGAACTTACAACCGCTTATCTATTCTATTTTGTAGAGCTGGAGAGGAGCTCCAAAGTTAGTAGAACGCACGTTTTGTGTACCAGATATTTTGTCTCAGCATTCTGCGAGTTAGCAGCACCTGTAATATCCAAACTAACAAGTGAAAGTAAGAAATTAATTCACGATTGCGACATTGTACACTTATTTGATCTGCCACGACTGCCACAAAATGTCTCATTACTATATATGCTCTCAGAGTATGTTTTTCTCCCCATGATTCTACATTTTTGGTAGGCGGCAAGAAACTTTTCTTCAATGTCAATGAAGTAGCATCAATGCTCGGATCACCAAATCGCGGTGATGAGATTGTTATTAGAACTAAATCATATGCCACAATTACTAGAAGTACTTTAAAGAAGAAGATGACAGACATGAGTTCAGATGAATACAATATATTAACCACAGATACAAACACTATATTACTGTATCTACTTAGTGAACTTTTTTTTCCATTTCCTGGAGAAGTCATCCCGGAGCACATGGTACAACTTGCAGACCCAAAAGAGTTTATGAAATACAACTGGACGAAGGCAATTCATAAGTGTCTGATAGATAGTTTCCACCATCTCGACTATGTGGGAGAGCCCGAAGATATTGCAGGTTCTCTTGTTCGGCCAAAAAATTCACTTAGAACTATGCATGACTGCTCAATAGTTTTAGTGGTTAGTGTTCAACTTAACAATTTTTAATGTTATGTCTAATATTATTTTCTTAAATGGTTATTACTTTGCACGAATAGATTTGGTTTCTCGAGCACATAACAGTAAACTCTCCTACGTCTCCTGAAGCGCGTCCTAGGATTTTTCGATGGTCTGCTAATGTTTCATACACCTTGAAGGGATTGTCAAAAATGTTGTCAACATTGCAACCTGAGCAAGTTAAGTTTGATTTTTATTACGATTCAATTAGTGAATTGAGTAATATTCTTACATTGTGTTAATGTATTGCAGGTTCGTGAAAGCTTTGTTGATATTACGACGGCTGATGAGAAGTTATGTGATGGAATGAGCATTATTTACCAAGTTGATGCATCAATAACTCCTGAATGCCAGAGTAAGAGTAAGAGATTAAAATCTAAAGATGAGTTACCCCTATGGGTGAAATATTTTAAGAGACTAGAGAAACTGATGAAGGACGGTTTTGGTGAAATAATGGAGACCTTAAAATCCTTATCCAATAAAGTAGATGACCTTTCTGACAAACAGTTAAAAATGGATTCCCCTTTAAAGATCTACAAGAGAAGTATTACATAGAAAAAGGAGGAGAACGTTGAATTGAGACAGGAAGACTTCCCCTGTTTAGATCTTCTGAGTGATGAGAAGAAGATTTTTGTGCTCAATAGTTTGAAGACCATTCCAACAAAGTATAAAACTGATTGTCATGTTAATGCATTTCACTAGTACAAAGATTTGTAATAATATGCCTTTTATTTCAGGAATCACATTGCATTTAAAGCAGTGAAAATAATTGGACTAAGAGAATCTATGGAGGAACTCCTCCTTGGGAAGTATGTTGCTGACTGCCATGTTGATGCGTTCATCAAAATACTTGAGGGTTGGAGGAAGACAAAATCAAAACAATGGCTTTCTTTCCTCCATGTTTCTCCAAATTTTTGGGTAAGTGTAATAAATCAATTTCCTTTATGAAAATCTACCTACCTCTTAATCGTGGATTTATTTGTAAATGTGATTTAGCTGCACAACGTAAACATTACAAGTGATGACCACGATTATGGAGCCGTGACATTTGTTCCACATATTACCACTTCTTCTGTCAACAAAGCTTCTATTATTTTCCTTCCCGTGTGCCATAATGAACATTGAGTTCTTCTAGCCGACCATCCAAGAAAAAAATGTTGGGTATTATATGACTCACAAAAAAAGCGTAACGGAAGGAAATGGTTAAACAACCAGTAAGTATATGCCATTTGTACTTGCATGAATATTATTTCATTGAGCACATCGTAACCTTAATATTATTTTCTAACAGATATCAGTGTTGAACGCAGCTACCAAACCAAAATGTTTAATAGATTTCAGTTCTTGGGACTTAACTGTTGCAAAGGATAATCCAAAACAAATAAATTCCTTGGATTGTGGCATGTATGTTATCAAATACATGGAATTTCTAAGTGAAAATAAAAGTTCAGATATGAGTGAATGCGGCCAATGAGCAGACCAAATGGTGCAATTTAGAGCCGAGTTGACACACAATATTTTCAAAATCATGGGACCACACAGTTCAATACTTTAAATATCCAATGATGTGCATCTGTGCATTGCTTCCATCTCCGTGTTTGAGTATGCTTCGATCAGATCAGGGAATGGTTGACTGGTAAAATTATTTTCTGGATGTGGTTGTTGCAAAAACTCGAAAAAACCTGTCAAGAACATTGTGTTATATTAACTCTTATTGACATTTATCTACATATGCGTGATTTGTACAGGTTATATGATTACATGCCTGCCATGAAATTTGTTCCTGCTGTTGGTTTTGGATTCAATTTGCTTGTTGCTACAGACTTTTTCTTTCTTCTAGCTGTATGATTAATAATATTTAAACATGCTCCTCAACAAAACGGGGGGTGAGGGGGAAGGCGGGTGTGGAGGGAAAAAGAAGGCTGAAGGGGGTAGCGTTCTGGAGAACGGGAGAGGGGAGACGGTTGATAAGAAAACATGCAGTGGACACCGCAAAGTTCCAGAAGACTTTGGGAACGTGCATGTGAAGCATGAGAGAGCGAGCCACATCGAGCAAGTGGCGGTTCTTGCGTTCACCAGACCTCTTGTCCCTACACCCCTCAACAAAACGGGGTCGCCTGGTATCAGAGCGAGAGCTGGAAGAGAGACAGGCAGTACCTGCAGTGGAGGTGGAGACAATACCTGCATGGGAGGTGGAGGCAATGGAAGCAGAAGGGGGGTTGAGGAGCCCCTGGAGTTGTTGCAGCTGAAGGCAAAGAGCCTCAAGATCCGTACCAGTCGGAAGAGAGCTATCGGTAACAGCAGCAGTAGGCGGGCGAGGGGGGTAGCCATGTTTCTTGTGACAGACGGCTTCAGTATGGCCATCCCGGCCGCAGTAGGTGCACTTGGGCCGTCCGCGGCCACCACGGCCCCGCCCACGGGAGCCCGTACGGCCACCCCGAGGAAAAGAGGGTTGTGGAAGTAAAGGAGGAAGGGCCTGCTGAAGAAGGGCCGGCGAGGGTGGTGCATGAGCCTCCGGTGGAGGTGGTACACGAAGTAACATCGAGCAGACATCAGAGAAGGAAGGGGTAGTGGGTGAAGCCAGAACCTGGGCCCGAATACTGTGCAGGTGTGGCGGGACGCGAGCCATAATCATAACAATACAAACGGCCTCCTTCTGGGCGCGTTGGGCAACGAGATCAGTAGTCGCGGGCTGGTGCTGAATCCAGGCTTCCGTGAGAGTTTTAGCACGGGCCACGAAGGAGGTCATGTCCAGAGCTTTGCCAACATCTAAGGCTTGAAGATCAGTGAGGATGTCAAAAAGGTGCGGAAGGCTGTCCTTCCCGGAGTACAACGAATGAAGTTCATCCCACATGGCTTTAGCGGTCTCATGATACATGATCATCTGGTACGGCTCACCCTCGACCGAGTTCAGGATCCAGGTCTGGACGCGACCGTCATTGCGGAGCCAATCATCAGTAGGAGGAGTCGGTGGGCCCTGGGTAAGGTGACGGGCAAGACCCTTGGCCTGTAAGACCCGGCGGACAGAGTGGACCCAGGGAATGAAGTTGGTCTTGCCAGAGAGAGAAATAGTAGTAATCCGAAGCTCATCGCGGAGTTCGAGAGGAGCCACATGGTCGGCAGGGGGTTGAGCGGTAGTGGAGTCGCTGGAGGACATGACGACTGAGGAGCAGCAGACAGCAGGGCTCGGAGAGAACAAACCGCGCGGCAAGCAGTGGGAGAAAGGAGAGCCCGCAGCGGTCTGGAGGTCGCGGCGGTCTGGAGGTCGCGGCGGTCTGGAGGTCGCGGCGGTCTGGAGGTCGCGGCAAACTGAGTGAGGCCGCGACGAACAGGAGCAGTCCGCGAGAGGAGGTCGCGGCGAGTTGGAAGAGGTAGCAGCGCAGTGGAGCAGATCGCAGCTGTTGAGAGCAGAGCTAGAGCAGTCCGCGACAGAGGCCGCGGCGAACTGGGGGCAGGTCGCGGCAGCGGACAGGAGCAGTCCGCAAGAGACTGCGGAAAACTGGGGGCAGGTCGCGGCAGAGGTCGCGGCGAGAGAAGAGCGCACAGTGGACACAAGGAGAGCCCGCAGCGGACAGGAGCAGGCCGCAAGAGATGGCGGAGAGAGAGTCCGCGAGCACAGAGGCTCGAGCGGACAGAAAATAGAGCGAGCTAGAGGGAGCAGTCCGCGAGCAAAGAGGCTCGAGCAGACACAAACAGAGTGTAGCGGACAGGAATGATCGTCCGGAGCGGATAGAGAGAGGTGGGCCCCACGAGTCAGAGCAGAAGATGGCTATAAGAAGCCTGAGGAGGGTGGAACCACGGAGGGAGAGAAGAAGAGCGGAATCAGAAGGGCATTCCGCACGAGACCAGAGCGGACAGGAATGCAGTCCGCAGGGTAGCCGAGCGGACAGATACAGAGGGGCAGTCCGCAGAGAGGCGGATGCAGGAAGGCAGGCAGTCCGCACGAGACCACAGCGGACAGGAAGGCAGTCCGCAGGGTAGCCGAGCGGACAGATGCAGAGGGGCAGTCCGCAGAGAGGCGGATGCAGGAAGACAGTCCGCAGGAGACCGGGCGGACAAAAAAGGGACAGTTCGCAGCTAGACGGAACCTGGCTCTGATACCATGTTGGAAGTGCCCAAAGCTTGTATGTATTATTCAAGTATGTAAATACAAGGAGAGAATACAAATATATAGGAGAGAAGAGAGAAGAATAAATCCTATACATGATGTGGGACTAAAGAAGGAGGAGGAAAAATGGGCCATCAAATGGGCCTTTTACATGTGCTTTTCTAATAACTTTTATATAAGATTTTGGATAAGAAAATTGCTGCAGACTTTAAGATAATGTGCACTTTATTTTTCCCACTGATCTTTAAGCCTTGCATTTGATACACCCTTAGGTCGTAGATGCGGATGATCTTTTAGGCTTGTACTCTTGCAACTCTCCTTACTAATATTTAGTTCTAACAACTATCTACATAATTAGAGATATCCTTCATAGCATCTACAACATAGGCTCGTGCAATCTCACTTTTCTGAACACGCAACGTAAAATCATATGCAAATTGGCTTATATGACCAATAAATATCTGACCCGAGAAGGAGCTCCCTCCTATTTGGTCCGTACCAAAGTATGTATTTTTTGGTTCGTATCAAAGTATGTCTTTTTTGGCTCTAATCATCCATCTTTTCAATATATACTTCTCTGGTATAGATGTCACGTTTTTATGATTGTACACCTTTAAGACATGACAACATAACATTCCTGTTGTTTCAAATCCACTGCACGAACAATTTTCATCCTTGTCGATTGTATTCATCCTTACGACCCAATACTTGTTATTTTGTCTACGATCACACCATCTTAAAACTAACATGCATATGTTCTCATCAATCATACTTTCCTTCTCAATGTATAATCCAAATGCACCGTGTTTGAACGCTTCGTAAAACTTACCGTACGTAGTACGTGTATATAATTTTGATGTTTGCCTCAAGATGGGACAATTTCTAACGTCCACATGTACTATGCCTTGTCTGCATTTGTGATCCTCCTCTAGTTCTTTCTCATGACACCTCTTAATTAGTTTTTCTAACTGTGTAAAGCAGTCCACTAGTGAGGATGTTGCCTTTATTATACCATGGCATGCGTTATTCAGTGACACTTCTTTGAGTAGACAACATGTCATGATCTGTATATGTTTTGTTGAATGATGTTGACCACTTCTCTTTCACTTTATATAAATCATTTAGCCATCGATTGTCTTCTAAATGGCCAGTTTGTAGCAACTCAGCCCAATACTGCTCAAATTCTTCTACGAAATCACATGTGCTGAGACACATAAAATAAAGAACGGAGATGTGAATTAACATTGAATGAGGGCACCTTAGATGGAGCTTTCTTCGCAATATGCCATTGACACAAACGATGTTTGGTCTTATTAGAAAAGCCCATGTAAAAGGCCCATTTGATGGCCCATTTTTCCTCCTCATTCTTTAGTCCCACATCATGTATAGGATTTATTCTTCTCTCTTCTCTCCTATATATTTGTATTCTCTCCTTGTATTTAAATACTTGAATAATACATACAAGCTTTGGGCACTTCCAACATCGTATCAGAGCCAGGTTACGTCTAGCTGCGACCTGCCCTTTTCTGTCCGCCCGGTCTCCTGCGGACTGCCTTCCTGCATCCGCGGACTGTCCTTCTGCATCCGCCTCTGCGGACTGCCCCTCTGTACCTGACCGCTCGGCTACCCTGCGGACTGCCTTCCTGTCCGCTCCGGTCTCGTGCGGACTGCCCTTCTGTTTCCGCTCCTCTTCTCTCCCTCCGTGGTTCCACCCTCCTCAGGCTTCTTATAGCCCTCTTCTGCTCTGACTCGTGGGGCCCACCTCTCTCTATCCGCTCCGGACGATCCTTCCTGTCCGCTGCACTCTGTTTGTGTCCGCTCGAGCCTTTTTGCTCGCGGACTGCTCCCTCTAGCTCGCTCTATTTCTGTCCGCTCGAGCCTCTGTGCTCGCGAACTCTCTCTCTCCGCAGTCTCTTGCGGACTGCTCCCGTCCGCTGCGGGCTCTCCTTGTGTCCACTGCGCTCCTCTTGCTGCGACCTCTGCCGCGACCTGCCCCAAGTTCGCCGCGACCTGCCCCCAGTTCGCCGCGACCTCTGTCGCGGACTGCTCCAGCTCTGCTCTCAATAGCTGCGATCGGCTCCACTGATCTGCGACCTCTTCCAACTCGCCGCGACCTCCTCTCGCGGACTGCTCCTGTTCGCCGCGGCCTCACTTAATTCGCCGCGACCTCCAGACCGCCGCGACCTCCAGACCGCCGCGACCTCCAGACCGCTGCGGGCTCTCCTTTCTCCCACTGCTGGCCGCGCGGTTTGTTCTCTCCAAGCCCTGCTATCTGCTGCTACTCAGTCGCCATGTCCTCCAGCGACTCCACTACCGCTCAACCCCCTGCCGACTACGTGTCTCCTCTCGAACTCCGCGATGAGCTTCGGATTACTACTATTTCTCTCTCTGGCAAGTCCAACTTCATTCCCTGGGTCCACTCTGTCCGCCGGGTCTTACAGGCCAAGGGTCTTGCTCGTCACCTTACCCAGGGCTCACCAACTCCTCCTACTGATGATTGGCTCCGCAATGACGGTCGCGTCCAGACCTGGATCCTGAACTCGGTGGAGGGTGAGCCGTACCAGATGATCATGTATCATGAGACCGCCAAAGCCATGTGGGATGAACTTCATTCGTTGTACTCCGGGAAGGACAGCCTTCAACACCTTTTTGACATCCTCACTGATCTTCAAGCCTTGGATGTTGGCAAAGCTCTGGACATGACCTCCTTCGTGGCCCGTGCTAAAACTCTCACGGAAGCCTGGATTCAGCACCAGCCCGCGACTACTGATCTCGCTGCCCAACGCGCCCAGAAGGAGGCTGTTTGTATTGCTATGATTATGGCTCGCGTCCCGCCACACCTGCACAGTATTCGGGCCCAGGTTCTGGCTTCACCCACTACCCCTTCCTTCTCTGATGTCTGCTCAATGTTACTTCGCGTACCACCTCCACCGGAGGCTCCTGCACCACCCTCACCGGCCCTTCTTCAGCAAGCCCTTCCTCCTTTACTTCCACAACCCTCTTTTACTCGGGGTGGCCGTACAGGCTCCCGTGGGCGGGGCCGTGGTGGCCGCGGACGGCCCAAGTGCACCTACTGCGGCCGGGATGGCCATACTGAAGCCGTCTGTCACAAGAAACATGGCTACCCTCCTCGCCCGCCTACTGCTGCTGTTACCGATAGCTCTCCTCCAACTGGTACGGATCTTGAGGCTCTTCGCCTTCAGCTGCAACAACTCCAGGGGCTCCTCAACCCCCCTTCTGCTTCCATTGCCTCCACCTCCCATGCAAGTATTGTCTCCACCTCCACTGCAGGTACTGCCTGTCTCTCTTCCAGCTCTCGCTGGATCCTGGACTCGGGAGCCACCCACCACATCACTTCCATGCGGCCGCCCCAGTTCTCTGCTGTTGCTCACCCCCCGTCTATTACTGTGGCCAATGGTGCGCTTGTCCCGGTCTCCGGCTGCGCGGATCTCCTCCTTCCTCCCTCTCTCTCTCTTCGCTCCGTTATTTATGTGCCAGCCTCGCCTTTTAATTTACTCTCTGTTGGTCGTTTTACTATTGATATGAATTGCTTTATCACCTTCACCTCTTCTGTTTTTTTGATACAGGATCAGCAGACGCGGATTACCATTGGTAGGGGTCGGCTGCAGAACGGGCTCTACCTCCTCGATGTCTCTCCCACATCCCTTTCCTCTGTTTCCTCGTCTGATTGGCATTGTCGGCTTGGGCATGCCCCTCTACCTATCCTGCAGAAGGCGCTTCCCGACCTTTCTCTTCCTGCTTTTAAATGCGATTCTTGTATTATTGGCAAACAGCCTCGCTCTTCTTATCCCGCTCATTGTACTAGGAGCTCTGCTCCGTTTGATTTAATACATTCTGATATTTGGGGACCCTATAAAGTTTCTAGCATTTCTGGTTATCGTTATTTTCTAACATTTATTGATGATTACTCTCGTACTACTTGGTTGTATCTCCTGCATGATCGCTCTGAGCTTCCTCGTGTCTTTCAGACGTTTGTGTTAGAGACTCGTACGCAATTCTCTACCACCATTAAAACTTTCCGCTCTGATAATGCCCGGGAATATACTAGCCACGAGTTTGCCACTCTCTGCGCAAACTTCGGTATTGTTCACCAGACCTCTTGTCCCTACACCCCTCAACAAAACAGGGTCGCCGAACGCAAGAACCGCCACTTGCTCGATGTTGCTCGCTCTCTCATGCTTCACATGCATGTTCCCAAAGTCTTCTGGAACTTTGCGGTGTCCACTGCGTGTTTTCTTATCAACCGTCTCCCCTCTCCCGTTCTCCAGAACGCTACCCCCTTCAGCCTTCTTTTTCCCTCCACACCCGCCTTCCCCCTCACCCCCCAGGTTTTTGGATGTACTTGCTTTGTCCATAACCTGGGCCCCACTCTTGACAAACTGGATCCCCGTGCGGCCAAACACATTTTTGTCGGCTACTTCCGCACCCAAAAGGGCTATGTTTGCTACTCTCCGCTCACCCGGAAGGTCTCTGTTTCGGCTGATATTACTTTCCGGGAGGATCAACCCTTCTTCCCTCCTCTTTTGCCACCACTTCTAGTACCACCTCCTACAACAACCTCCCTCCCACGGCCGGTGATCCACGTCCACTCACCTCCCACCATCCCTCCGCCTCCTCCCACCATTGACCCTCCTCGACCCCCCGTTATTCGGGTCTATGCTCGTCGCCCTCTTCCTCCCGTTGCTCCTCTGCAGACGGCTTCGACCTCGGCTTCTCCGTGTTCTGCTGCTCCGGTGTCGGCCTCTACCGCTCATCCAATGGCGGACTATGTTTCTCTCCATCGCCTCTCTCCACCTCTTCAGACCTTGGCTACTTCGCTCTCCTCGGTCTCTATTCCTACTTCTGTCCAGGACGCTCTTCAACATCCTGGGTGGCGTGCGGCCATGGAAGACGAGATGGCTGCTCTTTGGGCCAACCAGACTTGGACCTTGGTGCCCCTTCCTCCCGGCCAGAAGCCCGTTGGGTGCAAATGGGTTTTCGTCATTAAACATGCTCCTGATGGGACCATTGATCGCCTCAAAGCTCGTTTGGTTGCTCGTGGCTTCACCCAGCAACCGGGGCTGGACTATGACGAGACTTTCTCTCCGGTCGCTAAGCTCAACACGGTCCGCATTCTCATCTCTGTGGCTGTCCATCGCCAGTGACCCTTATTTCAACTCGACGTCAAGAACGCTTTCCTGAATGGCGACCTTCAGGAAACGGTTTACATGCAACAACCTCCCGGGTTTGAGACCACGGGGGAGTCACGGGTTTGTCATCTTCTCAAATCTCTATATGGTCTCAAACAATCCCCTCGGGCATGGTTCGACAAGTTCAGCAAAGCTCTCCGGGACATTGGCTTCACTCGCAGCTCGGCTGACTTCTCATTGTTTACTCGCCACCAGGCCACTGGTACGGTTCTCCTATTGGTATATGTCGACGACATCATTATTACTGGCAGTGACTTGGACGGCATACAGGCCGTTAAGCTACATCTGAGCTCCGTCTTCCAAACTAAAGATCTGGGTCCTCTTCGGTACTTCCTCGGTCTGGAAGTGGCCAGACGGTCAGATGGGTTGGTTCTCTCTCAGCGCAAATATTGCCTGGATCTTCTTCATGATGCAGACTACTCTGGTTGCAAACCTATTAACACTTTCATGGATGCAAATCACAAAATATGTGCTCAGGGCTCAGATTCTGATTCGCTTCTATCAAATCCAGAATATTACCGTCGTCTAGTTGAGAAACTTATCTACTTAACAGTTACAAGACCTGATATATCTTTCGCTGTGGGACTTGTGAGTCGCTATATGCACTCTCCTCGAAGCTCTCATCTCCAGGCTGTGGAACGCATTCTCAGATATCTTAAGACAGCTCCTGGCTAAGGACTTGTATACAAAACCTCATCTTCCATTCCTACACTAGTGGCATACTCTGATGCCGACTATGCTGGCTCCCTCGACGATCGACGATCTACTAGCGGGTTTTGCACCTATTTTGGAGGACATCTGATTACTTGGCGAAGCAAGAAACAAGCAGTGGTTGCTCGATCCTCAGCAGAAGCAGAATATCGGGCAATGACTGCTGTGGTCTCTGAACTCACATGGATTGAGAGTCTCCTTACCGACCTTGGAGTTAAACTACCTTCACCAGCTCTCCTCCTATGTGACAGTCAAGCCGCCATACATATTGCTAAAAACCCGGTCTTCCATGAAAGAACGAAGCATATTGAGGTAGATTGTCATTTCATCCGAGAGAAAGTCCACATGAAGAAGATCGAGCTCAAGCATGTTCCGGGTACTGAACAGGTTGCTGACATCCTCACCAAAGCTCTACCTAGTACCCTCTTTTATCAGTGCCTATCCAAGCTTGGCGCATACGACTTGTACGCTCCAGCTTGCGGGGGAGTATTAGAAAAGCCCATGTAAAAGGCCCATTTGATGGCCCATTTTTCCTCCTTCTTTAGCCCACATCATGTATAGGATTTATTCTTCTCTCTTCTCTCCTATATATTTGTATTCTCTCCTTGTATTTAAATACTTGAATAATACATACAAGCTTTGGGCACTTCCAACAGGTCTGATTCATGACATTCTGAATTGCAACTACCATTGCTTGATCTTGGTCCGTGAAAATGGTAATTGATTGTTTCGAACCAACAGATTTCAAAAATGTTTGAAATAACCAAGTAAATGTTTCGATTGTCTCATCAGCAGCAAAGACAACCACAATGACTACATTTTGCCAATGATGATTAACAGCTACAAATGGAGCACATGCAATGTTGTACCGATTCATTCTATATGTAATATCAAATATTATGACATCCCCAAAATATTGATAGTCAATTTTGCCTTGACCGTCAATCCATATAAAGTTAGTCAATCGATTTATATCATCCACTTGGAAGTCAAATGAAAACATGTTATCATGGCATTGTCGTTCCTTCAGTATTTCTAGTCTATGAAGCACCGACACTTCAAAATGCCCAGCGTGTCGGTGTCGGAGAGTCCGACACTCATCCGACTCTCCGACACTCTCCGACACTCGAGTCGGAAATCCAACACTCGAGTCGGAAATCCGACACGCTGGCTCACGCGGGACTCGCGTGTCTCGTTCAATCAGACATGCGTGTCCCTAAGTTAGCTACTCATGATGAGACAGGTGGTAGTTTATCTTGAAAGTGTCTTTACCCATTTCTAGCATTTCAAGTAGTGAAAGTGGATCTACTAGTAACATAGATATTTTCTCTAGAAAAAGGAAGATTGAAAGTGGGAAAAAAGTTTGCATGTGAATCCATTATTTTTATTGATGATATATAATGGTAATGTGTCAATGTTCTATCATTTTTTGATCATTTGCTAAGTTTTGCATTTGAATATTTGATGAGTAATATTTAAACATGACTTAACTTATTTAAATATTTGTTAATTTTTTTTTATTTTTTTTATTTTTTGTTAAATATTATAGGATTTTCATAATTATAAAAAATGAATATTTAATATACGTGTCCTAGCGTGTTGGAATATGATATTTTTTGAGAATTGACGAGTCAAGTGTCGTGTCGTATCGCGTGTCCCGTGTCGGTGTCGGTGCAACATAGTTTCTAGTAGTTTAGACGCATCACCTCCTTCATTTTTTGATCTTCTGACCTTCTCAATATAATTGTATGCATCTGTTCTAGAAAAACCTATATTTTGAGAACCTCCAACTTCATCAACTAGGTATCTGTAGGCATCTACCAGACGTATTCCTGCTTCTGTCATTGACTCTTGGACACTACCACGATCTTCTGTGACACATCTATGAGTGCGAAGTAGGTGTTGTTCTGATTCATCACACAGTGGATGATTGCGTTTTTCAACAAATTTTCCCACAAACAAATTTTTACCATCTTGATTCGCATTGAACACTATGACCGCTGGACAATTAGTTCGCATATCTAAACGACAAAACGTAACTTCATAATCTGGATACTTGGGGGCTCTTTTTTCCCCTGATCTTTAGCAAGAAAATTCCCTGAACTTTAAAATATTTGAGTTGGGCTAACAAATTCGGTGTTCCTTTCGAACACTGAAACCAACCTTGTGAGCATAATTGCCGTACATTTCATATGTTTCCTCTTCTGATTGAACGACTTGAAATTTCGGAATATTTTCCTGTTAGGAAATCCAATTGTTCAAAATAAAAGATTAGATTTAGGCATGCACAAATAACTAACAGAAGGATATTAAGTATGATATGCGTGTTCACAACAATTATCACAAGGATATCAGGTATGGTATCCTTGTTCACAAAAATGATTGCAAGGATATCTAGTATGATATCCGTGTTCACAAAATGATCGCAAAGATATCAAGTATGGTTTTCGATGACACACAAAAATGATCGCAATGATATCAAGTATGATATCCATATACACAAAAATGATCGCAATGGTATCAAGTATTGGTGCATACAAATAAGATCGAAGAAATAATAATTCTTATAATGATATAATATCATTACATCATGGGCTTTAAAAAGCTCGTACAGAGTTATCTTCTTCCCAAATTTATGCTTTTCCTCATTTTCATTTTTACAGTCCATCAATAAATTAAGATAACAATTCAGAATTCAGGATGTACCTTCTCCTTCTCATTCAGGACACATTCCGTCTCCGCCATTAGCAACAGGAACACATGATATAACTAAAACAGTGGCGATGTGAGGTTACGAATTTCGTTTGTAATGACAACGAGGAATAAAAAGATGCGGCAAAATGAGTAAGAAGACCCTATGCAATTGAAAAAAGCGCGGTGAATAGTCGAAATTTTTGTCAAAGAAGTGCGCGGGAAGATAATAAATAACTCGCCACGTGTCAAAATCGAAATGGCCCCGTCTCCAAATCTGGAGACGGGGCCCAGACCGAAAAGTTTCGCGATGTGCAGAGGGCTCGATGCAGGAAGGGCTGCTCCACGTGATGACAGCTGATGTGAATTGCAGAACTTGGAAGAATATAATAATGATAAAAATAAAAAGAGAGGGTGTGAATTAAAAAGAAAACCGCAGGCGTGCTGAAGAAAGAGGACAAGCTCAATAAAAAAAGAAATTGAGTGCTCGGGCGGCTCGAGGAAAGTGGTTGGAGGGTTGACGAAGCGGTGGCGTGCGTAGCTGGAGAGAAGGTGATGATACGATCTCGTCGGCGTAGCTGAGGGCTGATACGATCTCGTCGTCGGAAAGCTGATCGAGAAAACCAAATGGAGGAAACAAGAGGGAGGCTTCCCGTCTCTGTAGAAAGCAGAGTGGGGTCCTGCAGGGGCTTGTCGGCGAGATGGAGGGTCCCCGTGAAAATCAGAGGGAGGAGAAGCTGTGGACAGTCGGCGGCTGCGAATAAACAGGGAAGCTGCACTGTGGCAGAGCAACAACGGCTGAAGGAGTGGGTTAGGCCTGGTGTGGCTTGGTATTGCGAAAGGGGAACATAGGCGATGGAGTCGAGGGCTGGACTGAGGAAAAAGAAGCTCGGGGTTACTGGACTGATTGGAATCGAACGATGGCGTGCGGAAGAGGACCGATAACTCTGATACCAATTTGTTACGGGTCTACTTCTGTAACCTAGGTAACTCGTCGGAATAGTGATCGAAGGCGATGAATATGGCAGTGGTGGATGATACCGTGGAGCCGGAACCGCGTCTGCCTAAGCGGGGTTGCTCGTTAAGAGGAGAGAGCTACCAGTTATCTCACAAGAGGGGACAAGAACTAAGATTTTCATTCATTGATTCTTCACTACAAGACTCCACGAGCTTATTTAAGAGCCCCAATGACATGAACGTAAATAACTTGAAAACATAAAACACTCGATTGAACTAATAAATAAAACGACTCGACTAATACATTTGACTCAATATAATACTTGACTCAATATAACTAGGTAATTGACGTACAGGATCCCTAACACATTCTTACCTTGAGAACACCAATTTTAGTGAAAGAGACATTGACAGAAATAACGAGAGAAATATACCTTCACTAGTACAGAATCGACGAGGTTAGGGCGTGAAGGATCGAATGCTTGAAGGACTGCACTGTTTAGAGTCGATAGGATCTGAAAAATGCAGAAAAGGGATGTATTCTGGCTGTTGGAATTTCTGAAATAAGGAAATTGAAAGTCCTAAATATCTGAAATTTAGAGGTATAAGGAACCATAGGATTCAAAGAGGGGTCAGGATTGATAGTTATCAGATACATGGTGGCTGGGAAGACTAGATTTGAGCTGATAAGTAACAGGGAAGGGTTGATGGGTCTCCTCTAGAAGCAGGGAATCGCCGGCTAGGGATTTCGAAGAAGGGACCGGTGCCTGCTTTGGTTGACACACTGAAAGGGGAAGATGCACGCGAGGAGTTGACACCTGAGAGAGAAGGATTTGTGGAGGTTTTGACTCATTTTCAAATGGGAGAGGGAGAAATAGGGTTGCGAGAGATATGGAAATCGTGGGGATGGGGATTGAAACCGTGGCTCGTGCTGTATTAGTGAGGAGAAAATCAAAAGTATCCCTCTCTTTACAAATTTTCCATTACACCATTTGTACACCAATATTATGAGATTAAATCTCCCGCGAACCTCTAAATTGCGTCGAATGGATTCACTTTAGTTTAATTTAAGTGTCACTCATTACTTAACCGATTAACAGGAATAGAATTAACCGAAAAGTATTAATACCTTGACACGTTACTGATATGATCAATTAAGCTTGTTATCAGATCCTAAAATTGAAATTTACGTGATGTAAATTTTTGGTTGTTACATTTATGTCCACCATTGTTCAAGTAATATTGATTCCGGCCTCTCTGCCTATAACCGTATGGTTTAGGTTGTTGATACATTAATACTAAGATGGTATCAAAGGAGGCTATGACCAACTACATACCCTCATATCACCCCATTAAAAAATAAGACCATGTATTAATGGCCAAAGTTCATATAACAACATTCAAGCATTTATCCCACTATAGTGGAGTCAGCTATATGGATCATTTGTCGCCATTATGCTCTATCTTTAGTCATAATCTCACTAATGCCTAAGTACATCATGTCTTTCGTTATAGTTTCATTTGAAGTCTTTATTGGTCTACCTCTTTCCATTTAGCATGCCTAGTGACTAAACTCTCGCAACGCCTAATATGTGCCTCTAATGGTCTCCTTTGTATGTGTCCAAACCATCTTAGTCGAGCTTCTCACATCTTCTCTGCAATTGTTCCCACTCCTATCTTATCCCCGATGCATTCATTCCTAATTTTATCTAGTCTCGTGTGTCCACACATCCACCTAAGTGTTCTCATCTCCGCAACTCCCATTTTCTGCTCACGTACACTATTCACTGCCCAACATTCAGAACCATTGTGCATTGTTGTTTTAATTGCAGTACAGTTAAACTTGAAAGGCCAAAGTTCATACATGTCATAAAAATTTCATACATACCTTGTGCACTTAATATTGACTTTCCATCTACAATCAATCAGTACATTTTGGATGGATAATTTCTAACAATGATGATAATGATATTTTAGTTGAATTGTAGAAAAGCCCAATGTAAAGATCCAATATATTTTTCTTTGTTTTGTTCCACACCTCTAATATTGTTTTGAGATCACTCGTCTTTCTGTATATATAGAGTTGTCATGTAATATTTTTTCTTTAGATTGAATATAATATGTTATTCAAGCTCTCAACTTGATACTAGAGCTATTATTTTTGTTATTGCTCTAGCTTCGCATTTTTCATCCGCTAACATTGTGTCCCGGGGCAAATTTTTATAGTGTCGCACGTATGTCGACTGTACACGACCCTTCTCGCGAGCTCTCTAATCATAGCAGTTCCTCCGATCACTGACACTCGCCAAAGCTCGTACTTACTGAAACTCGCACTCGCCGTTGCAACTGGTCCCTCACGTTTTGGTCTCCTTTTTCTTCAACCAGTACTAGCCGAAGCTTGCACTCGTCAGTCCTCTCAGAGCCACAAGAAGCTCGCCGTCATTCCCTTGAGCATCATCTTCCCACGAGCACTTCATTCCATGCAGTAGCATCACTTTCCCACGAGCTTCATCTTCCATTCCCCCAAGCGTCATCTTCTATTCCTGCGAGCATCATCTTCCATTCCCACGAGCTTTATCTTCCATTCGTGTTAGTGTCATCCTCCATTCCCGTGAGTGTCATCTTTCTGCAAGCACTCTATTCCAGCGAGTTCTGCTCCCTCCAACGAGTGTTGCCTTCCCCGAACTCCATTTTTGTGAGCCATGTTCCCATGAGCTCCTTCCCGCAAGCTCCATTCCAACGAGCTTCCTTCCCGTGAACTTTGTTTCAGTGAGCTCCTTCTCGCAAGCTCACTTCTTGTGAGCTCTAATTTGCATTTTGAGTATCTAAATTGTGGGCTCCTCTGATTTGAGTGTTTAGATTTCCTCTCCTATTATGAGCCCTTCGGGTAATGATTATTCTCTTACTCATGGTTCTTCGACTCCTTGCGGATTATCATCGCGCCTTTGTATGACTCCAATTATCTTGTATAGTCTCGGGAGGCACATCATGTCATTCACAATCATCAATCGTATGGGTACACTGATAGGATTATTGCCAACCTCCCAGTACTGATCTCTCATTGCGGAAGTGGATGCTGACAACTCTCTGATGGTCTTGTGGTCTCCACTCAATGTTTTCCTTAGTCTACCGAGCTACATGTTTATGGATCTACCTTTGAGGTATGGGCTCGGGCTCTAGAGACTTATTCTCAAATTGTAGCTCTACTCAAATATATAAGCTCATTTGACACCTTCTTGAACTCAAATAAAGCTCATATAGTGTTGTCACTTACTTTTCTGAGTTCAAGTCCCTTTATCAAGACCTTGAATACTTTGAGGTTTCACTTCTGAATGCACTGCCGACATGCATTAAAAACAAAGGAGGATCACTACCATCTCCATGCCTTCCATATGGACCTCACTATGAATTTTGACACGGTCCACATGCAAGTCCTAAACCACCAGCCTCTTCCCTCTCTACTGGAACAATTCGTCATGGTTTAGGTGACAAGGATCACTGATGTTCACTTAATTTCAACATGGTGCTTGATTATTGTCTTGCTGATGTTGGCATTGGCGGAGGCCTTCCTCCTTTAGGTCCATCCGTTCGTTTGTGAGATCACTCTGGAGAACATTATTATGTCCAGGACTCTTGTTTTCTTTTATATCCTCATCTCGCGCCTTCACAGAAAAGACAATGGTAGCCATGGATGTGGTAGCTATCCCTGCCCTCTCATACTTTTGCTGCTCATGCCACTGGAGCTCATGAAGCCACAAATGGTAAGCTCTCCTCTGATGGTTCTTCCACTTAAGAACTTGATGCCCTACGACGTCTAATATGTTCGTAGGGAAACTCTTCCATCGATGTCTTTGTGACCTCAAGTACTCAGAGTGTACAATCTACTTCCGCAAACTTAAAACCTAAATAACAGGTTTTTTCATTTTCAAAAACTTAAAATTACATGGATATGACCCCCTATTTATAGGGAAAAGGAGATAGAGAGAGAATACAACAGACGATGTGAGACTAAATTACAACATACGAACTAGACGAATTGATATTTACAGACCGCATCGAGTTGTGCGGTTAGACAAGCTATCCGCCCAATAATAAGTATCTGTCGGTCTCTACTCCACAGACCGCAGCTGAACACCAGAAGCATCATACGCGGTTAGTCAACTCTAACTGCCAGACCGCAACGGCTTCAGCCTCCTAACTGTCAGTCAGGCAGCCCGCCAGGCCACCAGATCGCCAGACCGCAAGGCAGCCCGCTAGACCGCCAATCAGCCAAACTGCCAGACCGCCAAAACTACACTGCAAGTCTGCCAAGACGACAAATTTTAACACTCACCCTCAAGCTGAAACATATATGTCAACCATGCCTAGCTTGTCACAAACATCTGAAAGAGAAGCGGAAACTGGTTTGGAAAATATATCTGCAAATGTTTTGTCGGAAGTGACAAACGGAGTGCAGATTTGATTCTTCAATATTTTTTCTCTGATAAAGTGACAATTAACTTTAATGTGTTGTCCTTTCATGAAAACTGGATTTTTCGATATGTATATAGCAACTTTGTTATCACGGAACATTGACAAGGGATGATCATAAACCTCCCCTAAGTCAAGCATAAGTGCACACAACCATTTCAACTCGCGAGTTGTCAAGGTCATGTTTCTGTACTCAACTTCAGCACTTGATCGAGACACAACAGATTGTTTCTTGCTTTTATAGCTAACCAAATTTTCTCCCACAAAGATGCAAAAACCAGTTGTAGATTTTCTATCTTTTTTATTGTCAGTATAACTGACATCAGTGTAGACTTCAATATTCAGATGATTATGCTTTTGAAATATTAACCATTTCCCTGGAGACCCTTTCACATATTCCAGGATTTTCAAGGCTGAACGAAGATAACTCTCCCCGGGGGCTTGCATAAACTGACTGACATTGCCTACTGCATAACAAATATCTGGTCTGGTGACAGTCGGATAGATGAGTTTTTCCACCAGTCGTATGTACTTAGTACTATCTAGAAGAAGAGGTGAATTCTCAGTCCAACACTTGTCATCACCGACGACCATCAGACACCGAACGAGTCTTGCCCCAAGAAAACCATTCTCTTTCAAAAGGTCCAACGGATATTTCCATTGTGAGAGCACTACAGAGTTGTGTTTTCGCGAGATTTCTATTCTCAGAAAGTACTTAGGAGATCTCATATTTTTTGTAACAAAATATTGCAAAAGATGTCTCTTTCTTAGATCAATTCCCTCTTTATCATCATCGGTATATGTCATACACATAGACAACAAGAACAACTTGTCCTTAAAAGTCTTACGTATGAAAAGAGAATGATCTGCAGAACTTCGAGCAAAGCCAACGACTGAAATAACTTTGCTGAACTTGTCAAACCAGGCCCGTGGACTTTGTTTTAGGCCATATATTGCCTTCCGCAATTTGCACACCTAAGACTCTCCCTGAGCAACATACCCAGTTGGTTGCTCCATGTATACCATTTCTAGCAGATCACCATAAAGGAAGACATTATTTACATCTAACTAAGACATCTCTCAATCCCTGTTAACAACCACAGAGAAAAGAACGCAGATTGTGCTAATGCGAGCAACCAAAGAGAAGGTGTCAAAGAAGTTCACACCATATGTCTGAGTAAAGTCTTTGGCAACCAGCCTAGCCTTATAGTGATCAGTAGCTCCATCAGGATGAAACTTGATGATAAAGACCCACCAACAACCAACCATATCCGCCCTTGGAGGGGTAGGAATAAGAGTCCATGTACCCCTTTCGATCAAGGTCTTTATTTCTTTCGTCCATGACATCTTTCCAATGAGGAATATCAAGAGCTTCTTGATAGGTAGTCGGAGTGACAGTAGCCGAGAGAGCGAGCAAAACTCCTTCCAGCTGGGGATAGACGAGCGTATGAGATAATATCATGATTGGAATGTTTAGTGCACATCTTAACCCCCTTTCACAGAGCGATAGGAAGATCAAGATCTGACTTGTCTTCTGTACCAAAGCCATCCGTCGGAGAGATTATTGGTCCGGGAACTGTCAGCAATGACTCCAAAGGCAGAGGAGTTTCAGGAGACAAAGGTGGAAAAATCGAAATTGGCATAGAAAGAGGAGTAGGAAAAAGAGTAGACTCAGGTAGAGGTGCATAAATAATAGGTATAAAAGGGAAATCATTAGGTGGTGAGAGAGTAGAGGCTCGAGGAAAGTAATGTGTATCTTCAAAGAACGTGACATCAGTAAAAACATATTGTTTTCGGAGAAGAGGATAAAAGCATCGATACCCCTTTTGAGTCAGACAGTAGCCAAGAAAGATGCACTTAACAGAGCGAGAAGAAAGTTTATCACGACCAGGTGAAGCAGAGTGGACAAACGCCGTATAACCAAAGGCATATAGAGGTAAAGGAAATGGTGTGGCTCCTGGATACAAGATGGAGAACGGGATTTTGCCTTGAAGAACCGACGAGGGAATACGGTTGATGAGATAACAAGAGAAAAACACAACATGACCCCAATATGATCAAGAAACATTCATTTGTATGAGAAGGGTGCGAGCAACATCCAAGACATGCCAATTTTTGTGTTCAACAACACCATTTTGTTGAGAAATGTATGGACAACTGGTTTGATGAATTATATTACGATGTATGCAAAATCCAAAAATTGATGACTAAGATATTCTCTAGCATTATCAGTACGTAGAACTTTAATAAAAACACCAAACTGCGTACGTATCTCATTATAAAGATAGTAAACACAAAAAAAGTTCAGAATGTTATTTTAAGAGATACAACCAAGTGCATCTTGAGAAATCATCAATAAAGGTAACAAAATACAAGCTTTCCCTACCAACAGACCTAGTAGGAGAAAAACACTAAATATCTAAGTGGACAAGATCAAAACAATGAGAAGAACTACGTCCTTGTCTTGCTGGATAAGAGGAGCGTTGGTGTTTGCCAAGTTGGCAGACTTCACAGTTCAAAGAAGAGTCCCCCTGAGGTAGATCCGGTAAAAGTTGGTAGATGAGGCGAGGCGTAAGATGACCAAGACGAAGATGCCATTACAAAAGAGAAACAAAGAAAGTCGTGACATTGTCTAGTAATAAGAGACCGTTACTTTCAGTCCCAGTAGCAATCTTCTCCTTGGAGTGAGAATCCTGAAAAGAATAAGTATTAGATGTAAAAGTAACCGTGCAATTTAGTTGTTTATAAATAGCAGGAACAAATAGTAAATTGCACGGAAAAATGAGGACATAAAGCGTGTCCTCAAGCTGTAGAGGCAGAGTGACGTGGACTGTTCCAGTCCCGCACACATGAGACAGAGTATCATCCCCAACAAAAATCGGAGATGACTGATTATGCTTGTCCAAACGAGAGAACAAACGAGGATTGTCGGTCATGTGATTAGTAGTTCCAGAGTCAATAAGACATTTACCTTGAGTGACCATATTAGCACTTACTGAAGAGGAGGCAAAGGATGTTGATTTCCTTGTGGTGTCACCCGCTGAAGGGCGAAGACGAGGATACTTGACCCAACAACGATCTACAAGATGCCATGTCTTGCCACAATGAAAGCAGAGATGACGAGACAAACCACACCCACCAGAGTGAACTCCATGGCCACTAGGATTGCCAGAACGAACTGGATGATGGTGTCAGGATGGGGTGGGGAGGAAAATAGAGGACGCGGAAGAAGAGTAGTAACAACGGTGATACGAGCAGCAGTAACATCAAAAGTGGAAGAGTCAGCCTCTACTAGAATTTGTTGCCTAATCATATCATAAGACTCTGAAAGGCGAAGAAGATAACACACAAACAGAAATTCTTGGAAGTGTTTGTGTTGTTCAGCAAGATCAGCGGAGAAGGGGAGATGCTGAAGAAGTTCAGCGTCAAGAGCTTGCACCTCCTGATAAGCAACAACATGAGTCAAAATTCGGCGGGCAAACAGATCAGCATATAATGTGTATATGCGCGAAGTTTGAGTGCCCTTAGAGTACAGAGCAGCAAGATGAGCCCAAACAGCCTTAACCGTCTCATCATGACGAATGACGGCAGACACTCATTCAAAAGACTATTAGCAAGCCAGTTTTTAACCAAAACATCATTGGCATCCCCGTCATCAAAGTCAGCAGACCCTCGAACAGGAGTGTCATCACTAAGTTGATGATGCTTGCGTTGAGACCGCAACAAGAAGACGAAGGAAACACTGTTACAGACCCACGTTGGGGTCGTACGTACAGGCGCCGCGAGGCTCGAGGAGCGCCCGCCTGATATTATCCTTCTTTTCTTATTATGTCGCGTTTTATTTTAAGTATTTGATCCTCCTTTATGTTAAGCCTTGGAGGAGGGCATTTTAGTAACTCGTTCCTAAAAACTATTAGTGTGGAGAACCTTGAAGGAAATGGTATGCAGGAAATTAAATGAAGTATTTCTCTCTCTCTCTCTTATTTTCTTCTTCTCTCTCTACTCTCTCCCGTAACGTGCGTAACCTAGCCGATCGCCAGCTTCCGCCGCTACCCCTCACCGCCGGCAACCATAGAGCCCAGCCACTCCTCCTCCTTCCCCTCCGAGGACTTTCCTCCGCTCTCGCGTGTCACCCGCTCACAAACCCGGGCTCGCAACACCTTGGTATCAGAGGCAGTCGTCCTCCCCGCATCCGCAAGTCCCGATTCTGCAAGATCCGCCTCCGTAGGCCCCGATCCCGCAAGATTTCCCTCCGCCGAAGCCGACTCGCCGTCGTCTGACGCAGCAGCTTCCCACTCGGCCGAGTCCAGCAGGTTTCGAGCTCCCCAGTCCACAAACCGTCCGCCCGACGTGTTCCCAGGCG
Organism: Platanthera guangdongensis; assembly: GCA_039583875.1. Lineage (NCBI taxonomy): Eukaryota > Viridiplantae > Streptophyta > Magnoliopsida > Asparagales > Orchidaceae > Platanthera > Platanthera guangdongensis. The sequence goes on along the minus strand of CM077161.1, from coordinate 153,049,038 downwards.
ATGCGTCCTGCATCGACCGACGCTCGGGCGCCCACGGGCTTCGTCCGACGACTCCCCGGCCTCCACCACTGCGCTCGCAAGGCATTCTTCTTGGCTCTTCCCTCATCGGCCCTTCGCTCCTTCCGGATTCCGTTGGTTTGCTTCCCCCTCCCGCCGCGCCGCCGACAACACACCCATCCGCAATGGAAGAGGGCACCGGAACCCCAACATTAGCTCAAATTTTGGATTCCTTCCAAAGAATGATGATGGACAACCACCAATCCCTTCTCGCCGCCATCCTTCCGGGCGGCCTCCCACCACCACCTCCCCCCGCAGCTGAATCCTTCCCTTCTATTCCCGGCCTACCGGCTGACGTTCACCCCGCGGACTATTCTGCACGCTCTGCCCACTCCACCGTGCCCCGGTATGTTAAGCTGGACTTCCCAATCTTTGATGGCCGCGAAGACCCCTTAGCATGGCTCACTCGTTGTGAGCAGTTCTTCGCCGCGCAACGGACCCCTTGGGAGGATTGGCTCAGCGTAGCCTCCTTCCACCTTATGGGCTCGACCCAACTGTGGTTCTCCCATCTTCATCGGGAGAAACCCGGGCTCACCTGGGAGGACTTCAAGGAACAATGCAACCTTCGCTTCGGGCCTCCACTGCGCAGCAACCCCATTGGCGAGCTCATCTCTCTCAAGCAAACAGGCACCATTGATGATTATTTGGAGAAATTTCAGCTGCTTCTTGCCCGCACCCCGACGATTCCTCCCGCACACCAGATAGCCTTCTTCACCGCAGGGCTCCATGAGCGCCTGCGTATGGATGTGGAGTTCCAGAGCCCACAGGATCTCTCGACAGCGATGAGTTTAGCTCGCATCTGCGAGAAGCGCCTTCTGCTAGACCGACCGCACTTTGGGCGCCGCACCAGTGACACTCCATTTCGGGCCTCGGGATCAGCCCCTCCACCTTTGAGCGACACCACTCCCCGGCTGCGGGAGGGGGAGCGGCCTGCCACCATCCGACGCTTGTCGACTCAGGAGATGGCAGAACGGCGCGCTAAGGGCCTCTGCTTCAATTGCGACGAGGCCTATGAGAGGGGCCACCGTTGCAAGCGGCTCTTTTGGCTGGAGGTCGATGATCCGTCCGATGAGGACACCGGCGACGATGACCCTGGTGACCCGGCGATCTCCATCAACGCCATGTCGGGCCCTCATACCTCTGACACACTGCAGCTTTCTATCACCGTCGCGGGCCACAGTCTCCTCGCCCTCATGGACACGAGCAGTACACATAGTTTCATCAGTGACCTGGCAGCCCAGCGACTCCAGCTCCCCATCACGGGTAGCAGTCGATTGCGCGTGACGGTGCCTAATGGCGCCGCCATGACTTGTACCGGTATTTGCCGTGCAGTTCCGATTCTGGTGGAGGGCTATCAGTCACATGCCGACCTCTTTGTGATCGCCTTGCGCGGATTTGATGTCGTTTTGGGCACCCGTTGGTTGCGCACCCTCGGGCCCATCCTGTGGAACTTGGAGAGCATGACCATGTGTTGGGGGTCGGGCCCTTAGCCGACGGTCTGGCACGGCCGGCCCACCGCTGCTCCGAGCGGCCTTTCTTCCTTACAGCTTGCAGCACTCGAGAGACCAGATCTCGCTTCCCTTCTGGAAGAGTTCAGTGACACTATGGCCATTCCCACCGGGCTCCCCCCCCCCCCCCCCCCCCCCCCCCGCACGCCGCCACGACCACCGCATTTGCCTGTTGCCGAATACCCCCCCAGTTGTTGTGCGATCGTACCGGTACCCCTTCCGCCAGAAGGATGAGATCGAGCGGCAATGTGCCGATATGCTCCGCCAAGGCATCATTCGCCACAGTGTTTCCCCATTTTCTTCCCCGGTCCTCCTGGTTCACAAGAAGGAAGTCCTGGCATTTCTGTGTGGACTACCGCGCCTTGAACGCGGTTACGGTGAAAGACAAGTTCCCCATACCGGTGGTGGAGGAACTCTTGGATGAGTTACACGGAGCCCGCTTCTTCTCCAAGCTCGACCTTTTCTCGGGCTATCACCAGGTTCGCATATTTCCGACGGATGTGGAGAAGACGGCGTTTCGCACGCACCATGGGCATTTCGAGTTTCTGGTGATACCCTTCGGCCTTACCAACGCCCCCTCGACATTTCAGGCTCTCATGAACGAGGTATTTCACTCTCTCCTACGACGCTGTGTGCTTGTTTTTTTCGATGATATATTGGTGTACAGCAAGACATGGGCAGACCATCTGGCTCACCTTCGCACCGTTCTCCTCCTCGTCCGCTCGCACCGGCTCTTCCTCAAGCGGGCCAAGTGTGACTTTGGCACGGACCGAGTGGCTTACCTGGGCTACATTGTGGATCACTCTGGGGTTTCGGCCGATCCAGTGAAGGTCCACGGCGTCCTCGACTGGCCTCTTCCACAGACGCAGCGGGAGCTGCGGGGCTTCCTCGGCTTGGCGGGCTACTACCGCCGCTTCATCCAGGGCTACACAGTGATCGCTAATCCTCTGCTCTCATTTCTGCGCCGCTAGTGCTTTGTTTGGGATGACGCCGCTACTGCGGCTTTTCGGGCTTTACAGCAGGCTTTAGTCTCCGCACCGGTCCTTCAGCTCCCGGACTTTGATCGAGAATTCCAGGTGGAGTGCGACGCCTCCCAACACGACTGCGGGGCCGTACTACAGCAGGATGGCCACCCGGTCGCTTACTTCAGCCGTACAACAACAACTCATCATCGGAAACTCCCAGCATACGAGCAGGAGCTCATCGGCCTCGCCAAGGCCGTGCACCACTGGCGACCGTATTTGTGGGGACGGTCTTTCGTCATCCACACTGACCATTTCAGCCTCAAGTACTTACTGGAGCAGCGGCTGACGACGGTTCCGCAGCAGCGTTGGGTGAGCCGGCTTTTGGGCTACGACTTCCGGGTGGAATTCAAGGCGGGCCACTTGAATCGAGCGGCCGATGCCCTTTCCCGCTGCGACAGCCCCGACGACCTTCTCTTCGCCGTCTCGTCACCGCTACCGTCCATCCTGCCACGCCTACGCCGGGAGATTTGCGACACACCGGCCTTGGCAGAGCTCGTGCAGCGTATCCAGGAGGGTCGGCTACCCCCACATTGGATGGCCCCGGATGGCCTGATCCTCTACCGGGACCGTTTCTTTGTGCCCGACTCGTCGCCACTCATCGCCGACATTCTCTCGGCTGTCCATGACACTACACACGAGGGAGTCCACAAGACCCTTCATCGAGTCCGTGCAGAATTCTTTTGGCACGGCCTCAAACGGAGCATCCAAACATTCATCGCCTCCTGCCTCACCTGCCAACGCAACAAGACGGAATCTCTCTCTCCAGCGGGCCTCTTGCAGCCACTTCCAGTTCCCACTCAGATCTGGGCCGACATTTCTATGGACTTCGTAGAGGGGTTGCCTCCCTCTAGGGGCCACTCCGTCATTTTCGTGGTGGTCGACCGCTTCTCCAAGGGGGCCCACTTTGTCGCCATGGGTCGCCGCATCACCGGCCCCTCGGTAGCTCGTGCCTTCTTCGACCGGGTCTTCCGCCATCACGGCCTACCCGGGAGCATTGTGTCCGACCGAGACAAGATCTTCACTTCGGAGTTTTGGCAGGAACTCTTCACCCTCTGCGGCACGAAGCTAGCCCTCTCATCGGCCTATCACCCTCAGTCGGATGGCCAAACTGAAGTGGTGAATCGCACGCTGGAGATGTACCTGCGCTGCATTACGGGGGATCACCCCAAAGACTGGGCCCGCTGGCTTCCTTGGGTAGAGTATTGCTACAATACTTCCTACCATACGGCCCTTCAGTGCACTCCCTTCCAGCTGACTTACGGCCGCGAGCCGCCCCGCCTCCTCACCTACCGGAGTGCCTCTGCCCGTTCCGCCGTCGTTGATGATGAGCTGCGTTCTCGTGATGACCTCCTGCACCGTGCGCGTGACCACCTCCTCCAGGCCCAGGCACGCATGGAGACGGCCTATAATCGGGGACATCGGGAGCTGTTCTTTGCACCGGGGGATTGGGTGTGGCTACGACGCCGCCCCTACCGCCAGTCCAGCCTTGCCAAGGCCGCGGCCCAAAAGTTGGGGCCCAAGTTCTTCGGGCCCTACGAGATTACTCATCGCATTGGGGACGTAGCATACCGCCTCCGCCTCCCCGCCGACGCTCAGATCCATGATGTCTTCCATGTCTCCCAGCTGAAGCCCTTCGTCGGCGAGCCACCCACAACGCCCTTGGTTCCACTCCCGCCACCAGCCCAGGACAAGCTTGAGCCTTGAGGAAAAGCTTGATGTCGACGAGGGTGGATATGTTACGGACCCACGTTGGGGTCGTACGTACAGGCGCCGTGAGGCTCGAGGAGCGCCCGCCTGATATTATCCTTCTTTTCTTATTATGTCGCGTTTTATTTTAAGTATTAGATCCTCCTTTATGTTAAGCCTTGGAGGAGGGCATTTTAGTAACTCGTTCCTAAAAACTATTAGTGTGGATAACCTTGAAGGAAATGGTATGCAGGAAATTAAATGAAGTATTTCTCTCTCTCTCTCTTATTTTCTTCTCCTTCTCTCTCTACTCTCTCCCGTAACGTGCGTAACCTAGCCGATCGCCAGCTTCCGCCGCTACCCCTCACCGTCGGCAACCATAGAGCCCAGCCGCGCCTCCTCCTTCCCCTCCGAGGACTTTCCTCCGCTCTCGTGTGTCACCCGCTCACAAACCCGGGCTCGCAACACACTCCAATCTTGATAATTGGGGCCAGTTAGCGTCGAAGCAGTTCCAAGATTACCGGAAGGAGTGGAACCAAAGGTAGCGGTTTGAAGAGCGGGTGCGGACAGCGTAGAAGAAGAGAGAGTCAGAGTCTTCATAGGGAAATCAGACGGAAACTATCCACGCGGTCGGAGGAAAGAAGACCGCATGAAGAGCACAAAGCAAATTACTCTAACCGAGCGGTTAGAAAGAGGCAACACCACAAGAGCGGAGACCGCGGAGTTCACAAGAAGCGAATAAAAAGAACCCGCAAGGATCAGCGGGTGAAAAAGACCGAAGGGCTCAGCGGACGGTTAGAAAACCGGAGTACGCAAAGACCGTAGAGGAGCTCAGTAGGCTGTTAGAAAAAATGAGTTTGCAAGGATCGAGTTATCCTCCGATATCATCTGAGAAAATCTAAATAACAAGCTTTTTCATTTCCAAAAATTTAAAATTGCAGTGGTATGACCCCTTATTTATAGGGGAGAGGAGATAGAGAGAAAATGCAATAGACGATGTGAGACTAAATTACAATAGGCAAACTAGGCGAATAAATATTTACAGACCGCAGCGAGCTGTGCGGTTAGACAAGCTATCCGACCAATAATAAGTATCTGTCGGTGTCTACTCCACAGATCGCAGCGGACCACCAGAAGCATCAGACGCGGTTAGTCAACTCTAACCGCCAGACTGCAGCGGCTTCAGTCTCCTGACCGCCAGTTCACAGCGGTTTCATCCTTTTGACCGCCATACCGCAACAACGGTTAGATCACCAAGCTTCCCTCGCTTTATCAAAGACGTGGTCTTAGTGATCCGGACAGCTAGACTGTCAGACCAGTCCGCCAGAGCTGTCTAACAAATCGCTAGAGCCAAAATGCCAAACCGTCGGAATCAAACCGCCAAGGCAGTCTGCCAAACCTCTAGAATCAGTCTGCCAGAAGTCTGTCAAACCGCCAATGACCAGACCGCCAAGGCAGACCGCCAGACCGTCAAAACCAGACTGCCAGTCCACTAAACCACCAGACTGCCAAAACCATACTTCTAGTTCGCCAAGAATACAAGTTCTAACACCACTGAAACTCATGAAGCCACAAATGGTAAGCTCTCCTTTGATGGTTCTTCCACTTAAGAACTTGATGCCCTACGACATCTAATATGTTCTTAGGGCAACTCTTCCATCGATGTCTTTGTGACCTCAAGTACTCAGAGTGTACAATCTACTTCCGCATTCCAATTTGATTGAATCATCGATTATGGTCCAACTGATCACATGATCAGGGCATTGTCAAGTTTTACTCATACACCTCTCTGTTGAGTCGTGATAAAGTTATCACCGCTAATGACTCGTTTTCCTCCATTGTTTGCAAATGGACCGTCTTATGTTCCTACATCATGCTCCTCAAATCTGTTTTGCATGTTCCTACATCTTATAATTTGTTATCAGTCAGTCGCTTGATCACATCCTTAAATTGCTCTGTAACATTCCTCCCTGATGATTGTATTTCTTAGAATCTAGTAACAAAGCAGTGTATTGATAGTGGTAGGATCTGCAGCGGCCTGTATATCTTGGACTAACAAGCTCACCAAGCTCTCGCCAACACTGTTACTTTTGCGGATGTGCAATGTTGATATGAACGTCCTAGACACCCCTCCATAAGTTATCTTCTCAAATTGTTTTCTAACTCCATTTAATTTTGCAATGTTTGTAAACTCTTAAAACATGTATGACATAGTCCAACTCATTTTCATCTCATAATATGCTTCCTATTGATGTTATTCATACATATGTTTAAGGACCTTCTATCATATATTTATCTAGTCATGATGGTTTGTGACATTTATTAATTGTTTTTCTCACTACACTTGGGTTTATTTATTAAAACAAAAAAAAGATATTATTGGTTCGTATACACTCTTTCACAAAATAGTGATCACTTAGTTTGATAGTACTATTCTTGTCTTTCAAAGTGACAATGGAGGGTGGGGGGGGGGATACGATAACCATGGTGTTTTGGGACATTTTACCAATCATGGTATACTCCAACAAACCATGTGCATGCATACCTTCACCCATGGGACAATAGTGTTACTAACTGCAAGAACAAACACCTCCTACAAGTTACACAATGTCCACTTATTACAGTGAATCTTCACAAATATTTTTTGGAGTGAAGCTATTCTCACTACGACTTAACTCATTAACCGACTTCTATCCAGTAATTGGCATTTTGTCTATCTTAAAAAATCTCTTTATGGTTTGAAGCACTTCTTAGAACTTGGTTTGGAAGGTTTTACAGAGTCATGACTCTATTAAGATATAAATAGGGTCACTCATATTCTCTATGTTAAGAGGAAATGAAGAAAGTGATTATTCTCATTGTTTGTATTGACGATATTATTATCACTATAAATGATTTGGAAGAAATCACACTACTAAAGCATGCCTGTTCAAGGAGTTGGAAGTCAAACATCTAAGAAAATTGAAATATTTCTTAGTAATTGAACTTTCGAGTTTAGGCCACGGAATCCTCATTTATCTGAGGAAATATGTTCTAGATATCCTAGAAGAAACATTCATGCTTGATTGTGTGTCAACAAATACCCCAAAGAAGCAAATTATAAAATTGCTGAATACAAGGATGGTGAGGAAGTAAACTTTCAAACTACCAGAGATTAGTGGGAAGATTTATCTACCTCACACACACTCGTTTTGATATCGCGTATGCAGTAGGGATCCTGAGCAGGGACATGCATTCTCCTAGATTAAGAAATCAAAAGCTGCTCTACAAGTGCTAAGGTACTTGAAGAAGTCTCCCAGATGAGAAATCATATTCTCCCAAAAAAGCATGTAAATGTTGATGTAGACGTGGATGTGGTTGGAAGCTAAGATGACAGAGAATTCACCGTTGGATATTTTCCTTTTATTGAGGGAAATATAGTGATCTAGAGAAGGAAGAAATAAAATGTGGCAACAAGATCAAGTGTACGATAAAAATACAGAGCAATGTCACAAGTGATATGCGAGAGACTATCATCAGTCTGTAATGCAGGATCTGTAGCTTCAAGATGGTAAACTCGTGCACCTATATTGCCATAATAAATTGGTTATCAATATTGCACATAATCGTTCAAATGACAAAAATAAAACATATCCAAATTTACAGGTATTTTAATAATGATCACTTGGAGAAAGGCGACATCTGCAAATTGTTCGTACAATCCCAAGATCAGCTAACAAATATCTTTACCAAAAGTCTGAGTTGTGATACCTTCACCGACAATATTTTCAAGCTAGGAATGATTGACATTTACTCCCATTTTGAGAGAGTTTAGTTACATAAAAGCTCACTATAAATGCCCACTATAAAAGCCCATATTATTTTTCTTGCTTTTTGTCTCACGCTTCTAATATATAGAGGTGTAATGTAAGTGTTATGAGCTCCCGATTGAGATATTGTAACCGGACGTGAGAGAGGGAGGTTATACACTGGATCGGCGTGTTCACGCTTAGAGCCTGAAGGTTCCATGGCTGAAGGCGGAGGAGAACCAGAGAGGAGAAGCCGCAGGCTACCACGACTGATTTGTCTCGCGGAAGATGGGGTGGAGGAACTCGGTGTCGGCGTTGCTAGGGTTATCACATAGAAGAGGGAAAACAACGGGTTCGGGAAAAGGGGTAAAGAACACGTGGGATCACAAATAACATAACACTTAAAATTATGCAAGAGACATAAGCTAAAATAAAAACATCCAGGACAGTAATCATGCATTCGTCGCATGCCGTCGACATTGATACATGTGTTGGTCTGAGTCGACACATGCGTAACATTGCCGCCCCTGTTGGATGATAGCTTGTCCTCAAGCTGAGCTGGAATATCTACAAGGGCAGATGACGGCGGAGAGCCCACGAGTGGCTTGAGCCGAGGGATGTGAAAAACATCATGAATGCGAGCCTACAACGGAAAGACAAGATGGTACACCACGTCGTCTATTCGATCTGTGATTGGAAAGGGGCCAAAGAACTTTGAGCCCAATTTGTTAGAGGAGGATCTTGTAACTGTCACTTGGCGGAAGGGTCGACACCGCACCCATACCCAATTGTTGATGGCAAGCGTAAGCTCGCAGTGACCGCGGTTGTAAGCGACTTCCATGCAGTACTGGGCTTGTAGAAGGCGGTTACAGGCGGCTAGTAGGAACTAGGAACTCATCCCTGCCCTCCAACTCCCGATCTACGATGTCCACCCGGGCCGAGCCCCCCCGTATAGGACAAAAGGTGGGGCGGTTCCCTACCGTAAATAAGGCAGAAGGGGGTGGTTTAGAGCGCCGTATGGTAAGCAGTGTTGTCGCGATAATCAATCCACGGAATCCAGCAAGGCCAATCGCAAGGGCGATCGCTGGTGATGCAGCGTAAATACATCTCGACTGTGCGGTTTACCACCTCCGTTTGGCATTTTGACCGAGGGTGGTAAGCTGAGGAAAATGCGAGCTTGGTGCCACGGAGAGCGAAAAATTCCGTCCAAAAAGAACTAGTAAAAATCTTGTTGTGATCAGACACAAGTGTTTCTGACATCTTGTGCAAGCAGAAGATCTCTTGAAAAAAAGTCCTAGGGACATTCTTGGCGAGGAGCGGTCGTGCCAAGACAATAAAATGAGCCCCTCTTGGAGAAACGGTCCACCACCATCAAAACAAATTTCCCGCCAGCAGAGGGAAGCCCTTTGACAAAATCCATGGATAAATCCCACCAAATTTTTGTAAGCATCGAAAGAAGTTGGAGCAGCCCTGCCGGAAGTAGATGATCTATCTTGTTCCTTTGGCACACTGTGCAGCTCGCAATGAAAGCGTGGATGTGCTTGTGCATCCCCCTTCCAAAAGAATTTCGAGCGGAGACGTTGGAGAGTCTGGGGGACCCCTTCATGACTGCAGTAGTGAACGTCCTCCAGAATGGTGAGAATAAGCGGTGACGATTCGTCCACATAAACCCGACCACGGTAAAGAATAAGACCATGACAGGCTTTCCATTGGGGGTGAGAGAGGCCTTCTTCCGCCTGGTAGAGAAGCTCAGACAGATTGGGGGAGCGCTGGATCTCCTGGCGGAGTGTAGGAGAGGATGTCGGCCGTCGGAAAAGAGATCGCATGTATCAAAGCCTTGGGTGATGAATTACGGCGGGAGAGGGCATCGACCGCATGGTTTAGCACTCCGACTTTGTACACCTGAAAGTCGAACCCGAGGAGCTTACTCACCCACTTTTGCTGCGACACTGGAAAGATGTTGCTCAAGCAAATACTTGAAGCTATAGTGGTTCGTCCGAATCACAAAGGTGCAGCCCCACAAGTAAGGGTGCCGATGTTGAATGGCTTTGGTGAGGCCGATGAGCTCTTGTTCATAGGCCGACAATTTCCGGTGGTGAAGAGCTGTCGTGCGATTGAAATAAGAGAAAGGATGACCTTCCTGCTGCAGCACGACTCCATAGCCTACCACTGAGGCATCACATTCCACAAGGAATGACAAGGAAAAATCTAGAAGTCGGGGGACCAGAGCGGACATCATAGCATCTTGCAAGTGCAGATGAAGTGTCGGTACTCGGTAGTAGTCTGTGAGACCAACCCCTAGAGGTCGGTAGGGTTTTGGGGAATAGGACACGACGCCACCCCTTGTAGCTTATCCGGGTCGGCCAAAACTTCCAAACGCTGGATGACGTTCACGAGGTAAGTAACTGAGCTCTGCCCGGAGGAGCACTTGAAGGCCTTGAGAACCAACTGGTGGGAGTGGAGCACCCTGAAAATAGTGTGGAGGTGGTCCATGTGCTCCGCCCAAGACTTGCTGTAGACGAGAATATCGTCAAAGAAAACAAGTATGCATTTGCGGAGGAAAGGGTGGAATACGTCGTTCATTAGTGCATGAAAGGTGGAGGAACGTTCGTGAGATCGAACGACATAACCAAGAATTCGAAATGACCGTGGTGGGTGCAAAAAGCCGTCTTCTCCATGTCGGCCGACACCATGCGAACCTGGTGGTAGTCGGAAAACAAGTCCAGTTTGGAGAAAAAACATGCACCATGTAGTTCATCTAAGAGTTCCTCTACATCGAAATAAGGAACTTATCCTTCACCGTCTGGGAGTTAAGTGCCGGGTAGTTGACGCAGAGCCGCTAGGAGCTGTCTTTCTTGTGGACTAACAAAACCAGAGAGTAAAAGGATGATAGACTGTGCCAGATGAGGCCTTGCTGTAGGAGGTCACATTGTCTCTCAATTTCATCATTCTGATGGAATGGATAGCAGTACAACCGTACCATGATCGGGGCCGTTCCCGGAAGGAGACACCGCTCTGACAACGTACTCCCAAGACGATCTCGAAGCCGCAGAGGTCTACCAGGAAGAGGTCCATGTGGGAATGGTAGCCATCCACCGTGAAGGCCACTCGCTGACAAACTGCAGGGTAGGGCATTTGCTGGCCATTAGCCACTGCCACCTTAACTTGGTTGCGGGAGGCGAAGGGAAGACACAAACTTGTAAGAAAATAATCGCAGAAAGAGAGGAGTAACAAACACAAAAAACACAGATTTACAGAGGTTCACCCAAAACCGGGCTATGTCCTCTATCCCTTCTCCACTACCACTTTTATTTCAAAAGAAATGAAGAGTTTACAAACAAGACTTACAATGAGAACTCCTCTCACAATCTCTCTCAAGAAACTCTCTTTTTCTTTTACAAGAATGAGAATCCCTTCCTGGCTTCCGGCGTTTGCTCCCGTTGTGCGTACATGAATGGTCAATCCTTTGGCGGCAACCCTTGATCGCAATTCGTTTGTCTGATTTACGCCAAAGAACGACCCCCCTTATAATACCGCACAGATAAATCGCTGCAAGGTGGTTGGGGAGGGGTGTTCGGCACTATGCTGAACTAGTAGCAGGAATGCTGAAACCGCAACCCTAACGCTCCAGACGATACAACTCACACACTCAAGTCGGTACAACCGCCCCCAGTCGATACAACTTCCTCCAATCAATATATATTGACTAGAGGTCCAGTCGATAACGACTAGACCTCTAGTCAATATCAACTAGAACACTACTTCAACAATTTGGGGTGGGGTGCTACCCCCCGAGCCCCCTACCGGGGACGCTGTCCCCTGGACCCCTGCTGACGTCCATGTCGGAGATTTTCAAGTGATTCAAACTTTGATTCCCCTAAGTTCATGTGGGCTAACCCGGTGTTAGAAACAAGACGATCTGAAGTGTTCACCAATTTCAACAATCCCCCACTTGGTGGATACTTCTTTAACCCCTCTGTTGCAGCACACCATTCAAACTTTGCAACTGACACAGTCAAGAAATCAGAACTGTTTTCCACCGTGTTGACTTTCTCAAGTCAAACAACCTTTTCACGGATGAAGTGGTACTGACTGTTTATGTGCTTTGTCCAAGAGTGAAATGCTGGATTCTTGGCTAAATGAATTGCTCCTTGATTGTCTCATCTCACCTACGTAACACCTTGCTCAAAACCAAGCTCGAAGTACAAACGCTGCAATCAAATGTCCTCCTTGCTAGCATGAGTAAGGGCCATGTTTGGTTTGTACCCCTTTACACCTTCCTTGTAGCCCATAAAGATGCACCATTCAGATTTGTTATCCAATTTCCCTCTCTTCCCCTTGGGAATATAAACATAAGCCTCTCATCCAAACACATGAGCATAAGCCATGTTTGGTTTCCTCTTGAAGACAACTTCAAAGGGGATGTTTCCCTTCACTGCAGAGGTCGAGACCTGTTCTTCAAATAATTGGCTGTAGCCACATCCTCTGCCCAGAACTCCATCTCCAATTCAACCCAATTGAACATACACCCGGCCCTCTCTATCAAGGATCTGTTCAGCCTTTCAGCCACACCATTTTGTTGAGTGTATATGTCGATTTCTGTCTGGCCATCCCATGCTCAATACAGTACTGTTCAAAAGGATTTGAACAGTACTCGCCTCCATTGTTAGTACGAAGGACTTTGATCTTCCTCTAACTTTTTTTTCAGACAGGTTTTTAAAATCTTTGAATCTGTCTAAGACTTCAGACTTGGACTTGAGTAAATAGATCCAGGAATACCGTGAGAAATCATCAGTAAAAGATAAATAATACTTGACACCTCCAAGAGATGGTGTTGAGATAAGCCCAAATACATCAGTATGTATCAGATCAAGCAATCTAGTCTCTCGTATGTTTGTTCCTTGAAAGCGCACTTGGTTCTGTTTGTCATGTGGGCAATGCTCACAAAACCCAAAGGTGGTGGAACACTCTGGTACACCTTCCACCATCTGATTGGATGCCAATATTGACATTCCCTTTTCACTGATGTGTCTAAGCCGCTGGTGCCACAGCCTGGACAGCTCTTCCCCGTCATCCTTCTGTTCTTCAAAGATATAACATCCACTTGGAACCACTGTCTCTCCAAGTAACTTGTATAGTGTTCCATGCCTGACTCCTTTGGCGATCACCATCACCCATCTAGTCATCTTGCCGGTGTGTTAGTCAAAGCTGAAGACCACACCTGCATCAGCCATTGTGCCCACAAAGAGCAGATTTCAGCTCATAGATGGAATGTGCATCGCATTCCAAAGGGTCTTTGTTGTACCATTTGACAGCTTCAACCTCACATTGCCACGTCCCACAATCTGCACCGCAGTGTCATCACCTAACATGACATTCACACCTTCAAACCTCTCATATTCACAGAACCAATGTCTATGAGAGATCATGTGATATGAAGCATCGGTATCAATATACAAGTGTCCATGTCACTTTGCGCTACGCATGCAGAAGCTAGGTTACATGTCTCGACTCTCAGTCTCCTTCGATCCTGAAGTAGACTCTGCATCCTTCCTTTGACCAGCCTTGTTTGGGCATTGGGTTTTCACATGCCCAAATTTATTACACTTCTAACACTGAACTGGTTTCTTGTCCCTACTCTTTGACCTGGGTTTAGACTTGCTTCTGAACCCGACTTGCTGCTTTCCTTGCCTCTTTTGTTGTCTTCCTCTGGATGCAGTCAAAGCTCCCTTGTCGGACCATTCAGACCCTCCCTTCCCGTCTCTTTAGACAAAAGGCTGCACATACTGTCTCATAGGACAGTTCCTTGTCTCCACTCCCACCAATAACAATGATCAGGTTGTCCTAAGGATCGATAGTGAACACAACAATGCGATGGACCCGTCCTCGTCCGAAATCTTCTCACAAATGGAGATCAACAGGCCCACCAAGGTGTTAAACTTGTTCAGGTGCTTCGAGAATGAGTTATCTTCCTGCATTCTCAACTTGTACCATTTCTTTCTAAGCAGCAATTTGTTCACCAGAGATTTGCTATAGTAGAGGAAACTCCAATTTCCGCTACAGACTTCTTGCTGAAGTCTCTTCCATGCCATTAGTAAGAATGAAATCTGAAAGAAATAACAGGCCGCAATCTCCGTCTTCGATGCACTTTTGATGGTACTTGCCTCATTCAAAACAGTTATCAGACGCTCATCTTTGATTGTTGACCACAAGTAACGATCCACCAAAAGGTCCTCCATCTTCATCTTCCATAAGTCGAACTGACTCCCATCAAACTTTTCTATCTTGATCCGCACTCCTCCAGAACTTATTGTGAAGGTCGTAGGATCGCAACCTAGCTTTTATACCAGTTGTAAGGAAATAATCAGGGAAAGAGGAGAAAAATAAACACAGAAAACACCGATTTACCGAGGTTCGCCTAAAACCGGGCTATGTACTCTCTCCCCTCACCACTATCACTTGTATTTCCAAAGAAATGAAGAGTTTTCAAATAGGATTTATAGTGAGAACTCTTCTTACAATCTCTCTCAAAAACTCTCCTTTTCCTTTTACAAGAATGGCGAATCCCTTCCTGGCTTCCGACGACTGCTCCCATTGTGTGTGCAGGAATGACAAAATCTCTAGTGGCAACCCTAGATCGCGATTCATCTGTCTGATTTACTCTAAAGACCAAACCCCTTTATAATACCGCGTAGATAAACCGCTGCGGTGGGGGGGGGGGGTCAACACTATTCTGAACCGGCAGATGGAATACTAAAGCCGCAACCCTAACGCTCCAGTCAATACATCTCCCACGCTCTAGTCGATACAACCCTCAGCCGATACAACCGCCTCCAGTCAATGCAGCTGTCTGGTCTAGTCAATATCGACCAGAGGTGTAGTCGATATCAGCCAGATGTTTACTCGATATCGACCAGACCACTACTTCAATAATTTGGACCGGGATGCTACCCCCCCACCCCATCGGGGATGCTGTCCCCTGGACCCTTGCTGACGTCATCGTCGGAGATTTCCAAGTTCAAATTTATATTCCCCTAAACTTACGCGGGCTAACCCGGTATGAGAAACAAGGGGACCAGAAGTGTTAACCAACTTCAACAAAATTGACGGCCCTGTCCTGGCGGATAATGCTGTGAGTGTTGCCCGAATTCATGAGAGCCAGAAGTTGTCCCGCTAATATCGATATACATTTGAATCGTGCAGCCCTCCTGAGGTCCTGCCATGGCGTGAATCAAGAGCTGAGGTGTGTCGTAGTCCTCGACCTCATCGTCCTCATCGTCAGATGGGCCATCCACTTCAAGCCAAAATAACTGCTTGCACCAGTGAGATGGGGTGAAGGGTTCATCACAGTTGAAACACGGGTCTTTCTCGTGACATGTCGTCATTTTAGCTCGAGATAAACGACGCTGGAAAGTGGGGGACGGTGGTTCCTCGCCGATGGTGGTCTTGGAGTTAGTGGGCATGAAAGACAAGCGATTGGCCAAGTGATCCCAACGGCCTGGAGGGGGGCGGACATGCATAAGGCGGCGCGTGCAAGCCCGCGCAAGGCTCATGGAGGTCGTCAGATCGGGCAGGTGTTTGAATTTCAAGTCCCAATGCAATCGTTCGTGGAGACCGGCTGTGAAGAATGGGACCTATTGCTCCGGCAGAACGGAGGTCACTCGCGACAACAGGATCTGAAATTGCTCCAACTATGTATCAATTGAACTCGATTGTTTGAGAGCCACAAGGTCGCCATGGGGATTTCCCAGCAGTGCCGACCCAAACCGGAGAGTACACGTCTCCCGGAAGTCCTCCCAAGTGGAGTCGGGGTGTTCCCGCATGAGTTGGATAAACCATAATTGTGCCGACCCAAGAAGGTGAAACGACGCGATGCCGACGCGTTCATCGGCCAGAGTCCTTTGATTTGAGAAGAAAATATCACATCGGGTGAGCCACAAAAGCAAATCTTCTCGCCCTTCGTAGATAGGAAAATCCATCCGGATAGAGTGAGCGAAGGGGAAACCGTTTGTCCGGGGTAGCGCGGAATCCACCTTGCTGGTCGTGGGAGAGGCTGCATGGGCCGTCGGAGGTGGAGACGGGGCGCCTTGTAAGGCGTCCAAACGAGTGTTTATGGCTTCCATATTTGCATTTTGAGGGGTGAACATGACATGGAACAACTCCACGACTTGCGTGAGCGAAAGCCCACCGTCGTCCATGGAGGAAGATTGCGGAAGCAACACAGAGGGGGAAGACAACAATTCAATGACTGTGGTGTGCAGCGATGGCGCGGGGGATCGGCGAGGTGAGCGGAGGGCATCACGCTAGATGTCGGATATGGAGACGCCAGTGTTTAGCTATAGTACCAAGTTGTTATGAGCTCCCAATTGAGAACTTTTAACCAGACGTGAGAGAGGGAGGTTCCACGCTGGATCGGCGTGTCCGCGCTTGGATCCCGGAGGTGCTATGGCTGAAAGCAGGGGAGAACCGGAGAGGAGAAGACACAGGCTACCACAGTTGAGTTGTCGCGCTGAAGATTGGGGGGAGGGGCAAAACTCGACCTCGGCATGGCCAGGGTTATCACGTGCAAGACGGGAAATAGTGGGTTCGGGATAAGGGGGAAGAATGAGGGGTTAGAGAGAGAGATTAGAGAACTAAATTCTTGCATATCCATATCTGATCCAGCCGCCCCCTTATGCGTGTTCACAAAATACGCCCCCTCCACTTGGGCTTAGACACGTGGGTTCACAAATAACATAACACATAAAATTTTACGTATGCGACATAAGCTAAAATAAAAACATCCAGGATGGTAATCATGCATTTGTCGCATGTGGTCGGCATTGATTCGTGCGACCCCAACGATGGTCCGACTCGGCACATGCTGTAACAGTAAGGTTTATTATTTAGATTTGATACTATTATGAACCGGCAGATGGAATAGTAAAATCGCATCCCTAACGCTCCAGTCAATACATCTCCCATGCTCTAGTCGATACAGCTGCCTGGTCTAGTTGATATCGACAAGATGTTTACTCGATATCGACCAGACCACTACTTCAACAATTTGGAGCAAGATGCTACCCCCCCACCCCCCCCCCCCCCCCACCCACCCACCCATCGGGGATGCTGTCCCCTAGGACCTTGCTGACTTCACCGTCAGAGATTTCCAAGTCATTCAAATTTATATTCCCCTAAACTCACGTGGGCTAATCCGGTGTGAGAAACAAGGGGACTTAAAGTGTTCACCAACTTCAACAAAATTAATGGCCCTGTCCGCGACTGAGTTGTCGCGTGGAAGTTGGGGGGGGGGGAACTCGACCTCGGCACGACTAGGGTTATCGCGTGCATGACGGAAACAATGGGTTCGGTATAAGTGTTCAGGGGGGGGGGGGGCTTATTTTGGGAACATGCATAAGGGGTCGGCTGGACCAGATGTCGGTATGCAAGAATTTAGTTTTCTCCCCTCTCTCTAACCCCTCATTCTTCCCCTAAACTCACGTGGGCTAATCCGGTGTGAGAAACAAGGGGACTGAAAGTGTTCACCAACTTCAACAAAATTAATGGCCCTGTCCGCGACTGAGTTGTCGCGTGGAAGTTGGGGGGGGGGACTCGACCTCGGCACGACTAGGGTTATCGCGTGCACGACGGGAAACAATGGGTTCGATATAAGGGGGAAGAAGGAGGGGTTAGAGAGAGAGGAGAAAACTAAATTCTTGCATACCGACATCTGGTCCAGCCGACCCCCTTATGCATGTTCACAAAATAAGCCCCCCCCCCCCCACCCGCTGATACATGGCCTGGAACAACTCCACGACTTGCGTGAGCGAAAGCCCACCGTCGTCCATGGAGGAAGGTTGTGGAAGCAACACAAAGGGGGGAAGACAACAATTCAATGACTGTGGTGTGCAGCGATGACATGGGGGATCAACGAGGTGAGCGGAGGGCATCGCGCTAGATGTCGGATATGGAGATGCCAGTGTTTAGCTATAGTACCAAGTTGTTATGAGCTCTCAATTGAGAACTTTTAACCAGACGTGAGAGAGGGAGGTTCCATGCTGGATCGGCGTGTCCGCGCTTGGATCCCGGAGGTGCTATGGTTGAAAGCAGGGGAGAACCGGAGAGGAGAAGAAATAGGCTACCACGACTGAGTTGTCGCGCTGAAGATTGGGGGGAGGGGCAGAAATCGACCTCGGCACGGCCAGGGTTATCACGTGCAAGACGGGAAACAGTGGGTTCGGGATAAGGGGGAAGAATGAGGGGTTAGAGAGAGAGAGATTAGAGAACTAAATTCTTGCATATCCACATCTGATCCAGCCGCCCCCTCATGCGTGTTCACAAAATACGCCCCCTCCACTTGGGCTTATACATGTGAGTTCACAAATAACATAACACATAAAATTATGTATGCGACATAAGCTAAAATAAAACATCCAGGATGGTAATCATGCATTTGTCGCATGTGGTCGGCATTGATTCGTGCGACCCCAACGATGGTCCGACTCGGCACATGCTGTAACCGTAAGGTTTATTATTTAGATTTGATACTATTCTGAACCGGCAGATGGAATAGTAAAATCGCATCCCTAACGCTCCAGTCAATACATCTCCCATGCTCTAGTCGATACAGCTACCTGGTCTAGTTGATATCGACAAGATGTTTACTCGATATCGACCAGACCACTACTTCAACAATTTGGAGCAAGATGCTACCCCCCCCCCCCCCCCCCCCCCACACACACACACACACCCATCGGGGATGCTGTCCCCTAGGATCTTGCTGACTTCACCGTCAGAGATTTCCAAGTCATTCAAATTTATATTCCCCTAAACTCACGTGGGCTAATCCGGTGTGAGAAACAAGGAGACTGAAAGTGTTCACCAACTTCAACAAAATTAATGGCCCTGTCCGTGACCGAGTTGTCGCGTGGAAGTTGGGGGGGGGGGAACTCGACCTCGGCACGGCTAGGGTTATCGCGTGCATGACGGGAAACAATGGGTTCGGTATAAGTGTTCCGGGGGGGGGGGGGGGGGCTTATTTTGTGAACATGCATAAGGGGGTCGGCTGGACTAGATGTCGGTATGCAAGAATTTAGTTTTCTCCTCTCTCTAACCCCTCATTCTTCCCCCTAAACTCACGTGGGCTAATCCGGTGTGAGAAACAAGGGGACTGAAAGTGTTCACCAACTTCAACAAAATTAATGGCCCTGTCCGCGACTGAGTTGTCGTGTGGAAGTTGGGGTGGTGGGGGGAACTCGACCTCGGCACGAGTAGGGTTATCGCGTGCAAGACGGGAAACAATGGGTTCGGTATAAGGGGGAAGAATGAGGGGTTAAAGAGAGAGGAGAAAACTAAATTCTTGCATACCGACATCTGGTCCAGCCGACCCCCTTATGCATGTTCACAAACTAAGCCCCCCCCCCCGCATGACGGTAGTCGTGCATTTGTCGCATGTGGTCGGCGCTGATACGTGCAATCCCAACGATGGTCCGACTCGGCACATGTTGTTACAGTGACGTTTATTATTTTGATTTGATATGATACATTTTCAATTTCTCAACTGCTTTGTCCCCTTTCATTGAGTCAATGGTTTTACAAACTCTGAAGCATACTTGAGATCAGCTAATTTAACAATAAACGAGTCCAAATTGAGCAAGTAGTTCAGCATGGGTCCAGTTTTCTAGTATTTAGCTGAAAGCATGTCTTCTTCCTTTTATGGAGTTGAATGTCTACTGAAGAGGGGTTCAGGAAATTTTAGATAACTTATAGCAAGAGTATTGATTTTTTTTGTTGAAAGCAAACCTTATTATTCATGTGCTGAATTGTAGTACGTTTTAATCACTTGTGAATTAGTTAAGGCCGAGAAAGCTTAAGTGCACACTTTTAAGATTCAAAGTAGCCAGTAACATTATGCCTTTATTTACCAGTTTGTTATTACATGTCACTAACATGAAAATTTTATGTAGTGCAGGTAATTGCTGGAATTGTGGAGCATAGATTTTCAGACTATCTGATATCATATTACAATGACCCTCTACTTTCAAATATATTGTCTTTTGTTGTTCGTACAGTCAACTCATACTGGGGAACGCAGGTTAGGCATTTCTGTTGCAGTGCTGTCTTATCTTACTTTTGTTCTCTTGTTGCCAAAGTTTTTCAAATATATGTTTTTTGGTTGTTTTATGGTTTTTTTTACTTCTTAAAAAATGCTCCGTGCTTTCTTAGAGGCCCTTGAGATCGATCAGAGTTACTGGCTGATTGAGAGTGGAATCGAATGAGATAGAGAGCTTCTTCCTTCCCCGAGTGCCTCGATGATTGCCAATGACCATAAACAGGAGCCAAAACACGGAACAGTTGAAATTAAGTCGTCTTATTTCTAGTCTATTGTATTTTACCCATAAGGGTAGTTTTGTCCTTTGTACTTTTTCTCCCTTCATATATGTGTGGGGAGCTCTCTTTCAATTACAATTAAGCATTTCCTATTTCTCTACTTGGTATCAGAGCCGGAAAAAAACCCGAACCCTAATCCTCCTCGCCTCGACGCAGCCGCCCGCCCCTTCTTCCTCGCCTTTTGTCGCTCGGCTGCTCCCTCGATCCTGATTTGGTCGCCTCTGTCGCGCATGGCGACCAACGGCCCTCTCGCGGTGCATGCTGAAGGAGCCAACCGTCTCCTCATGAAGCATCGCACATCCTCCTCTGCCTGCGCTCCCGTACTCTGCTACCCGACATCGCTGCTATTCGCGGTCGACATCGACATCCAGCCACGTCTACCTGCTGCCGCTGCCGCTCTGCCGCACCTCCAGCCGCGTCTACCTGCTGCTGCTCCCGCATAGCACGGTCGACATCGACATCCAGCCGCGTCTACATGCTGCCGCTGCTGCTCTGCCGCACCTCCAGCCGCGTCTACCTGCTGCTGCTCCCGCTCTGCCGCACCTCCAGCCGCGTCTACCTGCTGCTGCTCCCGCATAGCACGGTCGACATCGACATCCAGCCGCGTCTACATGCTGCCGCTGCCGCTGCCGCTCTGCCGCACCTCCAGCCGCGTCTACCTGCTGCTGCTCCCGCTCTGCCGCACCTCCAGCCGCGTCTACCTGCTGCTGCTCCCGCTCTGCTGCACCTCCAGCCACGTCTACCTGCTGCTGCTCCCGCTCTGCTGCCCTTTGATTGTTCTCGGCGCAGATTCTCTGCTGATATCTTCTGATCGCTCCTGCTGTCTTACTCTCTCTTTGTGGGATTAGCTCGTTGCCCTTTCTTGACGGGCGGTTCCTTCGTCATTGATGATTCCTTGACAACGGTTGATTCTACCTCCCCGGTGGTTATGGCTCCCCCGATGGGTGAACCTCAGTGGCCCTCTAGGCATGTTGGCTCCTTGAAAATTACCACGGTTCCACTGGATGGAACGTACTACCTCGAATGGTCTCGTGTAGCTCAACATGTTATCCGCAGTCACCAGTTGTTTGGGTACATTGATGGAACTAATGTGACACCATCTAGGGCCGATGCTTCCTGGCCGCGATGAGATTCTGAAAATTCTCTGGTGGTATCATGGCTTCTCCATTTTATGTCCCGCAAGGTATACCGCAGTTATATGTTAATGGACTCAGCTTACGATATTTGGACTCGTGCCCGGGAGACTTATTCTCAGATTGGAAACTCCACTCAAGTTTATGAGCTCACCCGCCGTATGTTGGAGCTACGTCAGGGATCTATGACTGTGTCCACCTACTACTCCGAGTTCGAGCGCATACCTCAGGAGTTGGATTACTTTGACCAGTTCACCCCCGCCTGCACTGCCGATGCAGTCCTGTTGCAGAATCGTGACGAACGATTCCGCCTACATGTGTTCTTGATGGGTTTAGGAATGGAGCTAGATATGGTTCGCACCAATATTCTTCATCGGTCTCCTCTTCCATCTCTTCGTGAGTCCTTCAGTATGGTTCTTGGCGATGAAGATCGTCGTCGTTCTCTCAGCACTACGGCTCCTCTTCGTGACCGTTCTGCCTTTACAAGTACTGGACGTGGTGGTTCCAGTCATACCACACGATTCCCACGTGCGCTCATTGTGGTCACCGGGGTCATTCTCGTGAAGTGTGCTTCAAGCTTCATCCTCACCTTGCTCCACCTGGATATGTCCGTGGTTGTGGACGTGGTCGTGACCCTGGACGTGGAGGATCCCGCCCGACTGGTACCCGCTCTCATGATGCTGCTTATTTCACAGAGATGCAGGAGGCCCATCATAGCCATCCCCTGGATCACCTCACTACATCAGAATTGGATGCTCTACGACGCCTGCTTCACTCTCAGTTTGATCCGACTCCCAGTGGTACTTCTTCGTTGTTTGCTACTGCTGCGATGCCCAGTGCCCATGCCGCTATGCCTCCCCCGTCTGAGTGAATCATTGACTTCGGAGCCATTGATCATATGACCGAGTCCTCTACAGGTTTTTCCTCCTACACTCCCTTGTCTGGTAAGGACAAGGTTATCTCTGCTAATGGTACCTTGTCTGCTATTGCTGGCAAGAGTTTTTTTTTCATGTTCCTCTTCTCTTCCTCTCTCTTCCGTCTTGCATGTCCCTTCCTTTCCCCGCAGTTTACTTTCTATTAGCAACCTTACTAAATCTCTTAACTGTTCTGTAACCTTTTTCTCTGATTCTTGTATCTTTGAGGAACTGGGTACGAAGCGGATACTCTGCAGTGGTAGGAATCGTGGTGGTCTGTACTACCTGGATACTGCACCATCATCCCTTGCTCTTTCTTCTTCGGCTGCTACTGCTACTGATGCCCGCCGCTGGCACTTGCGTCTTGGTCATTCGTCTCCTGTTTATCTCCAGAAACTCTTTCCTTCTTTCTCTCAGTTTATTCCTAGTTTAAAATGTGATGTATGTGTAATGTCTAAACATGTTCGTCATTCGACATCCCATGTATCTTCTCCTAGTAGTACACCTTTTGCTGTTATACATTCTGATGTCTGAGGACCTTCCCCAATTGTGTCTTTAAATGGCTATAGATGGTTTGTTACCTTTGTTGATTGTTTTTCTCGTACTACGTGAGTTTATCTTTTGAAGAAGAAAGGAACAGTTGCTTCTGTTTTTCAAACATTTCATAAGATGATACAAACACAGTTCAATGACACAATTCGTGTTCTTCGAAGCGACAATGGGGGGGGATATGATGATAGTGGTGTTTTTGGGGCCTATCTCTCGAGCAATGACATCCTCCACCAAACCACGTGTGTCGATACTTCCACCCAAAATGGTGTGGCCGAACGGAAAAACATGCATTTTCTTGATGTTGCCCGTTGTCTCCTCACCTCCATGCACCTTCCGAAATCCTATTGGGGTGATGCCATCATGACGACCACTCATCTTATCAACCGCCTTCCTTCTCGGGTTCTCGAGTATGCTACCCCTCTCGTGCGCCTTTCTTCTACGACAGTTGTTCATACCTCTTCGCTTCCACCCCGCGTGTTTGGGTGTGTCTATTTCGTTCATGTTCATCAGCCACTCCGTGACAAGCTCGATCCTCGAGCTCTCCGGTGTGTTTTCCTTGGCTATTCTACCACCACCAAGGGGTATCGGTGCTATCACCCACCCTCTAGACATACTTATTGTACCATGGATGTGACGTTTCGCGAAGATGAATCATATTACTTAACTTCGACTCCTTCTTGTCAGGGGGAGGAAGATAATGATGTTAGTGGTGTTGTTCCTCTTCCTGTTATCCCCCCAGGCGTAGTATCACTCCTACTTCCACTATGCCATCCACTACAGATATCTCTCATATACCCTTCTCTCATCATCCATCTCTCATCACGCCGCTACCTCATGTTTATCATCGTCGAAAAACAGGTGAACAGTCTGTCATTGTTCCGTCGCTGCCAATGCTGCCTTTGGACTCAGATCCTGATGCTGATTTACATGTTCCTATTGCTCAACTAAGAGGTAAGGCCCGGTGTACCAAATACCCCATTTCTAACCATGTTGCTTATAGTCATCTCTCTAAGTCTCACCAGTCTTTTATATCCTCTTTGTCCGAGATTTCTATTCCCAAGACATGGCAGGAGACACTTGGCATTCCAGTATGGGCTCAAGCAATGAAGGAAGAAATGTCAGCTTTGGAGAAGAATCACACATGGGATGTCACCCCTCTTCCTCCTGGCAAGAAACCCATTGGTTCAAGATGGGTCTTCTCTGTCAAGCAGAATCCAGATGGGAAAGTCGAGCGTTATAGAGCTTGGTTGGTTGCTCGTGGTTATACCCAGACTCAGGGGATTGATTACCAAGAGACCTTTGCATCGGTTGCAAAGATGAACTCTATTCGTGTGTTCATATCATGTGCTGTGATTTTATACTGGGTGCTTCATCAACTGGACGTCAAAAATGCATTCTTGCACGGGGACCTCGAGGAAGAGGTGCACATGGTCTTTCCTCCAGGCTTTGTGAGTATTGGACAAGAGAGCCTTGTTTGTCGCTTACGACAAGTCCTTGTATGGGCTGAAGCAGTCCCCGAGGGCATGGTTCGGTAGATTCCACAAGGCCATGATCCAGTTTGGCTACAAGCAGGGACACTCTGATCATACCCTATTTGTCAGTAGGAATGAAAAGAAAATCGTTGTTCTGATTGTCTATGTTGATGATATTGTGATCACATGAAATGACACAGATGAAATCTCTAAATTGAAGGCTCGTCTCTCAGCTGAGTTCGAAGTAAAAGACCTGGGAAGGCTACGCTACTTCCTAGGAATTGAAGTAACCCGTTCTGACAAAGGTATTTTTATCTCCCAATGCAAGTATGTGTTGGACCTGCTAACGGAGACCGGTCTGCTCGATTGTGCCCCTGCAAACACTCCTATGGAGGGGAACCATAAGATTGATGAGGATAGCAATGATGATCGTACAGATCCCTCCAGTTATCAAAGATTGGTGGGAAAGCTCTTATATCTCTCGCATACTCGCCCGGACATTACATATGCTGTTGGGATCCTGAGTAGATACATGCATGCTCCAAGAGTCAGACATCAGGAGGCAGCTTACCGTGTCCTCCGGTACTTTAAGAAGTCCCCGGGACGGGGGCTAATGTTCTCTAAGAACAATCACTTGCGGATCGATGTTTTCACTGACGCAGACTGGGCTGGATGCCACGATGACCAGAAATATACAACAGGCTATTGCACATTCATTGGAGGAAACCTGGTCACATGGCGTAGTAAGAAACAGAATGTGGTAGCCAGATCAAGTGCCGAGGCTGAGTACCGGGCAATGTCCCAAGGCCTCTGTGAAGGCCTGTGGTTGCGTACCCTACTGCATGATCTGGGGCTTCTGGAGAAAGCTCTCATATCCCTATACTGCGATAACAAAGCTGCCATCAGCATAACACACAATCCAGTTCAGCATGACATGACTAAGCACGTTGAGGTGGATCGCCATTTCATCAAAGACCATCTTGAAAAAGGAAACTTAGTCACACCCGTCGTTCACTCCAGAGATCAGTTGGCTGACATCTTCACCAAGAGTATAGGTTCCGATGTCTTCACTAATGACACTCATAAGCTCGGAATGACGGATATCTACCGTTCGACTTGAGGGGGAGAGTTGAAATCAAGTCGTCTTATTTCTAGTCTATTGTATTTTACCCATAATGGTAGTTTTGTCCTCTGTACTTTTTCTCCCTTCATATATGTGTGGGGAGCTCTCTTTCAATTACAATTAAGCATTTCCTATTTCTCTACTGGAACTACCACTTGTCGTGAGCTCATGTCTGCAGAGAATTACTACTAGAACATTAAACATAAAATTGAGTTGGGGTATATTAGGGTAGTCGGGGAGAGAGGGGAGATCCGGTAGGGGAAGGAGGCCGGAATGCAGAGAGAAGAGGAGATGAGGAGAAAACTTAGAATCAATCTTGCATACCAAAACCCTAGGCACACTAACCCATTTATACTACATGGGGTGCCAATAACTAGAGTAGCCAAAATTGAAATAACAACAAAACATACGAAACATAAAAGAAATAAGATAACGACGCCATCGACGCTAAGTCGACTCATCAGTAACGCGGTTTCGACGCGTGTATGTCCGTCAAGGTGGCTCCTCGGGGTGCAGGTCTGTAACAATGCCGCAGTTTGGAAAATTTGCCTTGTCCTCAAGGCAAAAGTCAGGGTACTGGCGACGAAAATCATCTCGAAGGATCCATGTGGCGTCGGAGTCCGCCCGACCTACCCACACGATGAGGATCTCGTCCGGGTCCGCATCGCCCGGATGGTGGTGACGGCGATCAAGAACTCTGGCGGGGTAGAGGGGAGGGTCGCCAGACAGCTCGACGTCGGCGGGGATATGGTACACGACCGGGTGATTTCCCACGATCTGACGCGGCTGGGAAAAACATGGAACACCGGGTGCACCCGGCTTCCGGGTGGGAGGGCGATGCGGTATGCCACCACACCAATACGTGCCAAGACTTCGAACGGTCCAAAGAAGCGGGGAGCGAGCTTGGGACACGGGCGGATGACCACCGAGAGTTGCCTGTACGGGTGGAGCTTGATGAAGACCTTTTCGCCCACCGCAAAGCTCAAATCCCGCCTCTTCTGGTTTACGAAGGAGGATATCTTGTCCTGGGCCCGACGAAGATGATGCTTCAGATGCTCCAACACGATATCATGGTCATGCAGATGGCCGGCGAGGCTGGCTACTGCACACTCTCTAGGAAGATGACGAGCAATGGTCGATGGCGGGAGGCCGTAGACTGTCTCGAACGGCGCGGTGGCTTCCACCTGATGGTAGGCGGTGTTGTATGAATACTCCGCCCAACAAAGCCATTTCGCCCACGTCCGGGGCTGCTCTCCAACGAAACACCGAAGGTATGTCTCCAAACAACGGTTGAGGACCTCAGACTGTTCGTCCATCTGAGGATGGTAGGCGGTGCTCATGCGGAGACGTGTCCCCTGAAGGCGAAATAGTGTCGTCGAGAACGCATTCAAGAATAGGGGGTCCCGATCACTGACAATGGACCGGGGAAAACCGTGGAGGCGGACCGTGCCGGTGATGAAGCTATCGGCGACGGAGGCGGCCGTGTACGGGTGGCGGAGGGGGATGAAATGGCCATACTTGGACAGTCGGTCCACCACTACCAGAATGCAGTCAAACCCTCCAGAGCGCGGAAGCCGCGTGATGAAATCCATCGCAATATCCTCCCAGATGCGGTCCGGAATGGGGAGTGGTTGGAGGAGCCCCCCTGGAAACATCGTTTCATACTTGGCCTTCTGGCAAGTCAGGCACGCGACGACATAGGTCTTCACCTGGCGAAACATCTGCGGCCAGTACAACGAAGCGGCCAGGCGGCGGTAGGTCCGGAAAGCCCCGATGTGGCCCCCACTTGGGGAAGCGTGAAACTCGGCCAGCAGGCGGGGGATGCTTGGAGACATCGAAGAAATCACGAAGCGGTCCTTGTCGAAAAGGCGCCCGCCAATCAGAGAGTGGGGGGCGCGAATCGGCGACGGAGATCAAGGCCGTCTGAATAGCGGCAAGGGTGAGGTCTGCCTCGACCTCCTGCTGAATCACGGAGGCCTCCTCCCAAACTGGGCGAGAAATGACTGAAATCTCCGGTGAATGTAACTGTCGGGAGAGAGCGTCCGCCTCCCGGTTCGCCCTCCCGGGCTGAAACTCAATGGTGAAGTCATAGCCCAGCAGTTTGGCCGTCCAGAGCTGTTGTGCCGGAGTAGCAATCTTCTGCTGAAGTAGGTACCGTAAGCTTGGGTAGTCGGTCCGAACTACGAAGGGTCGACCAAGAAGGTACGACCGCCAATGTTGTACTGCCAAAACCAAGCCCATCAACTCGCACTCGTAGGCCGAACGGCTACGAAGTGTGCTTGAGAACACCCAACTGAAATAGGCCACAGGGAGGCCCTTCTGCATGAGGACCGCACCGACGACGGTGCCGGAAGCGTCACATTCCACCTTGAAGGGAAGTCCGAAATCAGGCATGACCAATACCGGGCCCTGGACCATGGCTGACTTTAGGGCGGCAAAAGCGGCGACCGCCGCGGCTGTCCACTGGAAGGGTCCCTCCTCTGAGGCCCGTAACAGCTGAGTGAGGGGGCGTGCTAAGCTCCTGTAATGCTGAATGAAGCGCCGATAGTAGCCGGTAAAGCCCAGGAAGCCGCGGACCTCGCGGAGAGACGTCGGGGTCGGCCAATTGAGGACCGCCGACACCTTGTCCTCGTCCATCGCCACCCCCGCCGCCGAGATGGTGTGGCCCTAGTAGCTGACTGTCGCGACGCCGAAGGAACACTTTTTCTGATTCAGCACCAAGCCGTGGCGCCGTAGAGTGGCCAGAGTACTACAGATGTGCTCCAAGTGTGCCTGCCAAGTCGAACAGTACACCAAAATGTCATAAAAAACCAATACATGCTTGCGAAGTACCGCTCAGAAGATGTCGTTCATAGTCGCTTGAAACGTCGCCGGTGCGTTGGTGAGGTCAAATGACATGACGAGGAACTCATAGTGGCCGTCGTGAGTCCGGAAGACCGTCTTGGGAATGTCCTCGGGGCAAACTCGAATCTGGTGGTAGTTGCCACGCAGGTCCAGCTTGGTGAAGAGTGTGGAGCCGTGAAGCTCGTCCAGCAGCTCCTGGATGACCAGAATGCGGTACTTGTCCGGAATGGTCGCCTTGTTCAGTTCGCGGTAGTCCACACAGAACCGCCAAATACCGTCCTTTTTCCAAACCATGAGCATCGGGCTGGAGAAAGGACTCGCACTGGGGCGGATGATACCGGCCAGGAGCATCTCGTGCACCGGTCGTTCGATCTCATCTTTTTGAACATGTCCGTAGCGGTATGGCCGAATCGAAATGGCGAAAGTGCCGTCCTGGAGGAGAATGGAGTGGTTGGTGGGGCGAGAGGGAGGTAAGCCAGTGCGTGGCTGGAACACGTCCTGAAAGTGTGTCAG
This sequence comes from Platanthera guangdongensis, assembly GCA_039583875.1. Lineage (NCBI taxonomy): Eukaryota > Viridiplantae > Streptophyta > Magnoliopsida > Asparagales > Orchidaceae > Platanthera > Platanthera guangdongensis. Next base: position 153,020,054 of record CM077161.1, on the reverse strand, counting down.
GAGCTCCTGCAAGGCCGACGGCTGGTCCGAGGTCGGGCAGCTGTCTGCGGTAATCGGCCATAGCCAGGCCGAGAAGTCCACCCCCGACGTGCGCTGTAGGACTCAGAAGGACATAGGAGAGCGGAGCAAAGTAACATCCCCCACCAAGCGGCATGGTTAGCCCGTCTGAAGGAAACACATCGTCATGGAGGCTCAATTGACGTTGACGTCGCCGAGGGTGCAGAGTCAAGTGACCCCCCAGAATGACGTCAATTCCGCCCAAAACAAAAGCATAGAAGTCAGCCGTCACCGTACATCGGCCCACCGAGAGTAACACGTTCGGGCAACGGCCCATCGTCGGTCGGCGTCGCCCGTCCCCCAAACAAACTGTGAAATCCGGGGAGGGCACCAACGAAAGTTGTAGTTGCATGGCTAACTGTTCTGAAATGAAATTGTGGCCGACCCCGCTATCAATCATCACCATGATCGGGCACTGCTGAATATACCCTGCTATCTTCATAGTCTGTAAGCCGGATAACCCCCCCCCCCCCCCCCCCCCCCCCCTTACGGAGAAGCAGGGGAGATCCAGAAGGCAGAGGGCGGCGATGGCGGCGACCGCGTCGTCGTCTTGGCCAACGTCGTTCTCCTCCAGCTCTAAAGCCTCAAAATCGGCCAAAGTCACCTCGGCCTCCAGGTCGCCCACAATGGCGTGGAATTCCTTGAGTGGACAGTCATGGTTGGGCCCGTAGGGTTGGCGGCAACAGAAACACAAACCTTTCACACGGAGATCGTTGTAGTCTTGGTTGGATAAACGTAGAGGAGGGCCCCTAGCCGGCCGGCCTGCTGCTGGAGGACCGCGGGCTGGTGCAACATTGGCCGCTCGCTATGGTGGTCGAGGCGGGTGGGCCGGAGGAACGGCGGTCGGCCGAGCAGGTGAGGGCGGTAGCGGAGCAGCCTGGGAACGGGGACCAAGATCTGCCTCCACGAGGAGAGCCATATCCAAGGCTTCTGACACTGTCCTCGGGTGGTGGTTGCGGAGGCGCGAGCCAATCCGTGGTAAGAGGCCCTACATGAAGAAGACAAGGTAGTGGTCCGACGGAAGGCCCGGAACGCGGGTCACCAACGTAACAAACTCATCAATGTATTCCTCCAAGGTGCCTGATTGCCGCACTCCGCACATGCGCTCGATAGCGGAGCCGGTGTAGCGGAATTCGTAACGGCCAATCATTCCCTGCTTCAAATCCGCCCAAGTAAGGTCGGGGTTGGACTGACGGAGCCAACGAGCTCAATGAAAAGCCGAGCCATCCAATCCGACGAAGATAGGGGCGACCTTGTCCTGCTCAAGAGTGGAGTGTGGGTCGAAATATTGTTCCGCCTTGGCGATCCATCCCATCGGGCCGACCAGTGTTGTGGATATCGACCGACATGTCCGACATGTCGGCCGACATGAAGGTTTGAGAGCAAAAACGACACAAAACCGGTACAAATTATATGTATGACGTTTTGAAAATATCGGACCAACATGTCGGTTTTAACCGACATGTCGGCCCCAAAAAACACGCATATCGGGCGTTTTTTTAAAGCTAATTTTTTTATTTAATTATTAATTTTATATTTTAATTTTTATTAATGAAATGAGCGGGGTCGAGCTACTGTTTTAACACCCTCGACCCCGCTCATTTCATTTCATCCCGTCGCTCTGCCCTAGCTCTCCCCGTCGCTCCTGCCCTAGCTCTCCCGCGCGCGCCTGCGACACTATCTCTCTGGTTCTTTCTTCTCCCTGCTCGTTGGTGCTCTCTGGTTCTCTGGTTCTCTGGTGCTCTCTAGCTCGTTGGTGCTCTCCCTCTCTCGCGCGTTGTCAGCACTCTATCTCTCTGGTTCTTTCTTCTCCCTACTCGCTGGTGCTCTTTGATTCTCTGGTTCTCTAGTCATCTGGTGCTCTCTAGCTCGCTGGTGCTCTCCCTCTCTCGCGCGTTGTCGACACTTTATCTCTCTGGTGCTTTCTTCTCCCTGCTCGCTGGTGCTCTGTGGTTCTCTGGTTCTCTGGTGCTCTCCCTCTCTCGCGTGTTGTCAGTACTTTATCTCAGTGGTTCTTTCTTCTCCCTGCTCGCTGGTGCTCTCGCGGCTGGTCCATTCTTCTCCCTACCTCCCCCTCATTCCATCGCTCTGCATTTTGTTTTTTTGTGTGTTGGTTGTTGTGCTAGGTGTCGGCTGTAGCATGGTGGCTGCCTTGTGGGTTGTTATTGGTGGCTGCCGACCCATTTAGTTGTTGGTGGCTGCCTTGTTGCTTTATATGTCTTATTAGTTGCTGCCGGAAGCTTTCATTGATTGCCCTGTGCAAACTCTCTGGGCTAGAAGAAAGAACTAGAGACATGTTGTCGGACATGTCGGTCCGCTATTTTATTTGTGGCTGGCTTGCTGGTTGTAGCATAGTGGCTGCGTTATTGTTTTATTTGTCTTATTAGTTGCTACTTTATTTTTATTTGACACATTTATTAATCAACAAATGATTTGAAATACCCATATTAATAGTTATTTATCCAACTTCATTTTGCAATCAATGATGCATGTATATCCAATCACATTTTTAGTTGTCCTGCTGTTTGTGTCTTTTAATAAATAAAATGTGAGATGCTTTGAAAATTTGAATGATACTTGAATGCTTTGTTCATTTTGTTGGATACTTTAAAAGTTTGAATGATAGTTATAACTTTGTATACTAGTATACTACTGAGAATGCAAAATTTTGTTGGATAAATAAAGTATTGCATGGATAATATAAAAGTTATCTGAAGATCTAACGATCTAATGAAGTTATGGGGCTTTTATAATGTTGATTTTTTTTCAAATAGCAATTTTTCTCGTGATATAGTCATGTAAAATATTTTTTCATTTCATTTAACTAATATTATTTTCATTTCGTGTCCTATTATAATTGCTTCTTATGCTGGTTCTAGTGAGGCTCCCGTATCACTGGTACCAACCAGTAGAAATCCGTTCTGGGCATTTGGTGAGAAGTTGGTTGCAAACGACACAAACCGAATCAAATGCAACTACTGCAAGTAGACAGTGAATGACGGAATTACACGTTTCAAGCATCACTTGGCTGGGTGGAAGGGTAATGTTAAGCCATGCCCTCAGCTTCCCGCCGACGTTAAGGCTAAAACTGATTCGGCCCTGAACTCAAATTTACAGAGTAAGAGCGCTAAAAGTGCCAAGTTTCAAGCAATCCTGAATGAGGTGGTTGTTGGAGGAGTGCAATTTACAGAGTGGAGATTGAACAGTCCTATGCACTTTGCAGGGTATTACTTAAACCCATATTTTTATTATTCTCGTCGAGTGGAGATTGAGGCTGACGGAAGGTTTATGAGTGGTTTTGTTGAGTGTCTCTCAATGATATATAAGAAAGATCCTTCTACACAGGATCACATCAGCGCTGAGCTTGATGTTTATCAATACCAACAAGGGTTATTTGATAAAGAGATGACAAAAAAACAGCTACAAAATCACAACTTAAATCCAAATACATTTTAATATATATATTTATTAACAATAATGATGTATTTATGTATAATAAATGAATAATTAATAGTTTAATACATTGTGTTGTCATTTTAATTTTCACAGTACATTGGTGACGGCTTAACGATGCTGATACGCCATACCTTAAAACTATGACCATGAAAATTTTAAGTCAGACCACTTCATCTTCTGGGTGTGAGAGGAACTGGAGCACCTTCGAGATGGTATACATTAATTTAGTTATGTAGTTAAACATTTATATCTTATTATATGATTGTATGCATTATTTAACTCTTTTTAAAAATGTACAGATACATTCTAAAAGGAGAACTAAACTTGATAGCAAGAGATTGAACGATTTAGTATTTGTAAAGTTCAATGCTTTGCTAAAGTCAAAATATTCAGAGACATCTCGGGATCCATTGGCAGCTAAGAATGTTGATTCTGGAATGGTACAAGAGTGGATGGTGAATGTTGATCCTGAGGAGGATGAAGATGAAGATGACGATGATGAAGTCTTTCCTGGCGAGGGGCTGACATGGGCGCAAATTGGCAATATAGTCGACGCTGATCATGATGAAAGAAGACCTCAAAGATTAGCTACAAGCAAAGAAGTGACAATTAGTTATCAAAGAAGGGGAAATAGAAAAATATCTGAAGTGGACGAGGGAGATCTAGAGGGTTCATCGGATGAAGATCATATTCTATCTACTCTGCCGACTGTAGATGAGTTTTCAGGTGATGAAGAATGAGATATGTTTGAGTTTTCATTTTTAAAGTGTTGTATGTTAAATGCTACATATAGATTTTAATATTTAAAAGTTCAATAGGTTGTAAAATAGGTAGTACTGTGATATGTATAAAAATTAAAAAAATAACATTTAATTACATATATAATTAATTAAATATTAAAATTCGATATATGAAATATCCCCCGATATATAAAAAACCGACATGAAAACCCAAACCGACGTGTCCCCGACATCCGACATCTGCAACATTGGGGTCGACGCCGGTGAAGGACGGAATGTCGAGGGAGAGGGCGAGACTGTTTGCTAGGGGCATCGGTAGCGGAGCAGCCGGTGGGGGGTCAACCGCTGGGGGTCGCCCTAAGATAGACGCCGCCGCGGAGGATTCCGCCGCAGAGGCGGTCTGTGTTAAGTGATGCATAAATCCTTTGGATTGAAGAACCCAACGAACCGAATGCACCCACTCAACAAAGTTTCGTTCATGTCAGAGAGATAGTAGTGATGCGTAACTCGTCACGGAGTTCAGGAACAGTAGTAGCCCCCGCCGCAGAAGAAGAGGTAGCAGTAGAAGTGTCCATGAGCAAGAGGGCAACCAGTTACACAGGACGGCTAGCCGGTCAAGGCGAACACACCACACGAATAACCAGGCGGGAAGGCGGCAAGCAATGCGGCCAGAGAACGGCGACCAGAAAACTGAAGAGAAGGCGGAGAGCAAGCCGCACAACAGAAGTTGAAGGTGGTAAGAAGGATGCAGTTAGAGACACAGACCGACAGTTTGCAACACAGGGGCAAGACGGAAGAAAGCTCTAAGCAAGGAGACCGTCTGGTACGAGCATCGGCTAGAGAGACCAAGAAACGACGGCAAAAGCCAAACTGTGCCGAGCAGCGAGAAGACTGCAACGGTTAAGATGAAAAACAACAGAGGAGGCGACCACGAGAGGCTGGGCGAGGAAACCGCACGAGTAGAGAGACCGCGCGAGTAGATAGCTTGTGCGGTTAGATAGACGACACAGTTAGATAGACCGCGCTCCGAGAGGCTGAGTGAGCAAACCGCGCAGTTAGATAGACCGCTCTCCAAGAGGCTGAGCGAGCAAACCGCGCGAGTAGACCACACGATCCAACAGAGAAGCCGCAACGGTTTGAATAGACAAACCGCGCGATGAAGAGGAGAAAACCGTTCGAGTATGAAGACAACCTGCCACGGTTTAGAAGGGATAACCCGTGCGATCAAGAAGAACAAACCGCAACGGACTAAAAAAACAGACTACGTGAGGGCAGAGAGGTGAGTCCCAGCAGCAGAGGCTATAAAAGACACTTGAAAGACACGAGAATCAAGAGGAGAGAAGAGAGAAACTCGTTGAGTACTAATCGGATAGGAAAAAAATTATCTGGCAAGGAGACAACTCGCCGAGCTTGCGGAAAGAGAAACTCGTCGAGTACCGAGCGGATAGAAGAGTTCTATCCGGCAAGAAGGTAACTCGTCGAGCCCACGAAAAGAAGAAAGGAGACCACCCAAGGGTTGATGGTGAAATCAGAGACCCGCCCAAGGAGAAACAGTGACTCTGATACCATGTAAAGAAGAGAGCACGATCAATGAAGGAAAACCAGTAAACCTTGTATATCCTTGTTCAGTATATAAATACAATGTATGAGTACATATATATAAGAGGGAGAAGGAGAGAGGAGTCCCATATACATGGTGTGGGACTAATACAAAAAGAGAGAAAGAAAACTAAATTAGCCATTAGGTGGGTCTTTACAATGTCTTTTCTAACACCTTGATTTAGACATTAGGGTTTGATCCAAATAATTAGCCTCCCCAAGTTTCCTCCTAGAAATCACCCCTTGTCTTCGTCCTCAAGGGAGTTGATTCTTCTGTCAGAAATGTCTGGAAACAGGATGTTGAAGTCCCTGCATAAATGGTTGCTAACTACTACGATTTATAGTTAATGGGATTGCTTTCCATAGACAATACCTAGTTGCATCAAAAGTATTTCGATAAAGTAAAAGGATATGAGCAAATTGTGGCCGCTTAGCTTTATAATATCAGATACACGATGAAGTGAACACACAATTCTTACCGTTAGTGTGCCCAATTATATATTTGGTTTTTTTTTCTTGTATTTAGTCACTCCTATATATAAAGGAGGCGACTCTCGGCTAATGTAACTTTTCTTCTCCCGATTTACAGCATGGCATCAGAGGCAGGAGAACCCTAATTGCCCACGCCCGATCGTTTGTTGCTTCTGCCCGTCCCAGATCTCCCGTCGCTTTGCTTGCCCGTCCCTCTTCGGTCGCTTCTTCCCTCCGCAGATTTGCGTCGCTTCTTTCCTCAGCGTCGCGTCTTCCGTAGCAGTAATGTCGCATTTTCCGTAGCAACAACATTGCTTCTTTCTTCCGCAAAGCAACAACTCCTTCCGCCCCCTCCATCACAGAGCAGCGCTTCCTTCCGCTTCTGCACAGCTTCCGCACAACAGCCGCTCATTCCGCTTCCGCTGTTGGTCTTCTTCCAGACGCAAGAAGTATGCGACAGTAAAAATCTCTTCCTGGCATCCGATATCTATTTTGCTTGGGGGGATGCACCCCCCATTGTTATTTTTCTTTTTGCACTTGGCTGGACTTCTTTGTCGGGATCGTCTGGGTTCTTCTCTTTTTATGAGAAGTTACTAGGGTTGCGCCCCATTCTTCCCGTTGGCTTGTTCTCGTGGCAATGGTTTCTATCATCGGGTTGCTATGGATGAGAGTGTTAATTCTCCAAATATGCCCTCCGGTGGGCATGTTGAGTACTCCCGGATGTTGACATTGGGCTCCGACCATGCTCTCCATGACCATGGGTCTCCTCAAATTACTACCATGAAACTTGATGGCGCGAATTACCTCCCTTGGGCTCATTCCATTACTCTTTCCCCGAAGGGCTGTCTTATGTTTGGATATGTTACTAGCACTATGAAGGCTCCTGCTCAGACTTCTCCCGAGTGGTCTCAATGAAAGTCGGAAAACTCCCTGGTGATGTTGTGGCTTCTTAATTTCATGTAAGAATTCATGGCTCAAAATTACCTGTTCCTGGTCACTGACGCAGATATTTGGAAGCGTGCCGAGTTTACTTATTCCTATCGTGGCAATGTTGCACAGATTTTTCAAGTACGTCGTCGGATTTTCCTCTCTAGGCAAGGTGATCTTTCTCTTTCATCGTATTACCTGGAGTTTACTCAACTCTACCAAGAGTATGATCACTTCGATGCTCTCACGCTTGTCTCCCCTGAAGATGAAGTACTTCTTCAGGATCGAGAAGAACACAACCAAATCTTTGATTTTCTCCATGTTTTGCATCGAGATTTTGATCCTATTAGTGTCCAGATTCTTGGGTGGTTACCTCTTCCCTCTATGCCGTAAGTTTACAAGCTTGTTCAACAAGAATTTGATCGCGGCCAAACTATACATACCGACTCCACCTCAGAGGGCTCTGCTCTTGCGACTCACTTTAACACTGGTGGTCGTCCTTCTCATGACTATAGGCCCCGCTCTGGTGAGAAGGAACATCTGATGTGTGATTATTGCAGGAAGACTCGTCATATCAGGGACACTTATTTCAAGCTTCATGGCTTTCCTCCTTCCAGGGGGGTCCTGCTTCTCGTGATGGCCGTGGTAGTAATGGTCACTCTCAAGTCTGTCCTCCTCTGCCACGCCCGGCTCCTCTCTCAGATACTTCAGAAGATATTCCTCCTTCCGCTACTTCTGCTCTCTCTTCATGTGAGATTCTTTCCTTCCAACGTCTGATGCATGGCCAAATTTCCGAGCCCTCTACTTCGTCCTCCTATGCCCACCAGAGGCCCCCGGGTGCTCATTCTGCTACCAACCGCCCCTCCATCCAGTGGATCATCGATAGCGGAGCTACCGATCATATGACTGGCTCTGCTTCAGGTTTTGTTTCCTACTATGCTCTATCTGGTCGAGTCAAATAGTGTATTGTTGGTTCTTTTCCTCCGCGAGGAAAGGATCCATTCCCTGTTTTTCCCTCACTCTCTTGTCTGTTCTCCATGTTGCTAAGTTTACTTAAAATCTTCTATCTATTAGTTCACTCGACTAATTGTATGAACTGTTCTGTGACTTTTTTCCCTCTTCTTGTATCTTTCAGGATCTGAAGACGGGGAAGGTGATTGACTCTGGTAGGTTGTGCGATGGACTGTATCTGTTTGACCCCTCCAGCTCGGCTCATCCTCGTGTTCTTCATGTGGCTTCGTCTCCTGATTTGGATTCCTGGCACTGTTGCCTAGGACATACCTCTATCTCTGTTATGGAACTTCTCTTACCCGCTATCTCGAACTTTGTATTTAATAGTTTTTCTTGTGATGTGTGTGAACTAAGCACAAATGAGCCTCTCTTTCTCATGTATCTCATCCTAATGATACTCATTTTGCGGTTATTCATTCTGATGTTTGGGGACCTTCCCCGCTTGCTTTTATTTCTTTTTGTAAATTGTTTGTTACTTTTATAAATTATTTTTCTCATTGCACTTGGGTGTATCTTATGAAAATCAAATCTAAAGTTTATCCTCCGTTTAAGCGTTTTCATAAAATGATCGTCACTCAGTTCAATGCCACCGTTAAAGTGTTGCAAAGTGATAATGTCATAATGGTCGAGAGTACATTGACTCTCACTTTGCGCGATACCTTTCTGACTTGGATATCATTCACCAAACGTCATGCTTTTACACCCTTGCCCAGAATGAGATTGCTGAGCGTAAGAATTGACACATACTTGAGGTTGCTCGATGTCTCTTACTTAAGCTGCACCTTTTGAAATATTATCGGGGGGATGTTGTTCTTACAGCTGCACATCATATTAATTGTTTGCCTACTCGTATCCTTCACCACAAAACCCCGTTGGAAGCTCTCAATATTACTCTTACTGAGATTTCTCCCCTTATCTTTGGGTGTGTGTTTTGTTCACGTGCACCAAACTTCCAAGTTTGATCCTCATGCGCTACGATGTGTTTTCATTGGCTACACTCCTATCCAAAAGGGTATAAGTGTTTTCATCTCGTGACATGAGAGACTTTTGTTTCCATGGATGTCACGTTCCATGAATCAAAGTCTTATTATGGGAGCTCACTTCAGGGGAGTCTGGTACCATGGAAGTGATCTCTCCTTCTATTCCTCTACCTATTTCTCCTCCATATCAGCTTGTTCTTCCTTCTGGTGTTCTGCCTCTGGCATTGCCCCCTCGCCTTACTCCTCCTTTGTAGGTTTATACTCGTCGATGAAGGGGCACAAGCAATCAGGTCTCGTACAATATACCAAAGCCAACGCCTGATGGTCTCCAAGGTATCCATGCTTCCACTCGTCATCCCTTGTCTCATTATGTGACTTATGACTCTTTGTCGTCCTTGCATAGAGTCTCTGTCACTTCTCTGTCTTCCCTATCCATCCCTTCTTCGTGGCAGGAAGCTCCGGGGCACCAAAAGTGGGAAGAAGGTATGTCGGAAGAGATGATGGATCTCAAGAAGAATTGCACGTGAGATCTTGTTTATCTTCCTCAAGACAAGACCATGGTTGAATGTAAATGGATTTTTTCGGTGAAACAAAATTCTCAAGGTCTTGTGGACCATTACAAGACTAAATTGGTGGCCAGATGCTACACTTAAACTGCTAGAATTGACTATCATGAAACCTTTTCTCCCGTAGGAAAGATGAATTCCATCAGAATTTTGCTCTCTTGTGCGGCCTGCAAAGGTTGGAGTTTCTGCCAGTTGGACGTGAAGAATGTCTTTTTTCACGAGGATTTGGAAGAGTAAGTTTATATGTTTTTACCTCTGGGTCTTACCTACAAGGGATCTGAGGGAAAAGTATGCAGACTGAAGAAGACTTTATACGACCTTAAACAATCTCTGAGGGCTTGATTTGGAAGATTCCAAAGATACTTGATGACATTTGGGTATACTCAGAGCAATGTCGATCATACCATGTTTGTAAAACACATGCAAGGAAAATTGACTGTGTTGATTGTCTATGTTGATGACATTGTCATAACTGGGGATGACATGGAGGAGATCAAAAACCTAAAAACAAGTCTGGCTGGTGAATTTGAGGTAAAAGATCTCGGAAACCTCAAGTACTTTCTTGACATTGAAGTTGCTAGATCCAAGCACGACATCTTAATCTCCTAGTGGAAGTGCATCCTAGAACTGTTGAAAACAACAGAATGAGCGGGTGTAGACCTGCATACACCCCTATTGAAGCCAACCATAGATTGGGGAAGGATGGTAGAGAATTTGTTGTTGATATCAATGGTTTTCAAGGACTTATAGGGATGCTCATCTACCTATCCCATACATGCCCAGATATCTCTTATATTGTTGGAGTTATCAGTCAATAGATGCATTCTCCTAAATCACGCCACTTGGATACTGCCCACCGGATTCTTCGGTATCTTAAAATCTCTCCTGAGTGTGGCATCTTGTTTACTCCCAACAAAGAATTAACTATTGAAGTATTCACAGATGCTGATTGAGCAGGGTCGGTTGATGACCGTAGATCTACTTCTGGATATTGTACCCTGATTGGGGAAATCTGATAACTTGGCGAAGTAAAAAACTGTTAGAAAAGCCCAATTAAGGGCCCGTGTTTTCTCTTTTCTCTCTCCTTGTATTAGTCCCACATCATGTATTATGATTTCTCTCTTCATTCTTTTCCTATATAAGTGTATGTATACTTGTAACTATTATTCAAGAAAGTATATACAAGCTTTGAGATCTCTCTTTACATGGTATCAGAGCCAACCGGTCTCCTCCTTGGGTATACGACCTAGCCCATTTCTAGCCGCCTATTTTCCTTGCCTGTCCGCGTGGCTTCCCTTAGCCGCGGACTCTTGCGGCATCTTTTCTACCCGCCTCCAACTCTGCTTCTCTCGTGACTTCCACCTTCTCCTTCCTACCACCTCTCCTTTTATAATCCTCTCTCACGTGGGTCCACCTTCTCCTTTCCTTCTCTACCCGCACAAACTCTTTCTATCCGTTGTGACCTCTCCTGTCTACTGTCCGTTGTGGGCTCTCTCTCATCCTAATCACGGCTTCCTCCCTCTGCCTAATCCGCTCGAGTTCTCTAACTCGCGGATTCTTCTTCTGACCGCTCGAGTTCTCTACTCGCGACCTCTTCCGCTTGCCGCTCGTGTTCTTTCGCCGTGACCTGCTCTTCCTGCTCGCTGATCGCAGCTCGCTGCGACCTGCTTTCCTGCTCGCCGCGCCCTGCTTTCCATACTCGCCGCGACCTGCCTCCTGCTCGCCGCGACCTGCCTCCTGCTCGCCGCGACCTGCCTCCTGCTCGCCGCAACCTGCTCTCCTGCTCGCTGCGACCTGCCTCCTGCTCGCCGCGACCTGCTCTCCTGCTCGCCGCGACCTCCTCTCCTGCTCGCCACGACCTGCCTCTCCTGCTCGTCGCAACTTGCCTTTTCTTCTCGCTGCGATCTCGCCTTCCCGCAGCTAGCTTTCTCCTCTCTGTCCTTAGTCGCATCCTGGTCGCGACCTCGTTTATCGCTGGTGTACCCGCCGAGACCGTGCGGCTATCTTCTCTGCCGACTTCTCCCTAGTCGCATTCTGGTCGCGATCTCCTGATCGCTGGTGTGTCCACCGAGACCGTGCGACTGCCTATTCTAACCGCCCGGTCTCTTCTGCTGGCCGCGCATGGATTCCGATAATTCCGCTGCTACTTCTGCTCCATCCGCCCGTGCGGCTTCCACGACTCCGAATTCCATGATGAGTTACGGATTACTACCATCTCCCTCACTGGAAAAAGGAATTTCATCGAGTGGGTTCACTCGGTTCGCCGTGTTCTGCAGACGAAGGGTCTTCTTCACCACTTGACTCGCGCTACTCCAACTGCTTCCTCCGATGACTGGCTTCGCGATGATGGTCGGGTCCAGTCTTGGCTTCTAAACTCTATGGATCCCGAGCCCTACATGATGACCATGTATCATGACACGGGTAAGTCCATGTGGGAGGAGCTTCACGCTTTTTACTCTGGCCATGACAACCTACAACACCTATATGATATCATTTCCGATCTTCAGAATCTTACCCCGGGTGCTCCTGGTGATATGCTCTCCTTCGTGGCTAAAGCCAATAGTTTGGCAGAGGCTTGGATTCAATATCAGCCTCCTACTACCGATCTAACCACTCAACAAAACCAGAAAGAAGCTGTCACCATCGCCATGATGATGTCCCGAGTTCCTCCCCACCTGCATAGTATTCGGGCCCAGATTCTATCATCTGCCACAACTCCTTCACTATCTGATGTCTGCTCCATGCTGCTAAAAGTCACGCCTCCCTCTGAGTCTCCTCCTGTTTTTGCCCCGGCACTTCTTCAGCAGCCTCTCCTTTCGACCCCTCCTCCTCGTGGATCTTCCACTCGGGGGGGGGGGGGGACCCCGTCTCGGGGACGAGGACGTGGTGGTCGCTCTTCTATGAAATGAACCTACTGTGGCCGGGATAATCATCTTGAAGCTACCTGCTACCGCAAGCTTGACTTACCTCCTCACCTTACTGCTACTATATCTGCTTCTCCGGCTCCTACTGGGTCTTCTGCCACTAATCCAGCTACTACTACCCGCCAAGACATTTATGAGCTCCGCACCCAACTTCAACAGCTTCAGGGTGCCCTCAGCCACTCCTCCGGCTCTGTTGCGTCCTCTTCTGTGGAAGGTATAATCTGTCTCTCTCATAATCCTTGCTGGATCGTTGATTTCGGCGCTACTCACCATATTACCTCCCAGAAGCCCACAGAGTACTTACAAACGCCTCATCCTGCTTGCATCACTGTGGTCAACGGTGACACCCTACCAGTTTCTGGCTCCGTTGCTCTTCAGCTTACGCCGAACCTTTCTCTTTCCTCGGTTCTTCACGTTCCGGGGTCTCCTTTCAATTTGTTATCTGTTAGTCGTCTCACACACAATCTTGATTGTTGCATTACCTTTTCACCTTCTTCTTTCTTATGCAGGATCGCCGCACCCGGAGTACCATTGGTAATGGGCAGCTGTTGAATGGGCTGTACATCTTGGATATCCCACCTACTCTTCTCTCCGCCGTCTCCACTATTGATTGGCATCGCCGCCTTGGGCATGGCCCCCTTCCGGTTCTCAAGCGGGCTCTTCCTGATGTTCCTCTCCGGGAGTTCTCTTGTGAATCTTGTATCTACGGCAAACAACATCGTTCCTCTTTCCCCATTGTCTGTACCAGGAGTAGTACTCATTTATCTTTAGTTCATTCTGATGTATGGGGTATTTATAGAGTCCCCAGTATTTTTGGCTTTCGCTATTTTGTCACGTTCATTAACGATTACTTGCGTACCACATGACTCTATTTACTACATGATCGAACAGAACTTACCTCTGTGTTTCGCGCCTTTTTACTTGAGATGCGTACGCAGTTCGCCACCCCCTCAATCTAATTCGCACTGATAATGCTCGCGAGTATACGAGTCACACCTTCTCCAATATCTGCACCGAATTTGGTGTCATCCATCAAACATCATGTGCGTATACCCTTAAGCAAAACGGGGTGGCGGAACGCAAAAATCGACATCTTCTCGATGTTGCCCGCTCCCTTATGTTCCAAATGCACGTTCAAATCGAATATTGGAACTTTGTTGTCTCCACCGCCTGTCATCTCATCAACCGCCTTCCCTCGTCTGTGCTTAATTTTGCCTAACCCATCCAACTCCTCTATCCCTCCACCAACCTCACCTCTCTCACACCGCGGATCTTTGGGTGTATTTGCTATGTCCACCTTCTTGGCCCTCCTTCCGACAAACTTGCTCCTCGGGCTGCCAAGTATATGTTTGTTGGCTACTCCTGCACTCAAAAGGGGTACGTCTGCTACTCTCCTTCTGACGGCAAACTGGTTGTTTCTGCGGATGTCACCTTCTGCGAATACCATCCCTTCCACTTACCTAACACCACCTCGTCTTCTGCTCCCTCTATTCCCCGGCCTGCCGTACCGGTCACGCCATCTTTGTCGTCCTCTTCCTCCTCTCCCCACGTTCCTCCTCGGGTTCCTCCACCGCTTATCCGTGTCTACTCTCGTTGCCCATCCATGGATGCTCCCGTGACCCAGCTCCCCGCTACCAGCGATACCTCGGATCCGGCAGATCCCGCTCTCGTCTCTAAAGCTCATCCCTTGGCCAACTACGCCTCTCTCCATCGGCTGACGCCGCCTCTCTACGCATTTGCCACCTCTCTTTCCTCTATTTCTATACCTAACACTGTGCAGGAGGCGCTTCAACACCCAGGGTGGCGGGCCGCTATGAACGATGAAATGCGGGCTCTCTGGGCTAACCAGACCTGAGATTTGGTTCCTCTTCCTGCAGGCCGCACCTCTGTTAGCTGCAAATGGGTTTTTGTCATTAAACATGCGGCGGATGACACTGTCGACCGTCTGAAGGCCCGCCCCGTGGCACGGGGCTTTACTCAACAACATGACCTTGATTACGAGGAAATCTTCTCTCCCGTGGCAAAATTGAACACGGTCCGCGTTCTTCTCTCCTTGGCTGTCCATCGTCACTGGCCACTTTATCAGCTAGATATTAAGAGTGTCTTTCTCAATGACGATCTAGATGAGACAATTTATATGCAGCAACCTCCCGGGTTTGAGACCACAGAGGAGTCTTTGGTATGTCACATTCGGAAATCCATTTATGGTCTCAAACAGTCCCCACGCGCGTGGTTTGAAAAATTCAGTAAGGTGGTCTGTTCTAGTGGCTTCACTCGGAGTTCGGCTGATTTTTCTCTCTTCACCCGACACCGGTCAACCGGGACTGTGATTCTTCAGGTCTACGTTGACGATATCCTGATTACTGGCGACGACACGACAAGAATACAACAGATCAAGGAACAGTTAAATTCCGCCTTTCATACCAAAGATCTGAGCAACCTTCGGTACTTTCTTGGGCTCGAGGTCGCACGACGCTCTGATGGTCTTGTGTTATCTCAAAGGAAGTACTGTATGGACCTCCTTCATGATGCATGTTATTCTTTGTGTAAACCTGCGGAGACTCCTATGGACGCCAATCACAAGCTCTTGGCCCCATAGCTCTGACACTGACAAGTTGCTTACAAATCCGGAATATTACAAACGCTTGGTTGGGAAGCTGATCTACCTTACGGTGACTCGACCGAATATCTCGTTTGCTGTGGGAGTTGTGAGTCGGTTCATGCACGCTCCTCGGACATCTCATCTTCAAGCTGTCGAGCGCATCCTTCGATATCTCAAGATCGCCCCCGGACAAGGACTCGTGTACAAGCCATCCACATCTCTATCTCTTGTTGCGTATTCTGACACTGACTATGCAGGATCTATTGATGATAGACGCTCCACAACTGGGTTCTGTACTTACTTTGCTGGACACCTCATAACTTGGCGTAGCAAGAAACAGACTGTGGTTGCGCGTTCTTCTGCTGAAGCCGAGTACCGGGCTATGACTGCTGTTGTTTCTGAGCTAACCTAGCTTGAAGGCCTTCTGGGAGACTTGAGTGTTCGTATCTCATCTCCGACAACCTTATTTTGTGACAGTCAGACAACAATTCATATTGCCAAGAATCCGGTTTTTCACGAACACACAAAGCATATCGAAGTTGACTGTCACTTTATCCGGGAAAAGGTGCAGTCAAAGAAGATAGACTTGAAGCATGTTCCTGCTACCGACCAAGTTGCGGACATCCTGACGAAAGCCCTCTCCAGGCCGCTATACTATTAGTTTTTATCCAAGCTTGGTGCCCACGATTTTTACGCTCCGGCTTGCGGGGAAGTGTTAGAAAAGCCCAATTAAGGGCCCATGTTTTCTCCTTTCTCTCTCCTTGTATTAGTCCCACATCATGTATTAAGATTTCTCTCTTCATTCTTCTCCTATATTAAGTGTATGTATACTTGTAACTATTATTCAAGAAAGTATATACAAGCTTTGAGATCTCTCTTTGCAAAAACAATAGGTGGTTGCTAGGTCCAATACCGAAGCTAAAATCAGAGCTATGACCCATGTAATATGTGAAGGAATGTGGATTCGGTCCCTTATGTCTGAACTTGGGATTCAAGGCAAAGGTCTCTGTTGGGTCCATCTGTCTATATTGTGATAACAAGACAACCATTAACATTGCGCACAATCCAGTTCAGCATTACTGCACTAAACATGTTGAAGTCGATCTTCATTTCATCAAAGAGAACATAGTGAGTGGAGCTGTAAGCACTCCATTTATCCTATCTGATCAACAGTTGGCTGACGTCTTCACTAAGGGGTTGAGTCATAGAGCATTTGACAACATTATGTTCAAGTTGGGTTTGACAAACATCACAAGCTCAACTTGAGGAGGAGTGTTAGTGTGTCCAGTTATATATTTGGTTTTATTTTTTTTCATGTATTTAGTCACTCCTATATATAAAGGAGGTGACTCTCGGCTAATGTAACTTTTCTTTTCCCGACTTACAACACTTACATTAAGAAAAGAAACAGTGAAATGCCAAGGGCCTGACCTAGATGATGTGATTTAGTTAACAGTAAAAAAAACTTGAGCATAGTTCCCTTTATAAATTGCTTAAGAAATATACGCGTAAGGATGGTTTGGGATGATAATGGCATCAATGGCAGCAACATCACCTAGACTAACTGTCACGGGATTATGGAATTATGTCCTCAACCGAGCTGCACTTTAGAGTCTTGCAGTCAACACCTTAGCATTTTTAAGACTTGCGCTCCTTAGTTTGCCTTTTGCACAACTGCTTAATGGAATGCAACAAAAACTCACAGGCAATTAGAGGAAGAGAGTTACAAAATAGAGAACTTTTTATTGCTTCATATTTCTCTTCCTAGGTTATTTATATAATAAAGATACAATATTATAGAATGATCTATAATAATGTATTTCTCTCTAGTTTCTGCTGGAGTCATCTTCACTTATCCTCAATTCTCCACATACTTCTAGAATGTTCTGCCTCTTCCAGGTCTAATGTGGTCTCTATATCCTAATGAGCCTCCTACATCTGGCATGTGGATTAAGCATCGCATGCCTAGATATGTCTTGGGCGAGTTAGGATGTCTAGACCACAACAGATCGGCTGTGGCAGTTTTGGCAAGGTATAAAATGATGAGAGACATTGTTGCTGGGAGGCCATAGTGTGATAGCAGGAAACAGCATCAATTGTGGACGGCAAGGATAACTGTTGGTTGCAACTTTGTTAGGCAGAAACAGCATATGGTTACATCAAGTTTGACAGTTTGTCATGATAGACGGTGTTGTAAATTGAGTTATAACAAACTTTTGGTCATTCATCTGTAGGGAAACGATCCCTCACGTGCAAACCCGGATCCAAGCAAGTTCAACAAAAATAGAGAAACACAGAACAAAGCACATAGAGATTTACGTGGAAACCCCCTCACAGCAACATGAGGAAAAACCACGGGGCAGGGCACACAAACAATCCACTATAATAATAAAGGATTACAAAAATACTAGGTTTGCCCAACCTAGTTCCCTCTCCGGATTCACAGACGAATCCCCACTGAAAATCAAAAACGATCCTTCTGAAACCGAGGAAGAACAACCCTCAACACGTTGAGGTAAAAACAACCTCTCTTCAACAAAGGAACTCCTTCGATTGAGTCGCAATCTCCACACGAATAACAAACCCGAGAGAAACCTCTCCTAGCACCACCACCGGTGCCAAACCTCAAAGGAAACGTGCCAAGATACGTCTCCTTCTCCTCCGATGACAAACGAAGCTTGCCTCCGACGAAATCGCCGATGAACCCATTGCAACCAACGCATGTCTCCTTCGCTTCCGCTGCACACGCCGATCGCCTCTGTCTGCTGCTTCGTAAGACCGAAAATTATCTACCCGACCGAATCGGCTTAACCCT
This sequence comes from Platanthera guangdongensis, assembly GCA_039583875.1. Lineage (NCBI taxonomy): Eukaryota > Viridiplantae > Streptophyta > Magnoliopsida > Asparagales > Orchidaceae > Platanthera > Platanthera guangdongensis. Next base: position 153,001,906 of record CM077161.1, on the reverse strand, counting down.
AACTCCACGGTATATTTAGATGTACAAAAAACAGCCGGTCCGCCGCATATAACAACGGTTTACTGAACCGCTGGGAGTGGGCGGCAGAATCAGCGAGTATCGACAGCGAAAAACGGGGAAACCAGCGTAACCCGGCGAATCCAGCGTAACCCGACGAATCTGCGAAATCCCGATACCCGCCAAATTTACTGTTCATGAACAGTAAATTCAACGAGTATCGAGCCCGATACTCGCCGAAATTACTGTTCACGGCGGAACAATACTCCCCTTCTTCGCAAGCCTCCGGTGTTCAATTTATGGGCTGGACCCCAACAGACTCCCCCTCCAAGACCCTGAAGAGAAGTCCCACCTTTCTGAAAAACTTCAAGAAGATACCATGTCGACCAGCCGTTGACACAACTCGTGCTTCTCCCTTGGCACGACCTTCGTCATCATGTCCGAAGGGTTTTCATCCGTGTGGACCTTTTCCACCTTCAGTAGCTTCTCCTCGACAACATCTTGTATGCAATGATACCTGACATCAATGTGCTTCGTCTTAGAGTGGTAGGTGGGATTCTTGGCCAGAAAGATAGCACTCTGACTGTCACTGAACACAGTGAACACGTCTTGCTGGATTCCAAGTTTGAGCATGAACTTCTTCATCCACGGGACCTCTTTGGAAGTTTCCGTCAGAGCTATATATTCTGCCTCAGTCGTCGACAGTGCCACACACTTTTGTAACCGCGACTGCCATGACACAACACCCCCCGCAAAAGTAACAACATACCCCGAAGTGGATCTTCTGGAATCAACGTCTCCAGACATATCAGAATCAGAGTACCCAACCAGTTCAGGTGATTCACCCCCAAACTGCAGACACAAATCTGTAGTACCTCTGAGATATCGAAGAATCCACTTCACAGCGTCCCAATGGACCCTTCCTGGTTTGCCAAATATCTGCTCACCAACACTACTGCATGAGCTATGTCTGGCCTCGTACAAACCATGACATACATCAAACTCCCTACTATAGAAGCATAGGGTACCTGACTCATCTCCTCAGACTCCTTCTCAGATGAAGGGCACTGACCACTGGATAACTTGAAGTGTCCGCCCAATGGAGTGGTAACAACTTTTGCCTTCTCCATCATGAACCTCTTCAGCACTTTTTCAACATACTCAGCCTGAGACAGCCACAACAGACCTGCACTCCTGTCTCTGGTAATCTTCATACCCAGGATCTTATTTGCCGGTCCAAGGTCCTTCATTTCAAAGGACCTACTGAGCTCCATATTCAGCTCTAAAATGTTGGCCTTGTCATCCCCGACAATCAGCATGTCGTCGACATAAAGTAGCAATATAGTGAAGGACCCCTCTGTTCTCTTCACATAGACACAGTGGTCAGCCCTGGTCCTCAAGAATTTGTTCATGGTCATGAAGGAGTCAAACTTCTTATACCACTGTCTGGGTGTCTGTTTCAACCCATAAAGACTCTTCTCGAGTCGCACACCAAATTCTCCTTACCCTTGACCTCGAACCCTTCCGGTTGTTCCATGTACATCTCCTCTTCCAAATCACCGTGCAGAAAGGCTGTTTTCACGTCCATCTGCTCAACTTCCAGATTCATAGAGGCAACCAACCCTAGAACCAGGCGGATTGAAGACATCTTCACCACTGGTGAGAATATCTCATCAAAGTCCACGCCTTGCCTCTGACTGAAGCCCTTGACCACCAATCCTTCTTGATGTGCCCCTTCATTTTACAGTAGTAGCATTCGAACTCCTTGGATTTGGGCCTGGACTTGCTTCTGGAGTTGCCCTTTGGTTTCCCCTCCTTCACCTGATGCCGATCTCTAACTTCCATGAGTAGGGCATCTGATGTAGGATTTTCAGAATCCTTCCTTCTCAGCTCCTCATTCAACAGACAGTTCGTCACCATCTCCATTGTCACAACACCATCCGGTGCTGAATTGCTCATTGATACCACAAGGTTCTCCCAACCCTCTGGTAATGAACTGAGGACCATTAAGGCCTGAAGCTTGTCCCCCAAAGTGATCTTCATGCTTTCCAACTGATTTATAATGCTCTGGGCAAGGTTCAGATGTTCTGTCATTTGAGAACCTTCTCGATACTTGAGGTTCACAAGCTTCCTGATCAAGAAAGCCTTGTTATCTGCCATCTTCCTTTCATACATCGATTGCAGCTTTTTCCACAAAGACTGGGCAGATGTCTCAGTAGATACATGATGGAAGACAGAATCATCTAGCCACTGACGAATGAACCCAACTGCCTTCCTGTCCATCGTCATCCAAACCGCATCATCCAACATCGTGGCAGGCCTCCCCAATAATGGAGTGTAAAGATCCTTGCAAAACAAGAGATCCTCCATCCTCGGCTTCCAAATACTCCAATTCTTTCCATTCATGCTGATCATCCTCGCTTTATCCATATGCACACGGATTAGCCAATAATCTCAAGAAATATAATAGAGAGAATAGGGAGCGGACCAGTGGTCGTCACCTACTGCACTTAATTACAAGCCTGAAATTCTCAACGGCTAGAACCTCTCTCTGATATCACTTGTAGGGAAACGATTCCTCACGTGCAAACCCGGATCCAAGCAAGTTCAGCAAAAACAGAAAAACACAGAACATAGCACATAGAGATTTACGTGGAAACATCCTCACAGCAACAGAGGAAAAACCACGGGGCAGGGCACACAAACAATCCATTATAATAATAAAGGATTACAAAAACACTAGGTTTGCCCAACCTTGTTCCCTCTCCGGATTCACAGACGAATCCCCACTCAAAATCAAAAACGATCCTTCTGAAACCGAGGAAGAACAACCCTCAACACGTTGAGGTAAAAACAACCTCTCTTCAACAAAGGAACTCCTTCGATTGAGTCGCAATCTCCACACTAAAAACAAGCCCGAGAGAAACCTCTCCTAGCACCACCACCAGTGCCAAACCTCAAAGGAAACATGGCAAGATACGTCTCCTTCTCCTCCGATGACAAACGCCGCTCGCCTCCGACGAAATCGCCGATGAACCTACTGCAACCGACGCACGTCTCCTTCGCTTCCGCTGCGCACGCCGATCGCCTCTGTCTGCTTCTTCGTAAGACCGAAAATTATCTACCCGACCGAATCAGCTTAACCCTAACTCCATGGTATATATAGATGTACCCAAAACCGCCGGGCGGCCGCAGATAACAACGGTTCACTGAACCGCTGGGAGTGGGCGGCAGAATCGGCGAGTATCAGCAGCGAAAAACGGGGAAACCAGCGTAACCCGGCGAATCTGCGAAATCCCGATACCCGACGAATTTACTCTTCATGAACAGTAAATTCGACGAGTATCGAGCCCGATACTCGCCGAAATTACTGTTCACGGCCGAACAATACTCCCCTTCTTCGCAAGCCTCCGGTCTTCAATTTAGAGGCTGGACCCCAACATCATCGAGCAATTGTCAACCGGCAGATAGGAAACCTACAAAGGATGATTTTGATGATGACTGGGAGGAGTATCATGTATTTACTGTTTCAGCAGGTTGACTAACAAGGAGAATGAGACCAGCAAACCAAATTATTTAAATTCTCTGCGTGATTATACTTGTAAAGACGAGGATATGGCAAACAAATAGCTTGGTTAATTTAATACTCAGTTTAAGTTAATTAACCTTCAAATTAATAGGGCTCACTCATTGGGCCATTGGTTTACCCTTTAGTCCTTTAAAAACTCGATTAAATTAGTGCAGCGCCACCCACAACCTTCCTTGTGTGGTTTTGGGATTATGGATCTCCATTTCCCAGATACTTGGATTCTTTGTTGACACCGTGGAGCTCATTTGACGGCCAGTCTATAAGCCAATTTGAGTGTCCATTTAGCAAATTGAGGCGAATATAACTCCCAGTATGCAGGGGTGTAAGTAAAAACCAACCGCACTGCCAAACCGAACCGAACCCAACCGAACGATTGTCGTTAGCAGCGGTTCGGTTACGGTTCCAAATTTTGAAATACCGCACAATTCGGTTCACGGTTCTTAATGCTAAACCGTATTGAACCAAACCGAACCAAACCATATAAATGTTACAAGATAATTTTTTATCTGTAATATAATAATAATATGATATCATATAATTATTTATATAAATAAATTTCATTTCAGATAATATAAAAAATGTATTTATGTTTCAGTTTTTCACTTGGAGAAACATCACATATGCCGTTTATTTTTTATTCCTAGTCTTAGATTATGCATTTATGTTTTAATTTTTTAAACCGCATAAATGGTTTGCACAGTTCGGTAATCTGGAACCATGTAGGGTTGTTCTGTTTGCTATGTTGCTTTAAAACTGAACCGTTACACCCTGCATTGCCTGCTTCTTTGGTCATGATCACTGTTTCATGAACATAGCCACAGGATCAAACATCTTCCCCAATTGAAGGCAAGTTGTCTTAATCCTATAATGATTTAATGTAATTTACCCTACTGTATATGAAATTATTTTTCTCATTCTATATACAAGTTTAATTTTTCGTACAAGAATTTGTGCTTGTATTTATCTATTTCCTGTTCTTTATTTCCTCTTGCTTTTATTTACTGCAGCAATGGATTGATTTGGCCCGGTTCAGTGGATTGCAGTCCCCAAAGAACAATGGAATTTCTGAATCCACTGATGACCCCTCGGAATGCAGCATCTACACAATTGCAGAACTTGTCGACGAGAATAGCAACCAGTCCAGCGACAGCTCCGCTTCATAGACTAAAAAAGAATAATGTATCGTTATATACGACGACGCAGAGACGATATCTATTCGAACTCAAGCGGAGCAGGCTGGACTACCAAGTTTTTACTAGTGCGGAGCTGAGAGTTCTTTCTGTTTGATAATTAATATCCTTAAGTTAGAGTTCATAAATATAACGGCTTCATACAATTGCATGAAGTACCCGTGCAGAAAATAGGATTCAGCACTGTTCTCATTCCCTTGAATCGTCCACGTGATGCTGCTGGTGTGGCAGTACTGTAGAGTATATAATTATTTCAATAGATAACCATTTTTTATTTTAAATTTTATTTATTTATTTATTCTTGGTGGGGCAAATTGTTGATCAAATGCAATTTGTGCTTCTTTGTTTGCAGGTCGCAAGAGGTGAATACGGCGTAGCTGTGATTTCTCATCTTAATTCTCTGGTGAGTAATACCCCTAACAAAACTACAATTGAAGTTAAAATCTAAAATGTTCTGCCTGGTTCATGTGATCTGAATTATGTCTGCAAGGTTAAACTAAAATCATATGATTTGAATAAATAAAGATGAGGAATATAATAGTCTATTGTGTGTCAAATAAAGATGTAGCTCCCATCTAAATGTTTCCCAAATTTGATGGAATATAATAGCAAGAGAATATAATATGAGAGTATATCGATTTGGGACCGTTAATGTTCTCCCAAATTTTTACCGAGATTAATGTCGTCGGCTTCTTTATTACAAGTGAGAAACTCGATGCAGCCGCACATCCCAATTTGTTGTTGAATCATTGTTGATGCGTCGGAGCGACGTAGTCACCATCGTCGTGATATGTTTTCTTCCATAGTTAGGGTTTAGATTTATTTCTCTGTCGTGTTTGATTGCTATGTTCATTCTGACAATTGGTTGGAGTCATTGTCTACAGTCATGTGACGCGGGAATTAAGGATGCTGAGGTATTTTGGAAGTTTATGGAGAAACTGTATTTGTAGAACAAGATTAATGAGTCCAAGTATAGAGAATGCTCACATTTATTCACAATGGAAATGGATTTTATGGCCTTTTGGACTGTCTTGCTCCCATAAAGGTGACTTTTGAGGATGAGATCAATGCATTACGGATGTTGAAAGTTTTTAGGCGGCTGGTGAGAAATGGGTCAAGTTTCTCTGATCAACTCGACATTGGGAGGGGTGATGTGATCACTCTGGAGAATACTAAGAATGATATTTTGATTGTGGAGGTGCGAAGAAAATCTCAAAGTGGTTCATATTAACTACCTTTGTAACCCAAAATGAAGTTCTGTAGACAAAAGGAAGATCAGAAATTAGTCTAGGTTTCAGTAGAGGATTGAGAGTTTTTATTGTGACAAAGAGGGTCACGCTATGAAGTGTTTTTATTCTTGGAAGAAGTTGTAGAAACAGAGTGAAATAGAGAAGCAGGAGTTCAGTATAACATATGTTGCGATGACTTAAATGTTGACATCAGATTGGCCTTCAAATGGATGAGCTTCTGGAAATTGACAAAGAAACTCCGTTTGGCATGGTGGCGGCGGTCATAGCCTTTGTCATGCCAAACATACATTTTATGACGGTAGAGCTTTTGTGTGAGCTCATCGGAGCAAAAATACCGCGCCAAATAGAGCCTAAGCCATCAGTTTCTTTTGCATGTATGGCCGCTACTCGGTTTCAGTGCACGTTCAACAGATTTTAAGAGTCGCAGAAAAAGCTCAGAAGATTAAAAATTAACCTATGTAGCATCAAAGCAGCGGTTGTTTTTTTGATAATTATCAATCTTCCCACGGATGCTTATGCAAGTTGAAGACAGTAAATTTTATCCCAAATTCCAAACTCGGAATATTAATTATCTGCTATGGAAATTGATTTCTTCAAATGCATATTATTAATTTATACGGGAGCATCGTCGTCGTACGAAGCCTATGCCCCTGAGAACAGGCAAGCATGAGTGTAGGTATCGTCGTGACCGGGGTACTTGTTAAAATTGTTGAAGTGGGAGTGAAGTGGAGTGTCGGCGGTCTGATTAGGCAGACCGCAGAGTCCGCCGCGACCTGACGGGTAGCTTTTGGCGAATAGCCTTTGGCGGGTTGCTGAACTCTTTTGTGTTCTGGCTCAGCAAGAACTCTTGGTTGGAACCGGGCGGATTTCTCTAACCGCGACTATGGTGGTCTGGTTGGTGAGACCGCACAGTTCGCTGAAGCTTCGGGTTTTTTGGCTTGCAAAAAGGCTGGCGGTTACCACGGACTAAGGTGGCTAACCACACAGTTTGTTGTAGTCTTCTCGGGCATGTTGATAGCCAGAATCCTCTGGTTACATTGTGAATAATGTATTGCAATGTATACCTTGCTTTGTAAAAAAGTGTATTAATTACAATTGAAGACTCTTGCGCTGTTGTTGTTACTGATTTCTACTTGTATTTAGTTGTGGTTGAGTGTTCCTATGACCTCTTGCGGCTTTTCCATAATTTTTTTCAGTAGTGTCACCTACGCACGGTCCCCATGCACTTTCTCTCGTATTTATATAAGGTTGCATCAAGTCCAATGATAGCATATGTTGCGACGACTTAAATGATGACATCAATATAACATATGTTACAAAAAGGTTGCAAGAAAGCATGAGCAAGGCTTAGGTTTGAGCAGAGTATGGTACAAAATAAAGTCTGAGTGCAGCAGTTTTGGATTCACAACATGGAGAAGATTACTAGAAGAGATCAGTTGTAGTTCATAGAGTTTTGTTGGAGTGTCATCTTGTTTTATCCCGCCTTCTCCATTGTTATATCAGCTTCTCTTTGTCGTTAACTTGTTAGTATAGTCCTGCTGAAATATCTGTTGGTCATGAAGAAGTCAGTTCTAGCGTGTTAATTGTGTGTAATATATTTTTTGGTGGCTTTTCGGGTTGGACTTTGGCCGTCCATATTTTTGTCAAATTTTGAGGCTTTTCATGTAATATCTGTCACTTCGATTAAATTTATGTGTGTTGGTCAATCTTTGGGGGACAAATGAAAGATTTTTAGCTCATACCAACTGAAAATATTAATAATAGATTTTTCGACAGTGTGGGACTCTTTCGGAAACAAGGTAGACTCTTTAATCAAAGGGTTTAATGGAGTTTTGATTAGACTTCAATTTCATGCAAACTTATCTTTCGTAGTTGATTTGCAAGAGATTCGGTAATCCGTAGTTGATTTGCAAGAGATTCGGTAATCCGATTGAAGTGTTGTCACCACCATTAGACTTGCGGAGTTGGACAAGGATTCTCTAAAGAAATCTCTACGGCAGGACGGTTGCTACCGCAGACGATTCCTCCAACCATTACAGGCCTGCTGCTATTGGGCACAATTGTCTCAAATAGGCTCTTGATGGTTGATTCTTATATTTTTGGTTTCATGTTTCAAATAAAAAAATAGGCAATAATCCTATGCAGGCCAATTTCAGCGCCGTGTAATTTCGTAATGGTTATGTGCAAGCCAATGCCTGCATTTATTCTTGGATTGTGATTTGTGCATAGTCAAAAATGATCGGCATATATTATCACCCAAAAAATATTAACGGGTAACTATAACTGCCCCAACTCTTTTGTATAGGCTTCAGAGCAACTCCAAGCCTACTCTCTAAAAATGACGTTAGTATTCCCTCCAACCGATGGCCATTGCTGTGTGTAAAAATGGAGATCTTTTTTCTCCCCCTCTAAATTTAAAGGCCGGAGAGAGAAAATAGAGTGGCCGCAAAACATTTTATGTATTTTTTTATTTTTTAAATTAAGTATTTATAAAACACATTCATTTCAATATATTGTTCATAATCGTTAATATATTTTTTCAAATATGACATATAAAATATCAATAAATTTATTTATTTGTGACATACCAAACGAGATTAATATTAAATATATTTTAATTATTATTGTTCATACATACATATATATGTAAAACTATATACATAAATTATACATAAAATAATTAAACATAAATTATACATAAAATATTAAACATAAATTGTATCATATATTTTAATAATATGATACAATGAATATCTCTAAATATAGAGATTTTTATTGGAGATGCTCCGATATAATTAGTAAATAATTAGTAAGGAATCCTACTCTTTGACTTTAGGCTCCTAACCGATATAATTAGTAAATAATTATTATAACAATAGTTATATCTATTATATTATTATGTCTATATTTACTATATCAAAAGAGAAAAGGGGAAATTTTCTTTAATGAAATATTTATGATTTCAATATTATTATTTTTAATTTAATGTCATTATTTTTTTTTCAAAATAATTTTGGATATAATATTCATCTAAGTATGCATTCAAAAAAAATAGTTGTCAAAATTAAAGATTTAAAGTATCATTATTATTATATTATCTAATCATGATTCATGACTATCAAATTTAAAAAATAAATGTGATTTTAAAAGAAGAAATGAGAAAAGAAAGAGTGAGAGCAGTCGTGTCCAAAAGGCCCTGGAAGGGGCCCGAGCCGGCCCCCTGGCCGGGCTGGGCGAGGCCAGCCCGGGCGCTTATTATTAAAAAAACATTTTATTTAAAATATTAAACCCTGAAATAAAAAACCGAATAAAATTTTTTTATTAATATTAAAATTTAAAAAATCAAAATTACACTTTTACAAAATAAAATTAGGAAAAAATAGAATTTATTATTTTTTTAATAATAATAAAAAAGAAAATTACATTTTTATAAATTCTGGTTGTCCATCTCCTTTTCAATTTCCTCCGAGCTCTCATCCAACGCTGAAATGTGTTGTTTCCTCTTTGTAGCATCCAAACAATCCGTGTAGCAGATGCATATTTCCACTGATTCTTCATTTAGTCGGCTCCTTCGTTTGTTCAAAATCCTGTCACTAAGAGAAAAAGTGGACTTCGAAGCTACTGTACTAGCTTGAATTGTTAGTAAATCACGGGTCATGCATGCCAAAATAAGATATGTATTAACTTTACGTTTCCAACATTTTAAGATATCGAAGTTTTCGATCTCTTTCGTAGTCATAAAATCACGAAATTGTGTGTTCGTATACAATCCTAATTCGTTTAAACTATTCGATGTGTGTGTTTTTTTTTCCTGAAAGCTAATTCTAAAATTTTATTTGTAAAAGAATCTTTTGTCCTAGGTTGCGTTATTTCTTCTCGGGGTCGTGAGTCATATAAGTTGTCGTAATAATTAAAATATTCGGTAAAAACAAAATTAAATTTAGTAGTACTAACGTCGTCAACGTCATCGAAACTTAAATTTATGTGTAAGTTAATGTTAATTTCATTTATCAAATTTTATTCGCCGTCTACAACGAATAATAGGTTTAAAGCGGCAGCGCATGAAAATGCAGGAGACATTTCTCTATAATATTTTTAAAAAAATTCTTCTATTACTTCAATTAAAGGAAGTCATTCGGGGTGTTGCTTAAAATTGTTAAGTTTTTGTGCGATATTTACAAAATTCTCAACTACTAACGAGCTAGTTGGATAATACACACCAGATAAAAAACAGTCGCCCTATAAAAACATTTTAATAAATCTATATAATTTAACAATACGTTCCAATCGTTATCAGTTAAATCATGATTATTTGTCACAGTATAATATTGCATAAGAAGTGTTTTTGTTGAAACGTTCTTTTTAACATTTTATATGTTGAGTTCCATCTTACAGGCATATCAAATTGAGGTTTCAAATATTTTTGAACTTGTGCGATCACAAATTTTCAAAAATCTTGACTTCGTTGTTTGGTACAATAAATAAAGCTAAGCATAGTCCGAATTTTTTCAACATATGGTTCCATAGCTTCTAAACTATCTTGTACCACTAAATTTAAAACGTGACAGACACATCGAGTGTAAAAAACACACCGTTGAGCATTGGTTTTAATTCACGTTTTAACCACTATACTGCGGTGTTGTTATTACTATCGTTATCAAAAGAAAGACTCATTATTTTATCTTTTATTTTAAATTCATACAAACATTTAATAATTACCGAATATATATCCTTACCTGTGTGCGGAAATTCAAAATCTTCAAAACATATTACGCGCTTATTTAACTCTCATGAAACGGGATCGATTCAATGAGTCGTGATACAAATATAAGATAATCCTACTTTTACGCTACTACTCCAAGCGTCTCTCGTTAAACTCACACGTCACTCGAAAGTTTCAAATTTTTTTATTAAATCTTGTTTTGCATCAAAATATAATTTAAGTGCGTCACGTCTAATAGTGGATCTACTTACCTGTTGATATTTGGGCTGAAGCTCTTCGTGTATGTACTCTGTCGTCTCATCGTTGTCGTAGTGACTGAATGACAACACACGTCTGATGACGTTTTTCATCTATCAGTCTCGCTGTCTTGCTTGATCGTACGTCCAAATTTGTCCTGATCCTGATATTTGTCCCTGACTGGGCTCGGAAGCTTGCTTCGGAAAACACGACTTAATGTGTCACGCTAGTGTTGAGTTGCCTGTAAGAGTTAGCAACTTTGAGCATAACTTGCACCGCGCCTTTAATTCGTCGCCGACTTTAACCTTGTCGAAATGCTCCCAGGAGGGCGCCCTTCGATTATGCTCCACTACTTCGGCCGTGCTTTGAGTCGACGACGTCAGTGTTGAGGACGATGTCATGCAGCGTGAGAGAGAGTAAGAGAGGGAGAGAGTAAGTGATAGAGAGAGAAAGTGAGTGGAAGTGAGAGAGAGTAAGTGTGAGAGAGAGAAAGTGAGTGGAAGAGAGAGAAAGTGAGAGAGAGAGAGAGAGTGTGTGAAGGAGAGAGAGAGGTGGTCGGGTAAGGGGTGGGGGTTGTTTTTATAGGATTTTTTTAAATAAAAAAATTTTAAAAAATTATTTTTTTTAAATGGCCTATAGGGCCTAGGTTGTTGCGTAGGCCCTACGTCACAGCAGCCAGTAGCTGCTGCTGACAGCCGACAACACTAAGGGCCTTTGGATTTCCAACGGCTCTTACAGCCGTTGAAGCCAGCAGGGTCGGGCCGGCCTGTGGGCCTGGGCACGGCCCGAATTTCGGGCGTTGCTCGGCCCGGTCCGGGTCGGGTATCGGGCCGGACTAGCCCCCAAAATCAGTGCCCTGTAAGGGCCATGAGCCCGGACCGGGCTATTTCCGGGCCGGGCCGAATCGGGCTTTCGCGGGACCTGGCTCGGGCCGGCCCACTGGGCCCAAGCCTTTTGAACACGACCGAGTGAGAGGAGAGATATAGAAGTGTCTTGCGTGAGGTTGCAACGAGTGAAGTATATTATTTATTATATTTTTTATTAGATATCGGCTTCGAGTTGTGGGAGTGTCGTCACACCCTGTCATTATCGTTGTTGGAGTATTGTAATGCTCGCACGGAAGGCCTCCCATACAGTCATTCATACTCTATATAAAAAAATACGAAAAGTTTGCAATGCGGTAGTATACTAGTATTTGATTTCCTTATTTTTAGCTTTTACATATGTTTGATTGGTTTTTTATAATACAAAAATTATTATTTCATACACAGGAAGAGGAAAGAGCATAATCATATCATAATTATATATATGTAATTGTCTATTTTTAGGCTTGTTGCGGACTAATTCGGAGTCCCGGTCGGACCGAAATAAACTGTACAGTCTTAGCTCTCGGGACGGTCGAGCGCGCACTCAGTCAATGAAAAGAGAGAGTTGACATGGGATTTTAACGTGGAAAAACCCCTTAACTGGGTAAAAAACCACGTGACCGGATCTGTGCCGGTCAATGTCCACTATCAGCTTGCGGTTACAATATGTTTGGAGAATCGAGGGCGACAGACCGCTTCTCATTACAACTTGGGGGTGAGAGAGAATTTCTGACTCGTAACGGGCAACATGCTGCGCTGAAGGAGTACTGAATGCAAACTCGGTTGCTGGTGTGCTTGAGCGCTGGTGGTGGTCGTCTTCTTCGCTTCTCCGCGCACTTGGGGACTTGGGCGTTCCTATGGCTCGTAGGCGGTTTGAAGGTGTCCCGAGGGGGGAGTTCGACAGAGCTCTGGTCTGAAAAAGATGAAGACTACGGAGCAAAAAAGTCAGAAATGAGGAGGTCTGAAGCTCCTTTTATAGCCCCCATTAGGTGGTTATGGCGCCCCCCATAATTTGGTGGTTTAGTGGGTGGTTACCTGCAGATCGGACGGCGGCGGATGTTCAGTAGTGATCGGATGGTGGTCAACATGCAAGAGGCAGCGGCGGTGGCCGGCGAGCGGCGGGCGGCGGCGGCCGGTGGCGGCGATGGCCGGAGGTGGGGGTGGCGGGCGGCGGGCGACGGCGGCGGGTGGCGGGCGGTAGGCGACGACCACCGGCGGCGACGGTACTTGTTGAGTGGGAGACCCCCATGATTTCTCCTATTGTGGTGGAGATCATGTGGAGTGGGTTGACCGGTCAAATCCTGAAGGATCATGAGGGAGATGGTTAAGTGCACACCCAAGTCTATAAATGTGACTCTATTCCCATCAATTGCCTCCCAAATCCTTTTTGTCGGAGGTTGGTACGAGCAAGAGAGCAAGGATTTTTCCCCCATTCTCTTCGACCATGACGACGACGAGCAAAATGCCAAAAACGTCGGAGAGTGGCGCCCGGCGAGCCCATATAAAAATATGTTACAAGATTTCTGAGTGAGGGAAGAAACAGCGAGAGGAAGTTCCTGCATGCCCAAAAAAGAGGGGACTCCCGGCGCCTCCACGGTCGGGCGGCGCGGCAGCGATTAATGCGCGGGTACGCGAGGAGGTGCACAGACCGAGCCGCTCGCTCGCGCGTTCCTGCTTGCGTGCGCGTTCACGAAAGCACACGCACTGGGCGAGCGTGCACACGTGCTCCTGGGTGCGTGAGCGCACCGCGCTAGGGCGAGTGCTGCGCACAGTGTGCGCGTGCAGACTGTTCGTGGGCGTGCGTGCTGCACGCCGGGGTGTGTGCGGGTGCCTTGATGCTCGCGTGTGCTCGTGCATCGAGCCGTGCGCGTGCGCGCTGGATTGTGTGTGTGCTATTGTGCTTGCGTGGGCATGCTCTGTTTCACGGGGCCCGTATGTGTTATGCTTTTGAGCGTGAGCATGATCAGAGGTGCCCCTTTGCTTGTTTCAAGGGGGCCTACCCTTTAATTTTACCGTGTGAGGCGTGCTTGGGGATATGCACATGAGGTGTGCTTAATGCGCACAATGTGTTCTGATTGTGTGTAAGAGTGCAGTGTGCACAGAATGGTAAGATACACTTGCAAGACTGGAGATAAAGATCCTGCACATGGTGATGCCCCTGTGTCGATATGCGTGGTGGGCGCAATGTGTGCGAGGTGTACATTTGGATGTTGTGCGTGCATGGAGTGATATGCACAATCGTGCCTCGTGCGTACGCAAGGCGCAAAGTGTGTAACGTGTACACGGGGTGCGATGTGCGCAGTATATAAGGTGCACGATGCATTATGGGTGTCGCGTGCACGATGCGCGCTGCATTCACGATGTGCGCGAGGTGTAATATGTACGACACATTGAGCGTACATCTATGGAAGGGAAGAGGCCGCTGAGATGCGGAGTTTCTGGTGCCTCTGAGTGTGTCACCGGGGTGCCTCTTTTATATGGTTGGAAGGACAGACTTGTTGTGGCGTGATACAAGGATGCAGACACGGTGCCTCCATTCTTATCGGGGCCGAATGATACCTCAGTTGGCCAGGTTCATGCTATTTTACGTAAGTTTGGCGTGCAACATCGTTCTTCGTGAGACTGACTCATGACTCTGGCTCATACGAGATTGACTCGTGACTTTTGCTCGGACGTGACTGGTTTGGGACTTTGCTTTGCGCGATTTGTGACCGCGACTTGGGTTGCACGAGCCTGGCTCGCGTCTTTTCTTGCACAAGGCTGGCTCGCGACTTGATTTGCGCAGTTTGTGACTGCGGCTTGGTTTGCACGGGTCTAGCCCGCAACTTAGTTTGCACAAGTCTGGCTCACAGCTTAGTTTGTGTGGGTTGTAATCACGACTCTGCCATGAGGTGGGCAGTTGTTGTGAGGAGAGCGAAGCACGGAGACAGTTGCTGTAAGGAGCGCGCTGCACGGAAGCAGTTGCTGCAAGGAGCGCGTTGTACGGAGGCAGTTTCTCTAAGGAGTGTGCTACACGGTGGCAGTTGCTGTAAGAAGCGCGCTGCACCGAGGCAATTGCTGTAAGGAGCGTGCTGCACAGTGGCAGTTGTTGTAAGTTGCGCACTGTAGAAAGACAGTTGTTGTAAGGAGCATTCTGCACGATGGCAGTTGTTGTAAGGAGCGCGCTGTAGAGAGACAATTGTTATAAGGAACGCGTTGCACGGTGGCAGTTGTTGTAAGAAGCGCTCTGCCCGAAGGCAGTTGCAGTGAGAAGTGCGCTGTACGGAGGCAGTTGTTGTAAGCAGCACGCTGCACGGAGGCAGTTGCTGTAAGGAGCGCACCGCATGGAGGCAGTTGCTGTAAGGAGTGCGTAGGCAGTTGTGTAAGGAGCACACTGCACGGAGGCAGTTGCTGTAAGTAGCGCGCTGCACGGAGGCAGTTGCTATGAGAAGTGCGCTGCACGGTGGTAGTTGATGTAAGGAGCGCGCTACACCGATGCAGTTATTGTAAGGAGCGTGCTGCACGGGGGCAGTTGTTGTAAGGAGCGTGATGCACGTAGGTAGTTGCTGTAAGGAGCGCGCTGCACGGTGGCAGTTGCGGTAAGGAGCACGCTGCACGGTGGAAGTTGTTGTAAGGAGCGTGCTGCCCGAAGGCAGTTGCTGTGAGGAGCGCGCTGCACAGAGGCATTTGCTGCAAGGAGCGCACTACCCTAAGGCAGCTGCTGTGAGGAGCGTGCTACACGGTGGCAGTTGCTGCAAAGAGCGCGCTGCACAGAGGCAGTTGCTGTAAGGAGCGCGCTGCATGGAGGTAGTTGCTGTAAGGAGCGCGCTGCACAGAGGCAGTTGCTGTAAGGAGCGCGCTGCACTGTGGCAGTTACTGTATGGAGCGCGCTGCCCGAAGACAGTTGCTGTGAGGAGCGCGCAGCATGGAGACAGTTGTTGTTAGGAGTGTGTTGCCTGAAGGCATTTGTTGTGAGTGTAAGTGGACGTATTTGTACTTGGGCGAAGTGAGTATGCCTTTCAAATTGCGCGGATGATGCTTGCCTTCTATAGGCCTAAAATAAGAAAACTTTTAAAGTTATTTGGAGTTACAGTCGTAAGACTGTTCTTGTGGAAATTTGCATGAAGAATTCGTAAGAAAGTAAAACTGATAAACGCTACAACGAGAAGAGCCATGCAGATAGGTATGAAGCCCTCTCTTGGGCTGGTAAACTTTGGGGTTGCCCCCTAGTCCGTTCTAGCAAGCGGTTGGCTGATTTCCTGTTGGCGGACTTGGTGCTTAGCCCCGTAAGAATCTCCCCAAGTGGCCTTGTTTGATGAGATACTTGATCTCCTCCTTAAGTTTTGAGCAGTCTTCTGTGTCGTGTCCTCGCCCATGGTGGAACTCGTTGTACTTTGTTTGGTCCCCCGTATTTTTAGCGAGGAGTATGGGCTTGCGGAGCTCCTCGCTGCCTTGGATTGTGTAAAACACATTTGTTCTGGAGGTATTGAGGGGCGCGTAATCCTGGGGTTGATTGTAACGACTCCATCCGTTCGTATAGCATATAATAGAAGGTCCGGCCGGGATCCCACACCATATACTACAAAACAGACGGCGAAGTCACGGAGTGATACTAGAGTTGTGCATACTAACTCATACCATTCTAATGGAAGCTTATAACACGAAACAGAACTCCAAGCATGAATGTCCACCATATAAAAATCCACATTTATATAACAGGAATGTTTACCAAATACATAGTCAGTTGGTCTTATGGCTTTACAAGTCCTTTTTACAACGGTGGCTCCCAAACATTGGCACGCAGGCAGGCCACATACAAACAAAACACAACATTTAAGCTTAAACTTCGAGGGCTTGCAGCAACAACAACAACAAGGGACTTCAGCCCTTATGCGTCCCACTTGGTTCTCTAGCACCTGCACAAGGACAGTCCACCCAACAATGACAAACAAGACAACGGTCAGCATTCAGCTAACCAAATTATAACAACCATACCCCTTTCCCAGGGCAGTGGTATTCCTTCCCTGCAGGCATAACAATTCACATGCATATATATATATATATATATATATATATATATATATATATATATATATATATATATATATATATATATATATATATATATATATATATATATATTCATCACATATTGTGCACTCACGCACAAACATTCCATCACAATCGCCAGCCACGCGGCCCAACGATCAGTGCACTCAGGGCACATTCTTGGTGTACCGGCGAACCAGTTGCCCACCACCGTGTCAGGGTCGTAACCCAACGGTAAAACATTGAGCATTTACTCCATGACGTGCAGCCGGAGATCGTAGTCTTAATAACCTGGGATTGGCTCATAGCCCCCCATGGTGTCGTGGCGTGCAGACCTAAGACTCTCACTATGTGTTTCTGCCAAATGCCAATTCATCCAGACACCCATGTCAGACAACCATAACGCGGATACAGTTCAGCCTTTGCCCGTTGCTCAAATCATTAGTTCTATAACAAGACTAACGCGGGTCGGCATCCCCTTGTCTGTTCAGCAAATAGCCATCGTGTCCTCATAGGACAAGCTTCGCAAGCACATGTTAACTAGCTAGGTGCCACACTCAACGGTAGCGACAGAACTCATTTTCCATCCCTAGCTTGAACCAGCATTTGCGGGTATTTCCTGGGCGTTCACGACAGTACTTCCTGCTACTACCCTTCACAAGCACAACCCACCAAGCATCACAAGCATCAAGGGTATTTTCCTGACTTACCATGCCAGTACTTTCTACTACTACCCTTCACAGGTACCACCCATGAATAGTAAGCATTACAAGGATATTTCCTAGACGTCCAATCCAGTACTTCCTGTTACTACCCTTTACAGGTACAACCCATTCAGCACAAGCATTATATGGGTATTTCCTGGACTACCACTCCAGTACTTCTTGCTACTGCCCATCACAGGTCAACCCGTCGACTCCTAAAACTACATGTTTCATCACAGAATCTTCTCTGGTGCGTCTATGCAATATCACCAATCCAGACCAACCTGTCCAGATGGGCTTCACACAGCATGCATATTTCGTACTCCATTTCCGGATCTATATGCCAATTAATTGGGGATTCCATGAATCAACCCAAGGGACTCCCGTAGCAAGCCACCCTCTGGTGGGGGAATCCTATGCCTATGCCAAAAAGGAAGCCTTCACATGACTAGGAAGAAAAGTCGTTACCCTTGAAGAACGCTTCGGAGCCATGGACTCCTAGTCGGCTGGAAAGCACCGCAGCGGCTTTGCCTTCCCAACGCTAGCCTTGGATTGTGAACAGGAATTTCGTAGCTCCATCGGTGGCCAGCTCCTCTTCCTCCTCCTCCTTCTTCCTCTCTTTCTCTCTCTAGGCTTGTAGAAAGATGAAGGCCAAAATAAAATGAGGATTTCCTTCTCCAGTCTCGGCCTTAAGGAAGTAGGGAGGGCTCTCAGCCATTGGATCCCAACTGAGAAAATGGACGGCCATGATTTTGCTACAAAAGGCTATTTTTGCCTGACATGGCCTGTGACACGCCCATGTACCTTAAGCGGTACACAACCGACTTATCCAGACCAGTACACGGCCATGTGACACGCCCGTGTCACGGGCCGTATCACCGGATACGCCTTCAGACACGTCCGTGTCTGTGGTCGTGTACTTCAGGTAGCACAAAACCATTTCAACCCGATCGGGACACGGCCAGTGACATGCCTGTGTCACAGGTCATGTACCCCAAGACACGACCGTGTCACACCCGTGTTCACCAGGCCTCAAATGCCCTGGGCACATCCAGCAAAGGACACGGCCTGGGACACGCCCGTGTCCTAGGACGTGTGCCCATACACAGCAGCAGACATACCTGCAACTCGATTTCGTCGAGCTGAAATCGTCGACCCGAGCAGGACACACCCGGGGACACGCCCGTGTTCCAGGCCATGTCACCCAACTTTTCACAATCCTGGGATTTGGGGTGTTAGACGAATGATCTCTCTGTTGGTCACGTCGGCGTTGCCCGTTCTGACATTCTTCTCATAATCTTCCTTCTTGGTGTTTAGGAGCCGGTTCCTTCTCCCTCTTGTGCTTTTAGTTCCTGTTGAACTGTTGATGATGAGCTTCAATAGCCTCATTGACTGCGATCTGCGCCTCCATACGGTGTACGAGGTAGGGGTTGTTGAAGCCAGAAATTGACCTCAACGAGAGTTCGAAAATAAGGGTGAAGCCAACACCTACTTTTCTCAAACCCTGACCCTTGACTGGTTGCAAAGGACCTAGAACTGACCCAAAGCCTCAGCGGGGAGGTCCCACCTCTTACCCGGAAGTGTCTGAGAGCTTCCCCTCCAAAGCCAAAAGCTGGGCTTGGAGCTCCTCAGAAAGCGCTAGAGAGTCTTAGAGAATAATGAAGCCCCCTTTCTGAAGAGCCCCTGCGGGCATATTTATAGTCCTTGCTGACATGAAATTTCTAAGATATCTTTGTATTGTCTGCCAACAGCCAAATCCCGCTGTTATGAAATTCTAAATACAGACCCTAGGGGCATATAGGTAATTTTCCCGAGTGCAACTAGGTAATTTCACCCTGGGCCCTGACCTGCACTCGGAGAGAACCATATGCCGAGGACCATCCCTCCCTCACTCAGCGGGAGCTAAGGAAAAGGGGGTGAAGGGTCCCCCAGATTGAGCCTGCTTCCGCCCTCGGCGAGACGCGAGCCTTCTCGCCCGCCGTTGGGCAAAAGCGGGTCTCGGCGGGGGCTTGACACGATCATTCTCACTGACTCCTAGGCGGGAGCCCTTTCGCTCTGAAGCCCAAAGCTAAACCGTAGCTAGTCCAACCCTGGCCGTTGAGGGGATCCTGGTCCTACCTAATGAATATGAGGTTGTACAGGGGTAGCTAGGGACGGTTTCCCTCATTAATGCTGAGTAGAAGTCGCTAGGACGGAGGCCTACAAGGAACACTCCTCGTAGCAGTTTTGGGTCGACACCTGGGATTTGGCTAGCTTCTGCAGAAAACCTGTAGAAGAAGTCCTTCAAAGACTGCCCTTCATTCTGGCAGATACCTTATAAGTGGGAAGGGTCGCGGACAATCCTCTGATTCGCTATAAACTGATCCGTGAACTATCTCGCTAGCTCTGTGAAGTTGGGAATGGTGTTCACCCTCAAGGAGTGAAACCATATGCGGGCTTGGCCCTTGAGAGTGGCTGGGAACACTTGGTAGAGTAACTGATCAGGTGCGCTGTAGATCCGCAAAATGGTTGTGAAGTGGTTGACATTCCAACGGATCGTTTGTTCCGCCGAATGTCTCAATATTCGGCAGCTTGAAACCATGAGGAATTGGATGAGCCAGGATTTGTGGTGCAAGGGGGGAGCCTTAGCAGAGTGGTCGGTGAGTATGAATATCCTGCCTGCCGGTATTCTTCTGCGATCACCTCACGAATTTCTTCTCAGGTGAACCTCTCGAGTGTGGGAAGTCTGGCCTCATCTCCCTGCTTGTGGCGGTGTAGCCAAATTTCAATTTCTCCATAAGTCGGGTGAGTGGATCTGGCGGCGTCAGAGTATTATTCAGGCACCTCTTGTCTTGGAGGTTCTTGCGCCCTACCATGATTTGGCTGTGGTAGATTAACTATTGCTAGAGGAGGAGCAGGAGGCGCTCCCAGATTCCTGAGCAAACATTTCAGTTTGCTGCTCCTCCATTTATTGAACTCGCCCCTCGAGGGCGGTGACAGGCGGAAAAGTGGCCTCTGCGGTCATTGACACATCCACCAGAGAGTGGGAGCGTGCTGGTTCAGCGTGTCCTTCTGGGACAGATCCTTCAGTAATGTTGTTGCTTCTTTTCGCCATTGAAGCGGAGCTTGGATGTTGCAAAGAGGGACGTCTTGACTTCTGAAGGATGTTGGGATTCGTGATTCCCACAGACGGCGCCAAACTGTTACGGACTAACTCGGCGTCCCGGTCGGACCTGAACAAATTGGACCGCCTTAGCTCTCTGGACGGTCGAGCGCACACACAGTCAATGAAAAGAGAGAATTGACACAAGAGGTTTTAACGTGGAAAAACCCCTCAACTAGGTAAAAAATCACGTGACCGGATCTGTGTCGGTCAATGCCCACTATCAGCTTGCGGTTACAATATGTTTGAAGAATCGAGGACGACTTGCCGCTCCTCGTTACAACTTGGGGGTGAGAGAGAATTTCTGAATCGCAACGGGCAACAGGCTATGCCGAAGGAATACTGAATGCTAACTCAGTTGCTGGTGTGTTTGAGCGATGGATGCTCATTAGTGATCGGAGGGTGGCCAACCTGCAAGCGGAGGCGGTGACGGTTGGCGGTAGTGGCCGGCCGGCGGCGGGAGGCGGCGGCGGCGGCGAGCGCCAGGCGGCGTGCGGCGGAGGGCGGTGGCGGTAGGCAGCGGCGGCAGTAGTTGTTGAGTGGGAGGCCCTCATGATTTCTCCTATTGTGGTGGAGATCATGAGGAGTGGGTTGACCGGTCAAACTCATGATCTCCACAATAGAAGGGATCATGTGGGAGATGGTTAAGTGCACACCCAAGCCTTTAAATGGGGCTTCATTCCCATCAAGGCTCCATTTGGTTCGGCGGTGGCGGGTCGATTCCGCGGGTGGAAATAGAGTGTTCGAAACGGAGGTGGAGTGGCTGCTCCAAAAGGAGCTTTTTGAAGCATTTCTCAAGTCGGGCGGGTGGGAACGAAGCAAATACTGTCGGAGATTCACTTATTTACTCTCCTTCCGGCGACGTTTGCCCAAAACATAGCAGTGAAACGCCCAAACAAATAGTGTATTCTCTTTTTTACCAGAGTAACATATAACTGATTGCAATTTTTTCTCATTTTTTTCAATTAATTTATTTGGGCATCTCTCGAGCATGCAAAATTATATTTAGCACAATGCACAGGACACTGAGCAAAGTCAGTAAACAAGCCACAAGTCCCACAACCCTTTCAATAGTTGCTTAGGACTAATCCAACAATTCATTTTTCATTTTATATGAATGGATTATTATTACAACAGGCAAAATTTTTCTCAAAACTTTCTCAAACATATTAGGCTCCGTGTGGCATGGTGGCGGCGGTCATGAATACGGGGGCTAAATTGTCATTTGTTAACTGCAGCCTAAGAAATTTCATCCACTTTTATGTTCGAACGAATAATGTTTGTTAAGTGATTCTTAACGAATGACATTTTAACCCAAGTGTTTACGATCGTCACTACCGTGCCAAACAGAGCCGTCGGCAGGCCGCCGGCGGCTCCGCCGACGGCGGCGGGGGTGAGCCCGTGAGGGGGCTGGAGCTGAAGCTGGGCATCGGGGTTTTTTTTGGAGTGAACAGTGTTTTTTTGGGGGGGGGAGATTTGGATATTTGCAGACCCTTTGTTGAGATCCAATGGCCAGAAGTCAATTTTTGGATATCGAACGGTCTAGATGCGTTTGATGGTGTGATTTGAGATATGTATATTGTTTTATATGATAAAGATATATATACGAGTGACAGGCACAGGCCTTCGGCCCGGGGGGCATTCGGCGGGGGTGCGACATTCGGCGTGGGTGCGACATTTGTCGTGGATGCCACATTTGTCGTGGGTGCGACATTTGTTGTCGGTGCGACATTTGTCGTTGGTGCGACATTCGGCGGGGATGCGACATTCGGCGGGGATGCGACATTCGGCGGGGATGCGACATTCGACAGGGATGCGACATTCGGCGGGGATTCGATCAACTATTAAAATCTGATCTTTGATAAAATTCATGATTCAGCTCACAATTTATTCATGGAAGCATTCCGAAAAATTAAACATTAAAGCATGATGATTAACAAATAATGTCAATGACTTTAAAAGACTCAAAGCAAGCAAAAATGGATAACGCTAGTGATAAATCAAGAGAATAAATACTAATATAAATGCGTGTTTGGCTGTAAATCTTAACAATCAAGGTATTACTGACTTAATATATATCAAATTACATACCTGACCCAGTTCAACAAGCCTGCAGTTATATGTATTTTTACTTAGATTTATGCACAGATCGCGTCCTTCAAGTTATCGATTCTCTGCTCTACAACTGTGGGAGAATATGAAAGAATAAAAGAAAATGGGTTCATCATATAATATCATTAATGAGGGCTCCAGAAGAAGGAGCTTCGTTGTAGTTGATGTCATGTTGTATTTCTTGACGTCGTTGGATCGGCATGATCAAATATCTCTTTGAAGACGACGTTCTTCACATACACACCCTCATGACCTTCGATAATGTTGTTTTTTTACTAAAACTCTTGTGGACTGTGCTGAAACAGCTCTTGATAAAACAACATATAGTTGACCATGACTGAAGACGTGATTTGGAAGATAGATTCCGACATTTCCAATTGTCTGACCCTGAAATTTGTTAATTGTCAATGCGAAACTCAATCTGACAGGAAATTGTTTCCTCGTCAATTCGAACGACATCTTGTAATCTTCTGCGCTTTTAAGCGGTATGCGTGAAATGAAAACCCTGAGACCCTTGAAATGACCTACCAATATAGTCGCTTCGATAATATTTCTTCCAAACCTACGACATAGTAGTCTCGTGCCGTTGCATAAGCCAATTTTTGGATCAATATTTCGGAGAAGCCTAATTGGACATCCACGCTTCAATGTTAATTTGTAGGTTGGTAGATTACCAGGATATATAGAGTTTAAAAATTCCGGGAGATATAAGTTGTGGTTATCATCTAAAATAGAGTCAAAAGAGTAGTAAGTTGTGTCATCCCCCGGAAACATGTCCATACATTTTTCGTTCAACTTGTTAACATCTTCGTTTAATGGAGTTATTAAGGCTCTCGTCTCCATATACTCAAAATTGGTACAGTTGACATCATAAGTTTGCATATTAGGAAAAACAAAATTTATTAAATCATCAATTGATTGCTCTCCTTCCCAAAGCATAACAATTGAGTCAAGAAGCCGAATCATGTCATTTTTTAGTGTTGGCTCTTCACCATCTCCGACCCTAAGCAAGAATTCAGGAAATTCAACATCATTGCGCGCCCTCATATTTTCTTTCAATTTAAGCAGCTTGACATATGGCCATAAGTAAGACTCAACGATGCTTGACCGAATTATTTCTAATTGTGTGCCATTCACAACAACAGACATTACTTGTCTGAAATCTCCTCCCATGATAAGAACTTTCCCACCAAAAGGCTTATTTATTTGTAGCACGCCTTGCAATGTACGATCTATAATTTCAAAAGTTTTCCTGTTAGCCATCGGTGCCTCATCCCAAATAATTGCTGATGAAATTTCAACTAATTTACACAAATCAGATTGTTTACTAAAGCCACAATTTAGTACATTCTCGAGTTTAATTGGTATTTTGAACCTAGAGTGAGCAGTGCAGCCTCCTAAGAGTAAATTTGCTGCTATCCCAGAAGTTGCAGTTGCAATCACAATTCTACCTTCATTACGGAAAGTTGTTAATATAGTCCGGTAGAGAAACGTTTTGCCAGTTCCACCAGGGCCATCAATGAAGAACATACCGCTATTTCCTTCTCTTATGCAAGTGCATATAGTGTTATAGGATGCTTGTTGTCCATGATTCAACAATGATGTTGAATGCAGATCCAAATCCGATATTGGAATTGATAGTTCATTGTCAATCAAACCTGGTAAGTCTGCTGAGTATTGTACGCCCTCGCTTAACCTTGGCAGGTCAAAATCTTTCGTGCTTTTGTTATATTGTTCGAAGATGTTGTTCAACTCACAAAGTAACCTTTTTATTAAGAAGTTACTATTTACAGTGCTGGTGCTATCGTAATCTTCGACCATAGCCGCTTGATTTTCATCCCATAGTGTTCTTACTCCTGTTGGTTGACAGTACAATAATATTGTTGTAAATAATCGTCGCAGTGCAGTCGACATTCTGAAATTTTTAGTCTCTGCTAGGCATTCTTTGATACTATTGTCTTCTTCAAGTAGACCTTATTTCTTAGCAGCTTCTTTAAATGTGGTGTATCGAATTCCTTGCACGGTATATAGATAATTAAACGATGTTGGGGCTGGAATATGATTAAGCAGTAGACGTAAGTGTTGAAATTTGTGAAGTGAAAGTGGTTGACGGGACAGGCCGGGCGGCCTGGGCGGACAGCTTTGGCGGACTAGGCGGACTGGGCGGACTGTGATGTGCGGCCTGGTGGAAGGTCTAGTGGAAGCCGGTTGTTCTGAGCGGTTTGCACGGGTGAAGTCCGCGGACTATGCGGCATGGTTTCTGCGGATAGGGCGTTTGCTGTTTGGCTTTGCCAAGGAGCGGCCTGAGCGGATAGAGGCTTGCGGACTGGTGCTTGCTCAGTGGCCGTGGTGCAAGCTTGTGCTGATAGGCGGTTTGGCTCATGTCCTCGGGAAGCTTGCGGACTGGCGTGTCCGCAGTATGGGCTGTTGCGGACTGGGCTTAGAGCTTGGCTGAGGCCTTGTCGAGCTCTGGTGGCACAGCAGGTGCTTTGCTGTGGACGTCGTTGGCGGACTGGGTTTGGAGTCCGGGAGATGGCTGCTGCAATGGGGCAGGAGTGCGAGGAGCTTGCAGACTGCTGGCGGTCTGTGCTAAGGTGTTTGGCGGACGGGAATTTGTGTCCGCCATGCTCGCATTGGCCCTTGATGGTTTTGGACTTGGTCACACTTTGTGCCAAGACCATGGTGTCCGCCGTATCCGCCATGTCCGCTGTGACCGGGCGGACTGTTGCTATCTGCCTTTGGTCGTGGACTTGTGGCAGATTGAGGTGTGAGTCTTGCGGACTGCCTCAGGTTGGTGCAGACAGCCATTGAAGCGGGTTGCTGTCCTGCAGTAGTCGGAAGCTTTGCGGGCTGATGTCTTGTCCGTATCGCTTGGGCGGACTGGAGAGGGTTCGCCAATGTTGCCTTGCTACTGGCGGTTTTCCTTGGTATCCGGCTAAGTCCTTGCGGACTCGGCGGATGGTGTTTTGCTATCGCGCGGGCTGGGGCAGTGTCTCTATCTCTAGGGAGGTGACCACACTCCTCACCTCGCCTATAAATAGGACCCCCCTGGCAGGTCTACAGTAACTTGAGTGAACAGTAAGTTGGGTTGGGCAAGGAGCTGCGGTCTCAGTTGTCTGTCCGCGCGGATTGATACAGTGCTGACGTTTGCTGTGTGCAGGTCGCGCTGGTTGCTTCAAGGAGCCAGGAGTTTGGCTGTGACTTCGGTCAAGTACTTGGAAGTGTGCGGTCTCTGCGGATTCAGCAGGAGGTCGCTCTCCGGCTTGTCAGCTCTGTTTCATCTTTGCCAGCTTCAATAACCTGTCCGCCGGCTTCAGGCGGGTAGGGGGTGTTCCTCAGTTCAGCTTCAGCAGGAGACGAATAACGGTGTGTCCGCGCGGCCTTGCGGCTTCGGCGGACTCCGTGGCTATTCGGCGGATTGTAGCTTAGCTTGGGCGATCTCAGCGGACTCGGCGACCTCGGCGGTCTCGGCGGACTCCGGTGCTGTCCGCCCGGCTTGGTTTTTGGTGCTTTCTGTTTACAGCTGTTATACTAGCGAAATCATGTCTCGCTATGTATGCCTCGTGTTGTAAAGAAGTGAATGATAAAAGACCTTCTTGTGCTTCCATTGTTTGTTTGGATTAACCTTTGTTCCTTGGTTTTCCGCTGGTTCAACGTGAGAACTGGGTAGTTCCGAAGATATTAATTTGGCGTTTGGGCTATCTTGCTGACCACGTTGAGAAAATTTAACATGGTATCAGAGCTAGGTTCAGTTGCGTGAGCAGAAGTCAGCCAGTGTTGTGACTCAGGGATTGAGTGGTGATCAACCTGTGTTGTTGCTCGGAGCTTCTGAAAGGTTGCCAACATGTGTTGCAATGGAAGGGAGCTTTGTAAGAGGTCTGGGCATTGAACTCTTAACGCCGACTAACTTTAAGAAGTGGAAGTCGTGCATGAAGAGTTATCTTCTTGGCGAGGAGCTGTGGGAAGTCATCGGTGGTGACGACAGGCAGGAAGTCACTGCTGCTTTCGGTACTGCTGAGCAGGTTAGGCTCTGGAGAAGAACAAATGCTAAGGCAGAGTTCATTCTGAAGAGAGACGTGTCTCCGGAACTATTTGATCACATCGTTGGGTGTGAGTCGGCTGCTGATATTTGGACAACCATTGATGAGTTGTTCAATAGGAAGAATGTGGCGCGGCTTCAGTTCCTGGAGAATGAGTTGGCCAGGGCAACTCAGGGAGACCTTTCCATCTCCAAGTACTTCTTAAAGATGAAGGGCTTGTGTGATGAGCTGTCGGCACTGGATCCTGATGAGCCTATCTCTGAGGCGAAGATGAAAAGGCACATTATCCGCGGCTTGCGGAAGGAGTATGTGGCCTTTGTAACATCTGTTCAAGGGTGGGCTACTCAGCCGTCTTTGCTGGAGCTGGAGAATCTGCTTGCCTCGCAGGATAGCTTAGCAAGGCAGATGGCTGGAGTGAACCTAAATCAGGAAGGCAGCGAAGCTCTCTTCTCAGGCAAGAAGAAAGGATGGGAAGGGAAGAAGAAGAAGAAGGTGAAGGTCGCTGGTGAGAAGGAGACTTCAACTTCATATCAGCCGGAGAGGAGCAATGCTCCTAAGGACTGGAAGAAGAACTTGAAGTGCTACCGGTGTCATCAGCGAGGGCACTTCAAGCGGGACTGCAAGGTCAAACTGCAGCCTGGGCATGCTGCGGGAAAGGAGGAAGCTTGCTCGAGAAGTGAAGAAGCAGAATGGGGCGGAGCTTTCATGACGGGCACTTGTGTCCGGGCCTTGTCTGCTGAGGACTTCAACAACGAGTGGATTGTGGACTCCGGGTGTGGTCATCACATCACCGGAGACAAATCGAAGAGGGTGGTTAAGCCACCGGCTCGGTACTGTGATGGGAATGCAGTGAGCTTTGTCTCCTGCTTCTTTGCAGGTCCTCTGGATGAGCGAGAGCCTGCAAACTTCAACGAGTCCACTGGAGTGAAGGAGTGGGAAGATGCCATGAAGGAAGAGATTGATGCTCTGAAGAAGAATGAAACCTGAGACCTTGTGCCCAAGGTTGATGGCATTACTCCGGTTACTTGCAAGTGGGTGTACAAGTTGAAGAAGAAGGCTGATGGGAGCATTGATCGGTTCAAGGCTCGCCTGGTCGCTAGAGGATTCTCACAGCAGTATGGAGAAGACTACGAGGAGACATTCAGTCCAGTTGCGAAGATGACTTCTGTAAGAGTGGTGATCGCCTTGGCTGCTAGCAAGGGATGGAGGTTGTGGCAACTCGATATGAAGAATGCTTTTCTTTACGGAGAGATTGACAAGGACATCTTCATGGATCAGCCGCTTGGTTTTGTCTCTGAAAAGCATCCGGACTATGTTTGTAAACTCAGGAAGGCTCTCTATGGGTTGAAGCAAGCACCTAGAGCGTGGTATGGGAAGATTGCAGAGTACTTGCAATTCTGTGGATACCTTGCTTCCAACTCGGATTCAAGCTTGTTTGTCAAGAAGAGGGGGGAGATACAAGTCTTAGTCCTGTTGTATGTGGATGACATGATCATCACAGGGAACTCGGAGGGGGAAGTAGCAAGGCTCAGGGCAGAGCTTGCTATACGCTTCGAGATGAAAGACTTGGGAGAGTTGCATAACTCTCTCGGTCTTGAAGTGGAGAGGAAGGAGTGTGTGGTTCTCATTTGCCAGAAAGGGTATGCTGATCGCATTGTGAAGCGGTTCAGCATGGGCGAAGGGAAGAAGTGCTCTACTCCACTGGAATCTGGGCTGAAGCTTCGAAGAGATGAGGGAAGGGTTCTTCATGATCCCTTGGTGTTCAGGGCTCTTGTTGGGAGCTTGATTTACCTGACGATTACAAGACCGGACATTGCTTATGCTGTTGGCCGAGTAAGTCGGTATATGGCTGAACCAAGGCAATCTCATCTAGTGGCGGTGAAGGGTATTCTGAAGTATGTCAAGGCTTCTTCTGACATGAGACTCCTCTATAGAAGGGACTCGGAGTTTGCGTTGCTCGGGTACACGGATGCTGACTATGGCGGTGATTCGGATGATCGGAGGTCTACTTCAGGTTATGTGTTCACTTGCGGTTCAGCTAGCATCTCGTGGTGTAGCAAGAAGCAGGACTCAGTGTCGGTTTCAACCACGGAGGCGGAGTATAAGGCTTCGGCCTTGGCTGCTCGGGAAGCCGTTTGGTTGAGGAGGCTTATAGAGGATGTTCATGAAGAAGTGCAAGGGCCTACTTTACTCCGGGGTGACAATGAGAGTGCTCTCAAACTGGTTAACAATCCAGTGTGTCACGCCAGGACCAAGCATATAGAGATTGATCACCACTTCATCAGGGAGAAGGTGTTGGAGGGGTCTCTGCTGGTCGGGCATGTTCGGAGTGAAGATAATCTTGCTGACATCTTCACGAAGCCACTATCGAAGGGGCCCTTTGAACGCTTGCGCAGCTTGCTGGGCTTGGTCACCACTTCCCACTTCAAGGGGGAGTGTTGAAATTTGTGAAGTGGAAGTGGTTGACGGGACAGGCCGGGCGGCCTGGGCGGACAGCTTTGGCGGACTAGGCGGACTGGGCGGACTGTGATGTGCGGCCTGGTGGAAGGTCTAGTAGAAGCTGGTTGTTCTGAGCGGTTTGCACGGGTGAAGTCCACGGACTATACGGCCTGGTTTCTGCGGATAGGGCGTTTGCTGTTTGGCTTTGCCAAGGAGCGGCCTGAGCGGATAGAGGCTTGCGGACTGGTGCTTGCTCAGTGGCCGTGGTGCAAGCTTGTGCTGATAGGCAGTTTGGCTCATGTCCGCGGGAAGCTTGCAGACTGGTGTGTCCGCGGTATGGGCTGTTGCGGACTGGGCTTAGAGCTTGGCTGAGGCCTTGTCGAGCTCTGGTGGCACAGCAGGTGCTTTGCTGTGGAGGTCGTTGACGGACTGGGTTTGGAGTCCGGGAGATGGCTGCTGCAATGGGGCAGGAGTGCGAGGAGCTTGCAGACTGCTGGCGGTCTGTGCTAAGGTGTTTAGCGGACGGGAGTTTGTGTCCGCCATGCTCGCATTGGCCCTTGATGGTTTTGGACTTGGTCACACTCTGTGCCAATACCATGGTGTCCGCCGTATCCGTCAAGTCCGCTGTGACCGGGCGGACTGTTGCTATCTGCCTTTGGTCGTGGACTTGTGGCGGATTGAGGTGTGAGTCTTACGGACTGCCTCGGGTTGGTGCGGACAGCCATTGAAGGGGGTTGTTGTCCTGCAGTGGTCGGAAGCTTTGCGGGCTGATGCCTTGTCCGCATCGCTTGGGCGGACTGGAGAGGGTTCTCCAATGTTGCCTTGCTCCTGGCGGTTTTCCTTGGTATCCGGCTAAGTCCTTGCGGACTCGGCGGACGGTGTTTTGCTATCGCGCGGGCTGGGGCGGTGTCTCTATCTCTAGGGCGGTGACCACACTCCTCACCTTGCCTATAAATAGGACCCCCCTGGCAGGTCTACAGTAACTTGAGTGAACAGTAAGTTGGGTTGGGCAAGGAGCTGCGGTCTCAGTTGTCTGTCCGCGTGGATTGATTCAGTGCTGACGTTTGTTGTGTGCAGATCGCACGGGTTGCTTCAAGGAGCCAGGAGTTTGGCTGTGACTTCGGTCAAGTACTTGGAAGTGTGCGGTCTCTGCGGATTCAGCAGGAGGTCGCTCTCCGGCTTGTCAGCTCTGTTTCATCTTTACCAGCTTCAATAACCTGTCCGCCGGCTTCAGGCGGGTAGGGGTGTTCCTCAGTTCAGCTTCAGCAGGAGACGAATAACGGTGTGTCCGCGCGGCCTTGCGGCTTCGGCGGACTCCGTGGCTATTCGGTGGATTGCAACTTAGCTTGGGCGATCTCAGCGGACTCGGCGGCCTCGGCGACCTCGGCGGTCTCGGCGGACTCTGGTGCTGTCCGCCCGACTTGGTTTTTGGTGCTTTCTGTTAAAGCTGTTATACTAGCGAAATCATGTCTCGCTATGTATGCCTCGTGTTGTAAAGAAGTGAATGATAAAAGACCTGCTTGTGCTTCCATTGTTTGTTGAGATTAACCTTTGTTCCTTGGTTTTCCGCTGGTTCAACGTGAGAACTGGGTAGTTCCGAAGATATTAATTTGGCGTTTGGGCTATCTTGCTGACCACGTTGAGAAAATTTAACAGTAAGTAGAAGCGCTCGCCCTCGGTTGGCGATACAGCATACATACGCGCAACTACCATTCGATTTCGAACTCTTCTTACCCATTTTCTTGAAGGTGTCAGCCACCTATAATGTTTTGCAAATTCAACATATAAGTAACGAACGCTTTCAAGTTCGTTGTTGTATGTCTTGAAAAACTCTGTTAGCATTGTTCGTGAATTCCGTTCGTTAGCCAGTACATCTGTAATTGATTGATTATTTCAAAATTGAACCTGATGTTGATTTGGTAGATGTATTTGTAACCGAACTACTGAAGGAAATGTCTGATACATATGAAACTTGAAAAGCTTCCATGCAGCCTCTGGCGCACAAATCCAACGCCCATCGACGTATTTACCAACTTCGTCATAGTTCGGACCTGGACGCACCTCAATTGCAACCCAGTCGGGACCCTTGTATACGTACTTGTATAAATATTTGATACTTTTAATGCTACTACATATTTCAACATTAATGTGACAATCATATTTAAGTAAGAGCCATGGATTATACGGAACTACCCATTCATTATTAGGCACAAAATATTCATCTCGTTCAGGAGGAATTACTCTATTATCATCACGACGACATTAAGTGGATAAGAATTCAAACCGTGTGTAGTGGCTTCCGTGAATGGTTTTGGAAACCCTTTTTTGCATACATTATTTTTAATGCACTGCGCATTTGGTCTGAAGCGTCCGCATGGTCCGTGAATCATATGTCTAAGCACTGCATTGTATAGCTCTGGTTCCTCTGCTTGTATTGGTATTTCGGCTCTGACTACGCAATCATAATCATCCGGGCTACTTAGTTTATCATGTTCAGTGAAAATAAATAACATATGTGCGTGGGGAAGTCCCCTCTTCTGAAATTATACTACGTGAACATGTGCAACGACTCTACCAAGGACGCCCTTATGGAAGATGTCGTCATTTAAACATTCCAACTTTGCATGAAATATTCTTGAGATTAGATCTGGGCGATCTTATGGTGTTTGTCCAGGATGAAGCTCATTTGTTATCTCCGGCCACGAAGGATTGCAAGTCATTGTTAAGAAAATATCCGGCCTACCAAAATTACGTACAACTGTCATAGCGTCTTGGTATCGCTGGAACATATCTCTTGGGCTGCCAATAAAAGAAGAAGGCAAAATTGTCCTACGACCAACATTACCTGTAAGTAGGTAATTTTAACATTGGAAAGAAGTTGGAGTTCATCGAAATTTTTGCATTTGGAGAATATGATGAGGAATATATATACCTGCATCATTTTCACCGCTTTGTAAGCAATCTTGCAATCCTTGATATAACTCGGCTCTAACATCACTCTGATGCGACCGAATCCATCGTAATTTTTGTGTTTAAATTTTTACGTACATATCGACAATGTACTGTTGTAATAAACGGCCTGCATGGTGACGTACCGAAATTGTGTTTCCACGTATCTATGTGTAGATAAGACAAATCAGTCTATATTCAGTAGTAATGTTGTATATTGAGTAAAGAGTGCAAAATTTTTTATACCCGCAGTAGGTAGGAGTAATAGTCGCAACAACTTGTTCGATCTGCACGATCTATTAGTTCGTCACCATGCCATCCGTATGAACCATGTGGAAAAAGCAAATGATATTGAAGAGGGTCGTAGTATCCAGAGTATTCTTTTACAGGTACCAGTGTTCCGAAAGTTGTTTCAACTATTATATCTCTATCATTTGCTTCCATGAAATCATGTACGCCGACTAATATTGCCGCAACTTGTGATGCTGTTGGAAGGGAATACTGACGCTCAATCGAAGGTCTTTCTTTAATAAGAAGTTTGCATTGGTGTAGGTCTGGATGTCTTGCCAGTTGTCGTAAAGTTTGCACGAATGGATTTACAGCATCTAGTATATTGGAGATCTTTTCAATTGTGTTTTGATGTAGACCCGGACTCTCGCTCAGCCTGTTCTCAAGTTCGTGCTCGGTATTATAGATGAACATTTGCAAAAAACGTGATCTAGATCCGTATTCAGGTAGAAGTGAGCCAATTTTATGGTATATTGCAACGTGTGCTCTGAAAGTGTAGATACCTTGATTGAAAGCTGGCATTCTTTCATCAAATGTCACTCCCATTGAGGTGAAGGAGAATACATGGTTGTATGCACGTATATTTTTTCTGAAGTTGCGTGATTATGTACTTTGTGATCTGAAAAGCTGAAGAAGCTCTAGTGGTACTGGAATATCTGGCACATCAACCAAACCTCCTTTGTAGCATAATGTACTGTTTTCGTTGTGAAAAAGCTTAGCACGACAATGCCGTCAAGTAGTTGGAGAAAGTAGAGTAACCGCAGAAACATGTAGTGTTGGGTAACAGTTTCTTGCACTCAAATGGTAACTGGAACCGTGAGTAGTAGTATTTCCTGTACAGTAACAGAAACAGATGACTGTGTGATTAACACTAATATCAATTCGTGTTTGCACGCTTGCTTTGCATGTGTGAGGATGGAGTCTTACTGTGTGTTGTAGATGAATCAACTGTTGCTGACATTTCATCGTTGTTGGTTGTTGCACTTATACTGTCATTTTGTAGATTGATGTTCGTACCATTACTTTGTTGGCCTTGTCGGATATCCCTGCGGCGGGCAGTATTCGATTCACGCCGTTGTACAGTGGATGTGTATATTGGCGGCCTTCCTCTAGGTCGAGAAGTTTGCGGTGCTGCATCTTGTCGATTTATAGTCGATGTTTGTATCGGTGGTCTTTCTCTCCGTCGAGCAGTTGTAGGGGGTATGAAGGTTTCGTTTGCTATGTTTTGTCCATCTTCTTAAGTTGTTGTATTTGACATGCATGTAGAGGACAACGTGATAGTTATTTTAGAACTGTAAAAGATGAGCATCAATTTTTTGGGTAAAGTGGCAGATACCTGGATGGGGGGCTCTTGTTTGATTTTGTTCTAATCGTCGTCGTTGAGTTTGAACTGTTTGTTGCTGCGGAGTAGCTGCAATATGAGTGTTTTTAAAAACTTTTTATGTGTTTTATGTATGTGTTGTTTGTAGTTGCAATTGCATGTGCAGGAAAGTTTAGAATATGAAATGAGACCTTCTACTGTTGGTATATAAGGTGGAACCAAAGTTTCAGCAGTCGATGTTGTGTTTGGCAATTGCTTTGCATTGTTTCTTGGACAATAATTGAATGGAGAGCTGTACTTGTCATTTACTTTGAGTAGTTTTATTGTATGTGTTGTAGTAGTTTACCAGACGTATACGCATCAATGCTTTGTCGAAATCTATAGAGTTCCCTTCTTCGAGCATTAGTTGCATCACGACGTTCTTGAGTTGATGCGTACGTAGGAGGTCGTCCTCTATTGCGGCATGTTTCGGTTGGTAAGTTGCTTGCATTTGTTACGATTGACTCATCCCGACGTTCAAGTTCGTTGTGATGATCTGTCGTTGATATTCTGAATGTGTAGCTGAGTTTAGATTTAAGCTTAGCATGAGTTGGAAATTTTAGTGTGTGCGTCATTGTAACGCCTCCCGATTTTTCGGCAATTATTTAAATCCTCGTTTGGCGTTACAGTGGCGTGTTTCCGGCTTGTGCCGTTGTTTGAGTACCTCGTTAGGTGTTCTTAGTGGTCGTAGCCTGTTTGCAGGGTTCCCCAGCTAGCCGGAGTCTGTTTTGGAGACTCGGTTGAGCCTCTCAGGGAATGCTTGCGCTTCGGCTTTGGGTGGTGTTAGCCCGAGTGTTTGGTCGTCGGAGGTTGCTTTCGACTTTGTCGTTGTTCTCGTAGCCTGAGTGTTTAGCTACGGTGCGAGTTGGGTCGAAGTTCGAGATCGTTCGTTTTGGCATCGTTTCGACGTTTGCTGGTTAGCTAGTAGTAGTTGCTTTTCTGTGCACGGCTTTATGTGGCCAAACTTGGTGAGGCCTGAGCCTTGTCCTAGGCTAAGGTTTGAGTTAGCTAATTTCATATAAGTATATGTATTTGTGTGTTTGTGAACGCTTGGGTGCGGATAGCCAGTGTATGTAAGCGTTTATATTTATGTTTACGCATTTTAGCATGAGGAGTGATTTTGGCGTGCCGGGGTATAAATGCTCGCGTGCGTGCGTGCTAGGCTTTATAATAATTTATATGTGCGTGTTTATATGGGAAGAGGCGGAATATGCATAGTAATAAGCGTGGAATTATGTGTACTACTAAATGATTTTATACGTGCACTATTATACGTGTATACACTTAAGTATGTATATGTGTAGGTATATGGTATATACGTATATTTAGAGTGTATGAATATATTTATATGTGCATGGTGTATAAATATATTTATAGGTGTGCGGATATACTTGTATGGGTTTAAGTATACACTTAGGTATTACTTCATTAGTTAATAGAATTGAGGATTATGTGTTTAATTTTTAGGTGGTCTTATATAAGAGGATGCCTTAGGTTTATGTTTTTTTTTCCTTTCTTTCCCCAACCCGGCGGCCCGCTGCTGCATCCCGAGCGAAAGGCGGAAAGGGCGGAATGGGAGGCTCTTCGACCGACCTTCTTCCCCGCCCAGCAGTGCTCGAAACTCCAGTTTGAGGCCGGATTCGAGCTCCTCTAGGCTAGACCTTCGTTTCAAGGTATTCATTTTGGGATTTCTCCTTCTTTTCTTTGGAATCATGAATGGCGGGTTGTTTTCTTCCAAGCTTTGAGCGCCCAGTTTTTGTGTTCTTTCTTTCCAGATTTTTCCTCCTAGGATTGTTGCGTGCGGCCGATTAGGTTGGGAAGGGGGTTGCTGGCCGAATTCCTCCTAAGCCAAGGCAAGTGTACCCCTTGCCAAAGTACTTCCATATCTTGTCTTGATTGCTTGATTCCTGGAAAGCTATTGTTGGATATATATATATTTTTACTTGGTTATGCATATGAAAATCGGTGCAAGGCCTCACATTTCCTTTTCTTAGTTTGTTAATGTCATTGCGTTATTTTTCCCCTCTTTGTTATTCCTGCATGTCCACTGTTTTGTTATTGAGCTGCTTTTATTTATTTTGGCCAGATCGATTTTATTAGGCAAGTGTTCCTTTGCTATGAGTATTGCCCCGATCGGGTATAACTCGAGAGCCCTCGGTAGTAAGCTTGTCCGTTTCATGAGATATTTCATTGGTTGCGGTCTTCCTTGGGTGTAAATCATTGCTATGGTTTGTTTTAATTAGTTGCAAAATTATTTTATAGCTTGCTACGTAGTTGCTCCGAAATCGGATTTGTATCAAAACCACCCAAATCTCATGTTTTGTCTAGTGTTAATCCTCCGGTTTGCATGTAATGTCGAATTCCCGTGCTTATGTGCGGTATCAAACCCCTAAATTTAAGCGTATATGTGTTGATAGTGAACTAATCGTTCATGTGTTGTATCAATTTACTTGTGTGTGTGTAGTATCAAACTACTTGGTTACAGTTAGTATTGTGTTACTTTCTTTCACTCGTATTAAGTCGCTTGAATAAACAAAGTATGGGCTCAGTTCTTTGGTAAGTATATAAGATTTCGTAGGTGTAAGACCTCTTGATACGGAAGTTTAGCCTAAGATAATTGCTGATGATATAAAATTATCAAGTATTTTATTAACTGTGGTGCTTTGTGTACTCAAGCTTAACGTATTTATGCGAGGTTAGATGCGTGTCTAGTTAACCAACGCCATCAGCCGCTAGGCAGCTAAGTCTCCTAGGTGGGTTACTTTAGATGTTTAAGGTTCAGTGTTGACTTCTTGGTGGTTCATGGAACTACCAGTTAGGGTTTTCCCGAGTCACTTAGTGTTGGAGTAGGATGTGATTTTGAGGTGGGTCGGACCGATGCCGCCACCCTTGTTTTACTTCTTGTCTTATTAAGACAATATGGGTTGTTTGGTTGGGTTGGACTGATGCCACCACCACAACTCCTTGAGATATTTAGGCATGTTCGACGTGGTTGGACCGTTGCCACCAGTCTAGGCCCTTGTTTCTGATTTTGTCCATCTCCAGTATTAGGTGACTCTTTCTGCTCTAGCTTTATGCTAGGATTTATTTATTTTGCTAATCCTTCTTGCAGAGATTTGTGCACCCCTTTTTACTTACTCTTGGCGAGTATTTTTCCTTCACTTGTTTACTTTATTCTTACCTGTTTCACTTCTTCTTTATACTATTGTCTCATTTTCCTATTGATAAATTGCTTTGCTGAGGTGTTCTTTTCTTTGAATGCCTCAGGTTTAGGTTTATAGCCGACTGTGCGGCTAGGTTTCTTCTGAAGCTTGCTAGTGTTATAGCTGCTGCTGAGTTTTTCTTTTCCTCACTCCTGGGAGGTAGTTTCTTTAGACTTGTACTACAGTTATGCCTACTCACCAGTGGGTTCGTGTCAGTTGTTGACGTCCACTGGTGGTTTCTCTTTTAGATGCTTTGTACTTTGCTTATACTGCTAGTTTTCCTGTTTTGGAGTTTATTCAACTTGCTCTTGGGAAGATTTATGCTAGGTTGCTAGTTA
This sequence comes from Platanthera guangdongensis, assembly GCA_039583875.1. NCBI lineage: Eukaryota > Viridiplantae > Streptophyta > Magnoliopsida > Asparagales > Orchidaceae > Platanthera > Platanthera guangdongensis. The sequence continues at coordinate 152,964,451 of CM077161.1, read as the reverse complement.
CTTTTAAAAATCTAAAAGCACTATTATTCGTATACCTCATAATCAACATGATTTATAAAACACAACACTACTTTCCAAACGACGTAAAAGATTATTTTCGTATATATGGTTTAACATAAATGTAGGGTATGCATAGTATAAGTTGTCCCCTGGGAACAATTATGCTCCCTTTTATTATGTCAAATGTAACTAAAATAATTTTCACTGCGTATAAGTATAGTTTTTTATTTGTGGACTAGCTGATCAACCAAGCCGAGGGATACGACCTCTAAAATACAATTGATTTTTTTTCACATCATTAAAGCTTGTGTTTTATTTATAGTCTTAGTAGTTGGTGGTTGCCTGAGCGTCGACAGTTATCCCCTGCCCGACGTGGCATCACAACGCGTGTTTTCTCCTACTCTGATACTTCTAATTTTTTTGAGAAAATGCGGGTTGTGACAGTTGGTATCAGAGGGAGGTTGCTTGACAATTTGTCGGACAACCTTTCCTTGTAGGTATTAGAAGTTTAGCATCATGTCATACACACACTGATATGTCATCAGCACGTCTTGGCTGAAGCACGAACACTACACTCATAGCATAACATGAAGTATACAAGGCATATTATGTAGTATGTTATGCATAATATGTGTTTGTATATGGATCCACCATAGGAGGCAACATGTGAGGGTTATGTAGTATGGGATGCATAACCTCACCACATGAATGCGACTAGCACGTTTTCTTTTTTGTTGCATGAGAATGTTATGTAGTATGAGATGCATAACATTTTCATGTGTACGCCGCTCATAACATGCATTAGGGCCATTTTAGAATGCATATCACAATCATGCATAGCATAACATTGCATAAGCACAACGTGCCAAGCTAAAGACTTGTAGGATGACATATGTACACACATGGTTTTGAGTCAAAAAGAATATAAATTCATACATTCCTGATTTAGGCACAAGAGTTAGTGTGATGGTGGTGAACCATCTTAGGTTAAGCATGACATTATTCCCTCTGTATAAAACAAAATATATATATAAAAAAAACCTAGAGCAAGTTGGTAGTGAAAGCAAGTACTTATGTAGGTTTGTCTGTACCTGTTTGCTTTGTCCTAGTAGTTGAACTAGGGTCTGATGATTGCTTGTTTGTTCCTTTCAGTATGCCGCCTAAGCGTAGAGTGGCGAGGTCGACTCCCCAATCTGAGGGTGAGTCTTCTGGTGCTCAAAGCGGTGCAGTTATGGAAAGTCTGAGGCAGAGCAATGAGGCTCTATCGAGGCAGATGGTGGACGTTCAGTCTCAAATCCAGTCCCTGATATCTGTGGTGGCAGGACTAGCCCCAAGGGCGCAGGATCTTGCTGCGGGTATAGCTGTTCCCGCACATCCTGCACCCCCAGTCCCTTTGGTGCCTCCAGTGGTGGTGCCCCCGGAGATGGCTTTCATCACTCAGTTCCAGCGACTGCGACCCCCTACCTACGATGGTAAGGCGGACTTCATGATATTGGATGATTGGTTGATTTCCATAGAAGAAATGTTTCATTACTCGGGAGTGTCTGAGGACCATAAGGTGATGTTGGCCGCCTATCAGCTGAATGGGTTAGCGAAGAGCTGGTGGATGAGGGAGACGGAGGGAATGGTAGGAGGAAGCACTTGGGCTTCCTTCAAGGAGATCTTGATGCGGAAATTTCTACCGTCAGTGGAGCGAGACAGGCTGATGAACGACTTCTTGCATCTGAAGCAGAGACAACTCTCAGTCAGCGAGTATGAGATTGAGTTTAGCAAACTCAGTCGCTTTGCCCCTAGTTTGGTTAGCTCAGAGGAGGATAGAGCGAAGCGTTTCCTCGGTGGCCTGCGGAGCGATGTACAGCAGCTAGCTGTGGCTCATGGTGCGGTGAGTTATGATGGGGCAGTGGAGGCCGCTTTGAAGGTAGAGGCTATCGAAAGCGCGAAGCAAAGAGGACAACAGGCGAGGAATGAGAAGAGGAAAGCTGTTGAAGCAAAGAGCCCCCAAGTGCCCGGTGCTCCTTCGAGGAAGAGGAGCAAAGAGGTCTGTAGTTTTTGTGGCCGGTCGGGCCATCCTGCTGAGAGATGTTTCAAGAGGGCAGTGGCGCAGAAGGAGCATGTGCATGCTATTCAGGGTGCTCCTAGGCAGAATGTGGTGTGTACTCTGTGCAAGCAAGAGGGGCATGATGTTGCCCGTTGCTGGTTGAAGGACAAGGTCTGCTATCAGTGCGGACAGAAAGGTCATAGCAAGGCCCGATGCACGCAGCTCCAGTCTGTGCACCGACCAGTTCCTCTTCAGGCGTTGCCACCGCCTCAGTCTATGGATAGAGGCAAAGGGAATCTGAATGTGATATCTTCAGCGGAGGCTCAAACTTCGACGCAAGTCATTTCAGGTAAACCTTCTCGCTAGTCTTTTACTTCCATTGCAGATTATTTTGGCTTTTGTTTTCTTAAATGATTGTGCAATTTTTCCCCTTTTATATTTATATAGTGAGTTTTAAGGTAAAGAACCGCAGGGCGTGCGTTCTCTTTGACTCAGGTGCTACCCACTCATTTGTGGCTAAGGCCTTTGTAGAGCGGTGCCAGCTGGTTATTGATCGTGTCGGTGATGCCTTTTGCGTCAAATTCCCCTCGGGTGATTCCGTGATATTAGATCAGGGTATTCTGGATTGTCATATTATGTTGGGGGATTTCCCGGCCAAGGCATATCTAAAGATGATAGACTTGGAGGATTTCGACGTCATCCTGGGTATGGATTGGTTGTCCAGATACGATGTAGTGATCCAGTGCAGGGGTAAGCGCTTGGATTTCAAGAAGAACAATGGTCAACCTAGGAGTATTTATGGCGATCCGCGCCAGGCCTCTCCGGCGATTTCTGCGGTATGTGCTCAGAGGTTATTCAGTTCTGATTGTTTTGCTTGCTTAGTCTCAGTGATGGGGATTGTTAGCAGTTTGTCGCGGTTGGATGAGATTCCTGTTGTCCGTGAGTTCTCTGATGTGTTTCCTAGCGACCTTCCCGGTCTTCCCCCTGTCAGAGATGTCGAGTTCGTGATTGATTTGGAGCCGGGTACGCGTCCTATTGCTAAGGCGCCGTACCGGATGGCCTCGCGAGAGCTGGAGGAGCTGCGTACCCAGCTGGATGAGTTATTGGTGAAGGGTTTCATAAGGCAGAGCTCGTCGCCCTGGGGTGCGCCTGTTCTCTTTGTGAAGAAGAAAGATGGGTCGATGCGCCTTTGCATCGACTATAGAGAGCTGAACAAAGTCACCTTCAAGAACAGGTATCCTCTGCCCAGAATCGACGACTTATTCGATCAGTTGCGTGGTAGCTCTGTGTTCTTCAAGATTGACCTTCGATCGGGATACCATCAGCTCAGGATCCGGGAGTCGGACATTCCACGGACGGCTTTCCGATCGAGGCATGGACATTTCGAATTCCTAGTTATGTATTTTAGGTTGACCAACGCGCCATCAGCATTCATGGACATGATGAACCGGGTGTTCAAAGATTTTCTGGACAAGTTTGTGGTCGTATTCATAGACGGCGTTCTGATTTATTCACGGAATGCTGCGGAGCATGATCAGCACTTGCGGTTTGTGTTATCTGTCTTGAGAGATCATCAGTTGTACGCCAAGCTGAGTAAAAGTGAATTCTGGTTGCCTCAGGTTTCCTTCCTGGGTCATGTGGTGAACAAGGATGACATTTCAGTGGACCCGGAGAAGATTTCTGCAGTGATGGATTGGCATAGGCCGAGAACACCCAAGGAGATTAGGTGCTTCTTGGGGTTGGCCGGCTATTATAGAAGGTTTGTTGAGGGCTTTTCTCCCTTGGCAGCGCCCTTAACTAAGCTGACGCAGAAACATGCAATGTTCATCTGGAGCGAGCAGTACGAGGAGGCCTTTCTGGAGCTAAAGAGGAGATTGTGCACTACTCCTGTTTTGACATTGCCTACGGAGGGCAAGGACTATGGCGTATATGTGGATGCCTCGCATGTTGGGCTCGGAGGCGTGTTGATGCAAGAGGGGAAGGTGATCGCGTATGGGTCGCGGCAGTTGAAGGCTCATGAGCGGAATTACCCTACGCATGACCTCGAGTTTGCGGCAGTGATATTTGCGTTGAAGTTGTGGAGGCATCTACTCTATGGGGTGCAGTGCAAGATTTTCACAGATCATAAAAGCCTGAAGTACGTGTTTACACAGAAGGAGCTGAATCTGCGCCAGCGGCGGTGGCTAGAGTTTGTGGCCGATTATGACGTGGAGATCCAGTACCATCCAGGCAAGTCCAATGTGGTGGCCGACGCCCTGAGCCGCAAGACAGGGAAGATTTTCAACCTCACGGTAGACCGTTTAGTGGAAGAGTTTTTGTTGATGGACATCTCCGTGGGATGCTGTGATTTGCAAAGCAGTTTGGCGGTGGCAGAGCCATCTTGGATTTCACTCACCAGGTTGCACCAGAAGGATGATCCAGATTTGTTACAACTGTACCTCAGGGCTAGGAGAGGGGAGTTGCCGGATTTCTCCATCGATGATTCGGGTACCTTGAAGTACCGCGGCAGGTTTTGCATCCCTGCGGTTGGAGACATCAGGAATATGGTATGCAAAGAGGCTCATGGATCCAGTGTTGCCTACCACCCAGGATCCACCAAGATGTATCATGATTTGAATCAGATCGCCTGGTGGTATGGTATGAAGGGGGATATAGCTCGGTATGTTTCGGAATGTTACACTTGCAAGCGGGTGAAGGCCGACCATGGGAGGCCTGGTGGCAAGTTGACTCCTTTGGAGGTCCCGACTTGGAAGTGGGAAAGTATCTCCATGGACTTCATTACGGGCTTACCAAGATCTCCAAGGGGATTTGATTCAGTTTGGGTGATCGTGGATCGATTGACGAAGTGTGCGCACTTCGTACCTTATAAGATCGACTACCCGATGAAGAAAATAGCAGAGTTGTATTTGAGCGAAGTCATCCGATTGCATGGAGTTCCCGTGAGTATCATTTCAGACCGAGACTCCAGATTTACTTCCCGTTTTTGGAAGAGTTTGCAGGAGGCTTTGTGTACAGACTTGAGATATTCTACCACTTACCACCCACAGACAAATGGGCAGACCGAGCATGTGAACCGGATTGTGGAGGATATGATCAGGTGCTACATTCTAGACCACGGTGGGGCATGAGATGAGCGTTTGCGGCTCATGGAGTTTGCCTACAATAACAGTTACCAAGAGAGCTTGCAAATGGCTCCCTTTGAGGCATTGTATGGGAGGCGCTGCAGAACTCCGTTGTTTTGGACTGAGGCCGGTGAGAGGCCTTTGTTGGGTCCTGATGCTCTCGAGGAAATGGAGGTTGCTGTGAAGCTCATTCAGGAAAAGCTTCGGTTAGCTCAGGAGAGATATGAGAAGAACGCTAACTGGCGTAGGTCCGATTTGGAATTTTCGGTGGAGGATTTGGTCTTCTTGAAGGTATCTCCGATGGTTGGAGTGAAGAGGTTCGGCAAGAACCATAAGCTGGATCCGAGGTATGTGGGCCCATTCAGAATTTTGGAGCGTATTGGTGTGGCGGCATATAGGTTGGATCTACCAGCCAACTTCCCGGGCGTACATAATGTTTTTCATGTAAGCCAGCTGCAGAAGTGTGTGCGGAGCAGTGGGCAAGTCTTAGATACCGTGCCCTAGTTGGAGCCCAACCTCTCGTATGTTGAGGTGCCGGTCCGCATCTTGGAGACTGAGGATCGGGTGCTGCGGACAAAGTCTATCCCGATGGTGAGGGTTCTTTGGAAGAATCAAGGTTTGGAAAGCGCGACTTGGGAGCTAGAGTCGGCTATGAGGGATGCTTACCCTCGCTTGTTCTCCTGATTTGTTGGGTATGTTTTCTTTCTAGTAACTTTTGTTTGTTACTTTCCTTCTATAGTAGAAGTAGTGTACGTAAAGTTTCGGGACGAAACTTTCTTTTAGGGGGAGTGACTGTAACACCCCCCGATTTTTCGGCAATTATTTAAATCCTCGTTTGGAGTTACGGTGGCGTGTTTTCGGCTTGTGTCGTTGTTTGAGTACCTCGTTAGGTGTTCTTAATGGTCGTAGCCTGTTTGCAGGGTTCCCCATCTAGCCAGAGTCTGTTTTGGAGACTCGGCTGAGCCTCTCAGGGAATGCTTGTGCTTCGGCTTCGGGTGGTGTTAGCCCGAGTGTTTGGTCGTCGGAGGTTGCTTTCGACTTTGCCGTTGTTCTCGTAGCCTGAGTGTTTAGCTACGGTGCGAGTTGGGTCGAAGTTCGAGATCGTTCGTTTTGGCATCGTTTCGACGTTTGCTGGTTAGCTAGTAGTAGTTGCTTTTCTGTGCACGGCTTTATGTGGCCAAACTTGGTGAGGCCTGCGCCTTGTCCTAGGCTAAGGTTTGAGTTAGCTAATTTCATATAAGTATATGTATTTGTGTGTTTGTGAACGCTTGGGTGCGGATAGCCAGTGTATGTAACCGTTTATATTTATGTTTACGCATTTTAGCATGAGGAGTGATTTTGGCGTGCCGGGGTATAAATGCTCGCGTGCGTGCGTGCTAGGCTTTATAATAATTTATATGTGCGTGTTTATATGGGAAGAGGCGGAATACGCATAGTAATAAGCGTGGAATTATGTGTACTACTAAATGATTTTATACGTGCACTATTATACGTGTATACACTTAAGTATGTATATGTGTAGGTATATGGTATATACGTATATTTAGAGTGTATGAATATATTTATATGTGCATGGTGTATAAATATATTTATAGGTGTGCGGATATACTTGTATGGGTTTAAGTATACACTTAGGTATTACTTCATTAGTTAATAGAATTGAGGATTATGTGTTTAATTTTTAGGTGGTCTTATATAAGAGGATGCCTTAGGTTTATGTTTTTTATTTCCCTTTCTTTCCCCAACCCGGCGGCCCGCTGCTGCATCCCGAGCGAAAGGCGGAAAGGGCGGAACGGGAGGCTCTTCGACCGACCTTCTTCCCCGCCCATCAGTGCTCGAAACTCCAGTTTGAGGCCGGATTCGAGCTCCTCTAGGCTAGACCTTCGTTTCAAGGTATTCATTTTGGGATTTCTCTTTCTTTTCTTTGGAATCATGAATGGCGGGTTGTTTTCTTCCAAGCTTTGAGCGCCCAGTTTTTGTGTTCTTTCTTTCCATATTTTTCCTCCTAGGATTGTTGCGTGCGGCCGAATAGGTTGGGAAGGGGGTTGCTGGCCGAATTCCTCCTAAGCCAAGGCAAGTGTACCCCTTGCCAAAGTACTTCCATATCTTGTCTTGATTGCTTGATTCCTGGAAAGCTATTGTTGGATATATATTTTTTTTACTTGGTTATGCATATGAAAATCGGTGCAAGGCCTCACATTTCCTTTTCTTAGTTTGTTAATGTCATTGCGTTGTTTTTCCCCTCTTTGTTATTCCTGCATGTCCACTGTTTTGTTGTTGGGCTGCTTTTATTTATTTTGGCCAGATCGGTTTTATTAGGCAAGTGTTCCTTTGCTATGAGTATTGCCCCGATCGGGTATAACTCGAGAGACCTCGGTAGTAAGCTTGTCCGTTTCATGAGATATTTCATTGGTTACGGTCTTCCTTGGGTGTAAATCATTGATATGGTTTGTTTTAATTAGTTGCAAGATTATTTTATAGCTTGCTACGTAGTTGCTCCGAAATCGGATTTGTATCAAAACCACCCAAATCTCATGTTTTGTCTAGTGTTAATCCTCCGGTTTGCATGTAATGTCGAATTCCCGTGCTTATGTGCGGTATCAAACCCCTAAATTTAAGCGTATATGTGTTGATAGTGAACTAATCGTTCATGTGTTGTATCAATTTACTTGTGCGTGTGTAGTATCAAACTACTTGGTTACAGTTAGTATTGTGTTACTTTCTTTCACTCGTATTAAGTCGCTTGAATAAACAAAGTATGAGCTCAGTTCTTTGGTAAGTATATAAGATTTCGTAGGTGTAAGACCTCTTGATACGGAAGTTTAGCCTAAGATAATTGCTGATGATATAAAATTATCAAGTATTTTATTAACTGTGGTGCTTTGTGTACTCAAGCTTAACGTATTTATGCGAGGTTAGATGCGTGTCTAGTTAACCAACGCCGTCAGCCGCTAGGCATCTAAGTCTCCTAGGCGGGTTACTTTAGATGTTTAAGGTTCAGTGTTGACTTCTTGGTGGTTCATGGAACTACCAGTTAGGGTTTTCCCGAGTCACTTAGTGCTGGAGTAGAATGTGATTTTGAGGTGGGTCGGACCGATTGCGCCACCCTTGTTTTACTTCTTGTCTTATTAAGACAATATGGGTTGTTTGGTTGGGTTGGACTGATGCCACCACCACAACACCTTGAGATATTTAGGCCTGTTAGACGTGGTTGGACCGTTGCCACCAGTCTAGGCCCTTGTTTCTGATTTTGTCCATCTCCAGTATTAGGTGACTCTTTCTGCTCTAGCTTTATGCTAGGATTTATTTATTTTGCTAATCCTTCTTGCAGAGATTTGTGCACCCCTTTTTACTTACTCTTGGCGAGTATTTTTCCTTCACTTGTTTACTTTATTCTTACCTGTTTCACTTCTTCTTTATACTATTGTCTCATTTTCCTGTTGATAAATTGCTTTGTTGAGGTGTTCTTTTCTTTGAATGCCTCAGGTTTAGGTTTATAGCCGACTGTGCGGCTAGGTTTCTTCTGAAGCTTGCTAGTGCTATAGCTGCTGCTGAGTTTTTCTTTTCCTCACTCCTGGGAGGTAGTTTCTTTAGACTTGTACTACAGTTATGCCTACTCACCAGTGGGTTCGTGTCAGTTGTTGACGCCCATTGGTGGTTTCTCTTTTAGATGCTTTGTACTTTGCTTATACTGCTAGTTTTCCTGTTTTGGAGTTTATTCAACTTGCTCTTGGGAAGATTTATGCTAGGTTGCTAGTTACTTTTAAAAATCTAAAAGCACTATTATTCGTATACCTCATAATCAACATGATTTATAAAACACAACACTACTTTCCAAACGACGTAAAATATTATTTTCGTATATATGGTCTAACATAAATGTAGGGTATGCATAGTATAAGTTGTCCCCTGGGAACAATTATGCTCCCTTTTATTATGTCAAATGTAACTAAAATAATTTTCACTGCGTATAAGTATAATTTTTTATTTGTGGACTAGCTGATCAACCGAGCCGAGGGATACGACCTCTAAAATACAATTGATTTTTTTTCACATCATTAAAGCTTGTGTTTTATTTATAGTCTTAGTAGTTGGTGGTTGCCTGAGCGTCGGCAGTTATCCCCTGCCCGACGTGGCATCACAACGCGTGTTTTCTCCTACTCTGATACTTCTAATTTTTTTGATAAAATGCGGGGTGTGACAGTTGGTATCAGAGGGAGGTTGCTTGACAATTTGTCGGACAACCTTTCCTTATAGGTATTAGAAGTTTAGCATCATGTCATACACACACTGATATGTCATCAGCACGTCTTGGCTGAAGCACGAACACTACACTCATAGCATAACATGAAGTATACAGGGCATATTATGTAGTATGTGATGCATAATATGTGTTTGTATATGGATCCACCATAGGAGGCAACATGTGAGGGTTATGTAGTATGGGATGCATAACCTCACCACATGAATGCGACTAGCACGTTTTCTTTTTTGTTGCATGAGAATGTTATGTAGTATGGGATGCATAACATTTTCATGTGTACGCCGCTCATAACATGCATTAGGGCCATTTTAGAATGCATATCACAATCATGCATAGCATAACATTGCATAAGCACAACGTGCCAAGCTAAAGACTTGTAGGATGACATATGTACACACATGGTTTTGAGTCAAAAAGAATATAAATTCATGCATTCCCGATTTAGGCACAAGAGTTAGTGTGATGGTGGTGAACCATCTTAGGTTAAACCAATATCCAGCCCACCTTGCCGCCAGAGGCCAAGCCAGGACCACCACAGCCGGACTCCACAACAGCCGTGTCCGCCAATCTGCGGACAAGGCATCAGCCCGCAAACCCCGAGCCCGCAGCCTCGCCATCAAGGCACCTGTCGGACTCAGCGGACACCCGGCTTCCGTCCGCACCTCCTGAGTCCATTGCCTCTATCTCCAAGGCACCGCCGGACTCAGCGGACACGCCGATCCAGTCTGCTAACAGCAGACTCTAGTCCGCATCCCTGAGTCCATAACCTCATCACAAGGCTAAACCGGACTCAGCGGACTCTGGCTCCAGTCCGCACGCTCCTGCACAAGCAATTCTCCAGTCCGCATTTCCCCAAGCTAGCAAACAAGGCAACATCACTTCTACTACGCTTGGCGGACTGAGAAACCAGCCCGCGCTCCACTGCGCGATCTCCCCGGACTGAACCATCCTGGACTTGGTCCAAAACTCACCAAGTCCAGTCCACTGGCCACATGGGCCAGTCCGCACTTACTGGCGGACACTGGATCTAGCCTGCCATACCGGGCGACCTCCAGTTTCTGTCAGCGCTGACCGGCGATCTCCGCGGCTTCTACTTGCCGCTCCACTGGAGCAAGACCAAGGCAACTGCCAAACCGGTCTGCCAAGCTCCAGTTCATCAGTCCGCTTCATGCCGGACTCCGCGGATATCATTCCTATCCGCTCGGTTACTTCCTGGGAGTCAACCGCCTGCTGAGCATACACTGGCCTGTCAGACCGCTGCTGCTGTCCGCGTAGTCCGCGCGAACAGGCCGCCACAGAGCAAACCGCCTGCAACATCCCTGCCGACCTAGCAGTCTGCCAACCCTGTTCGCGTAGTCCGCGCGGATAGGTTTCCCAAGCCTTCCATTCACCCACTTTCACTTCACAGAATTCAACAGCTGCGGCCTCGCCGGCCAACGACCGGCCTGGTGTAACGCCCCCGATTTTCCAGTGATTTATTTTAGTTCTTATTTGACGTATTATGACATCAGAGCGTTATGTTAGCGCGTGTTGGTCATGTGACGTTGTTAGAGCGTGCTTTTAGCTCCTTAGGTTCCCTGCGTGGCTTGGTGATGCCTGGTAGCAAGATTCCCTAGCGAGCCGGAGTCTGTTTGGTGACTCGGTGGAGCCTCTTGGGGAATGCTTGTGTTTTGGCTTCGGGAGAATTTTGCCCGAGTTTTGTTCGTCGGATTTTGTTACCGACTTTGTCGTAGCGCGTTTGCGTTCGTTAGGTTTGACCGGCCAAATTTTGGGATTTGCGTCGGGAGTGGAAAATTTTATATTAGGAAATTAGATCGGCTAATTTTAGACTTGCTCGTCAAGTTTCGTCGCGTTCCGAGCATTTTTGGAGCCTCGGCGCGCGATTGTAGTTTGTATGTTTTCGCGTACGCCGTTAACTTTAGAAATTATTATCTCGAAAACGGTGCGTCGGAATTCGATTTCGACTTCGCCGTTGGATTCGTAGCGTCGTCATTCGCCTACGGTGCAAATTTCGTTCGATTCGGCGCGCGTTTGGCCCTCCGTAACGATATAAGGTTATCATGTTATAATAATTGAGGTAGTTTTTTAGCTTTGTAGTAGTACAGACATACATGCTCGCCAGCGAGTTCGTGTCAGGTTGTTGACGCTCGTTGGTGATTTTCCTTTGTGATACTAAGTCTTTGCTTAGCTGCTAGTTTACCTGTTTTGTGGTAGTTTCACTTGCTCTCTGGGAATGTTTTATGCTAGGTTGCTAGTTACTTTAAAACCTATAAAAAAAGGAACTACTATATGTATTGCATGATCAGCATGTTTTATAAAAGCTCAATCATTATTTTCCAAATGCGTAAAAAGATTGTTTTCTTTATAAATATTATAAATTGAAATCTAGGGTCTTGCATAGTGTAAGTTGTCCTCTTAGGACACTTATGCGCTCTTTTAGGATGTTAGCTTAAATGAAGTATTTTTCCGCTACGTATAAAAATAGTTTTCAAACCGTGGACTATCTGATCCACTGAGCCGAGCGATACAGCCAATCAATTAAAAAAATCAGTTTTCTATTCATTTTAACTTATGATTTGAAGGATTAGAGTGTTGCCTGAGCGTCAGCAGTTATCCCCTGCTTGACGTGGCATCACAGCTCGTAGTTATCTCGTGCTCTGATTTATTTATTAATGAGAAAAATGCGGGTTGTGACACCTGGGTTCGCCGGCAAACCTCGGGAGGCTGGTGGCCGGAAAGGCCGCAGCAACCACAGTCGTTGCAAATTTTTTTCCCAGGGCGGCCGGTGGCCGGCGAGCCCGCAGTCGCCGGTTGTCGTCCTGGCCGGGAAGCCAACGGGCTGCGGAGGATCACACATCTCTTTGCTGGACGGCGGAGATCGGTTCTTCGCACGTGATCAAATGCGAATATATTCGCATTTGAACGCCGACGAACCCAGGGCGGCCGGTGGCCGGCGAGCCCGCAGCCGCCGGTTGTCGTCCTGGCCGGGAAGCCAACGGGCTGCGGAGGATCACGCATCTCTTTGCTGGACGGCGGAGATCGGTTCTTCGCACGTGATCAAATGCGAATATATTCGCATTTGAACACTGGCCTGTATATATATATATATATATATATATATATATATATATATATATATATATATATATCTTTAACTACATTAAAGAAATAGTTTTAAATTTTAGAATCAGATCACAATCGATCACGACCGTTGAATCTAAACCGAACATTTGATCGCAGTCGTTCATCACAGCAATGAATCAGAACCGTTCATATCTTTTCATAGGCCTCCTAAACCTATATAGGGCCTCTAAAATTTAGGGCACCCTACATTTCATCCGCTCAATCCAAAAAGATAGGCACGCCGGCCGGCCCGCCCACCCAGCACCCACAACACACAGCCCGCCCACCCAGCCTGAATAACCAGTCAAACCCGCACCTTTGAATCACATATTCAAAATTGAAGGGACCAAAATTCTTATATACGCATAAAACCAAAGAAGAATTGGCGGTGTGGGACTAAATCCCACACCGCCAATTAAGTTAGGCGGGATTAATCTCGCCTAAACAGGCGGGATTAATCCCGCCTAAGCTAGGGGGGATTTAATCCCGCCTGTTTTCTTTAATATTTTAAAAATATTTTAAAAATATAATTAAATATTATATTTTTTATATATAATTAAATATTATATTCTTTAAATATATATTTAAATATAATTAAATATTATATTTTTAAAATATATATTTAAATATAATTAAATATTATATTTTTTTTAAATATTTTTTAAAATATAATTAAATACTATATTTTTTTAATCCCGCCGCGGGGCGGGCGCAGGCAGGTGCGGGGGAAGTCCGCCGTCACGGACCGGGTACTGTGGCGCGTAGACATATGGGCGGAGCCCCGTGTCGGGCACTAGTATATATATATATATATATATATATACTAGCATCTTCGAACGGGCTCTGTCCGTTCTCGATGCGTCGCTGCGGGCTTCGCCCGCAATCAAGCGGGCTTCGCCCTCTTGACCCCGCGGCGGGCTTCGCCCGCCCCCGTTCGCCCGCCCCCCGGAGTTCCTCGCCCGCCCCCCGGAGGGCCTCGCCCGCCCCCCTGCATCTTCAAACGGGCTCCGCCCGTTCTCGATGCGTCGCTGCGGGCTTCGCCCGCAATCAAGAGGGCTTCGCCCGCTTGACCCCCGGTGGGCCTCGCCCGCCCCCTCTGCGGGCTTAGCCCGCCCCCCGGGCGCGCGAGGCCCGTCCCCCCGGCGGGCTTCGCCCGCCCTGGGCAAACATAAAATAATTAAATTATTTAATAAATAATTATTATTTTTAAATCAAATTAAAATATAATAAATATTATATAAAAAATAAAAAATTGAAAAAAAACTGAAAATACCGAATCCCCCCCCCCCGCTTCCGCCTGCTCACGCGGGGGCATTCCCGGCCGCCGCCGGCGGCCTGCCCGGAACCCACCGGCGGTCTCCGGCGAACCGCCGGGGGTTGTCTGACGGCGAGGGGGCAGGGCCACCGCCGGGGGTTGTCCGACGGCGAGGGGGCAGGGCCACCGCGGCGGTGGCCCTGCCCGTGAGACCCAAATCTGGGTCTCACGGGCAACCCCGGCGGTGGCCCTGCCCGCTCGTCGCCGGACAACCCCCGGCGGGTTTGCCGGAGGCCGGCGAACCCGCCGGTGGGCACCGGGCAGGCCGCCGGCGGCTCCGCCGCCGGCAGGGGGGTGAGCCGGTTTCGAACGGGAGGCAGATTCCAGAGATCGGGATTTTTCGGTGGATGAACAGTACCCTATCCGGAGGAAAAGCTATAGGCAGACCTCCTGCTTTGAATCCAACGACCCGTGCTTAATGAAGCTTGATCGTACGGTCCAAATGCGTTTCATGGTGTGATTCAAATATGCATATTGTATTATATATTAAAGATATATATATATATATATATAGTGATAAAAATCATCTCTTTTACGTTCTAGTAGGGACAATGGTGATGATGGAGGTGGGAAAAGTTTTATTCTCATTGATACCATTGTTTTAGAGGCATTAGGTTTTGAAGTGATGGGAAAAAAATTCATGTGTAAAAAAAAGAAGTTTCAGGATTTTTTGAAAAACAATGAACACTACCACATTTTAAAAAGTTAAAATAAGTTTATTCACATTTTTCATGTTCCTATTCTTGTAGGCCTAGATCTCCATTCTACTCATATTGTTTTTTCTACCACTGCTTTTCTAATAACTACAATTTCATCATTGAATTTTCACCACCACCTTTTCTGCCCTCACAACTGTTCTAGAAATCAGGATCCTCTGCATTTCAACTGAAATGAAGGGATCCATTTCATGATCTAGATTGATTTCATTTTGATCCGACGGGTTCATCATTTTTCATGTTTTTTTAGATTTTTTTACTCAAAAAAATCTCCACCACAAGATTTTCTTCATGCTTGTCTTATCCATTGGATGCTGAAATGGACCGCCTCCATTTCAAGTGAAATGGAGAGGATCCGGATCCCCCAAACACACCCTAATATATATTCTCTATCAAAACCGTGGTGGATCCTAGAAATACTAAACCGTGGCGATGCATTGAATGTCTCTTGTTTCAAACACCGCATCTTCCGTAGTTCCGTGTTATGTCTTAGCACGGAAATATCAAGCTCACATTTTCGTCACAAAGAAAGCCTACGTGCAACCAATGGAGACCGTATAAAATTTTTAATGGGGAAAAAATAGGCGCATGATGAGCACGTATTTTTTTTTAATAATTCAAGTTGTCTGGCTATTTAATTTTAAATAAAATAAGATGAAATATCAAATCAATAATTTATGGATCAATTTAGTGTGCGTCTATTTAAATGCATACTGTTAACAGTTAAGTGTTAAGTTGTTAACTACTATTCTTTAAAGAGCCGGTGGCCCGGTGGGGCCTGAATAATTGGCTGTATGTCAATATTTATATATTTGTAAAAAAAAGACAAAAAAACACGTAATGCCAAAATATTGCTTCAAACGGGCAAGAAATCAGGCGAGTTTGACGGGACGACAGCTCGGCGGGGCCTGTTCTGAAACGCCCAGTTGCCACAACCCGTCCTTGGCTCTGCGGCAGCATAGCTGCATGCAGCTGTTTTTGCTGCTGCTGTTTTTGCTGCAGCAGGCAGCGTTTCAGGGAAGGGCTGCAGTGCTTATTTTATTTAAAAAAAATATTTCTTTTTAAATTTTTTTTTAAAAAAAGTTTTTTATCTATATATGAACATATATTTTAAATTTTAAATGATTATATATAAATACATTAAAATGATATTTAATTATAAAAAGTAAAATTTAAAAAATTTAGTGATTGCGGGTCACTCGAGTCGTGCGTGAATCGGGTGAAAACGAACCGTCCTAGCACTGCAAAATGTTTATTTATGTATTAATATATTAATTAATATATATTAATATTTTATTATTAATGTTGATGATCGTCCAGCTTGAAAATCAGATCGCCATAACCCCGAGTCGGAGCATGTTTGGTTTGAAAATCTCTAGGGAGAGTCTCATTAATTAATAAATAAAACTTATATTAATTTATAATTAAAATATTTCAACATTCTAATTATTTTGGCGATACGTGTGTTCTGACGTCCTAACTTGTGAGCGAGTCGAGCGCGCATACGTGTGTTCTGACGTCCGTTTGAAATTTTTTGACTCGTCTGAACATATTTTGGGGAACCCCATCAATATTAATATATTTACTTTTATAATTAAATAAAATAAATGCCGATCAATTATTTTTTTATTTTTAGATTTCTTAAATTCTCTTGTTTGTTTAATTATTACTATCACTTTTTAATTCTGCATCACTGTTTCACACAACATGCAAATACAGTTTTCTAAACATTTTCATAAATTTTTTCACCACGGCAAAACAGCTGATTCATACACCACTGTTTTCCACCACTGCTTCCTGCAACGCCACAGCAAAACATCTCGGCGGTGGCGGGTCGATCCGGCTGGTGGAAACAGAGTGTTCAAACCCGGAGGGGGGAGGTGACTGCTCCAAACTGAGCATTTTGGGATGTTTCTCAAGGCGGGCGGGTGGAAACGGAGCAAACGCCGCCGGAAGTTCATTTGTTTACCCGGCTTCCGGCGGCGTTTGTCCCAAACGGAACGACAAAACATCGAACCAAATAGAGCCTATCAGCGGGTAAACAAGCAGGTGCTGACGGCATTTGCTCCGTTTGCACCTGCCGGACAGAGAAAAAGCCACCAAATCGGAGCTTTTCCAGCTCGCCTCCCCCTCCAGTTTGACACCTCCGTTTGGACCCGCCGTCTCCTCCCGCACCGCTCAATCAAAGGAAGCTGCGCGTGGGGGGGGGGGGGGGGGGTGATGTAGCAAAACCGGTTTGCGTACAATTAATACCGTCAACCCTAAATGCGTAAATAAGACTCACACCTCAACGCGACAAGTGGACTGACAAGAGAGAAACACTTGTTCAAGCGAATGTTCGGTCCAGCGAAAAGAATCTACACGATCCGAACGAGTGATGTTGTACCAAAAGAGATCCACCCAAAATAAAGGGTTCGCAAGGGGATGGACTCTTCCAACAAAGAAAACTAAGGACACCAAACCTTTTATCGATCGTTAGAAACGTTACATAAAACCAACGACAAACACCAATCCAACGCTCGCGCGCAATTAAACAACGCGCGCACTAAATTAGACAAATGCTCAAACACTTGGCGAGCAAGCTGAAAGACACCGCCTCCGATTGTACGAAATTGATTGCAAGCCATGCACACTCCAATCCTACACTATGGACTAGCGGAGGCGCAATTTTGGAGCGAAGATTTCCAACCGGTGAGTAGTAACTCCAACAAGAACCTAGCCACCGAGCGATGACTCCTCTCCGATAAATTGATTGGAGACGAGCGACGCACTCTCAACGCTCCAATTCGTTCGTTGTTTCCGACCACACACACTTCGATCACAACCACAAGAACACAAAAAATGAGACGAATCGCACAAAAAGTGGAGAGGTGAGAAAAGCGTTACCCAACCGGATGAGATCCGGAGGTAAAGATCGCGGCACTCACCGGCCCAAGAGATCACGCCGGGGAAGGGGCGGCTAGCCGGAATCTCGCAGTGGCTAGACGCTCGGCCGAGGAAGGGGGTGGCTAGCCGGAATCTCGTCGGGGCTAGGCGTTCGGTCGGGGAATGGGGCGAGCTCGCTGGTGTCGCGCCGGCGGAAATGCGGTCGTTCGGTGTCGCGCCGACGGGGAGTACTGGTGGCGTCGCACCACCAAGAGCGCCGGCTTCACGCCGGAGGAGGAAGGCACCACCGGTATCGCACCGGGGTAGGCTCGCCGAGCAGCACGCTTCGCGCCGTGCGGGATCGGGACGAACCAGTGCACACAAAAAAAACTGTTCAATCTTTTATTAGGGTTCAACCAAAGATGAAGAGTATTTATACTCCTAAACACTCTCATTCTAGCCACACATTCAAGCACCTAATCCTAACCATCCAAATGTTTTTAACGCAAAATAAATGCAAGAAATAAATGAGAGATCAAACGTCCGTGACCGCCTAACATTTTGGTCGATCGGACTCGCAATCACAAATAAGAACTAACAAATTATGTTTATTAATATTCGTAGATAACTCAATGTTTGTAGCGGAGCATGTCGCGGTAGGACTTCCTTGTGTTGGGGCGAAGATTGTGCGCGGACGTCGTGTCTTCAAACGGTGGCGGGTCGGCGCCATCAATCCTCCCCCTCTCAAAACCACTCGTCACCGGTTAGTGGTCCAAGCGCTAACGGTGTAGCATGTCCTCGTCAAGACGCTCCATCTCGTCGGCGGTCACCCAAGTGGCGTCACAAACTGGGATGTCCTTCCAATGAACCAAGTATCGGTGCACGCCGCCATCAGAGGAAGCAATACTTCGTCATCTAAGATATGATCTGGAACAAAAATAACCTTCGGGAACCTGGAGAAAGCATTAGTAACAGGCATAATATCACCGAGCGTCTCACTAGGAGGTGAGGATGGTAGCTCCAATGGTGAAATATGTGGGGATGTAGTGTCACTCCCGAACCCAAGAGAATGGCCGTGAGGAGAAGAAGAAGAGGAGCAAAGTAATTCTTGTGGTGTTTCATGAAAAAGTGCAAGGTCGGATACATTAAACACGGGGTGTATGCCCCAATCGGTAGGTAAATCAAGTACGTACGCATTGTCACTCAACTTCCTTAAAATCTTAAATGGGCCGGCACGCCGGTTGGCTGTTTCTTTATGGAACCCGTAGGTAACCGTTCATGAATTAATTTCACAAGGACGAAATCTCCAACAGCAAAAAGGTGAGCCCGCTTGTGTACATTCGCATGAGATTGGTAAGCGTCATATGTAGCAGTTAATCGGTGGCGGATCTCGTTGTGCAGCGCATGTAAATGGTGAGCAAAGTTGGTGGCAAATTGACTTGATTTATAAGCCGGAGGTAGCAGAATCGAATCAATAGGCACATGTGCATTGTAACCGTGCACAATTTCATTCGGTGAGAGACCCGTGGAGCGATTTTTTGAATTATTATAAGCCAGTTGGGCTTGAGGAAGAATAAGATCCCAAGTTCCTTTGTGATCGCCCACTAAGCAATGTAATAAGTTACCCAAACTTCTATTGACTACTTCGGTTTGGCCATCCGTTTGGGGGTGGTAAGCCGCAGAAAAGAGAAGTTTGGTGCCGACTAATATCCATAGTGTTTTCCAAAAATATGAAGTGAATTTGACATCTTTATCTGAGACGATGGTCTTGGGTAGTCCTCTGTGACTAACGACTTCTTTAAAATAAATTTTGGGAATGTGAGAAGCATCGTTAGTGCGATTACATGCGACAAAATACACCATTTTGGAGAAACGATCGACGACTACGAGAATGGAATCGTGTTTGCGTTGTGTTAACGGAAGGCCCAAAATGAAGTCCATACTAACGTCGTCCCATGATACCGAAGGGATGGTAAGTGGAGTATACAACCCGGTGTTGTTCTTGTTGCCCTTAGCGAGTTGGCACGTCCGACAGCTAGTCACGACTTGGTTAACCATGCGTTTGACACCGGGCCAAAAGAACTTGTCTTCGACCAACGAGATGGTTTTGTCCCGGCCAAAATGACCACCTAAGCCGCCGCCGTGCATCTCCAAAATAATAAAAAGTCGGAGGTAGGAATCCGGAATGCACAAACGTGCTCCCTTAAATAAGTACCCATCATGGATTGACATATTCAGAAATAGTGTGTGAGGATGAGGCCTGTAGTGAGTGAAAGATCTCCTTAAAATCCTTGCAATCGGCATACTCATGACGGATACGTTCAAAGCCTAGGACTTTAACGTCAAGTGTATGAAGAAGTAAGCTAACGCGGCTAAGCGCATCGGCAACACGGTTGTGTTGTCATTTGAAATGTTTGATCACAAATATGTACTCTTGAAGGAAAGAGACTCATTTGGCTTGACGTGGGCTTAACTTATGTTGTGAATTAATATATCGTAAGGCGTCATGATCCGAGAGGAGAATGAATTCTTGGGGCAAAAGGTAGTGGCGCCAATGACGTAGGCTCTGGACAAGCGCATAAAATTCACGCTCGTAGTTGGTGTAATTTAACTTGGGCCCGCTCAATTTTTCACTAAAGAAGCTAATCGGATGACCTTCTTGGCTTAAAACTCCACCTATGCCTACACCCGAGGCGTCACAAGAGACCTCAAAAATTTTAGTAAAATTGGGTAACCGGAGAACCGGTGCCTCGGTCATCAAAGTTTTTATCTTATTGAAGGCATAAGACGCAGATTTAGGCCAAGTAAAATCACCAAGTTTCATACATTCGGTAATTGGGGCCATAATGGTGCTAAAGTTGCGAATGCAGCGACGATAAAAGGTGGCTAAGCCATGAAAGCTACGAACGTCGCGGATAGATTTAGGTTCCGGCCAATCTATAATCACTTGAATTTTTGTGGGATCAACCTTAATACCGTCTGCACTAACAATATAGCCCAAGAAGGAGACGGACGAAGTCATAAAGACACATTTCTTCAAATTTATATATAATTTTTTCGTCCGCAAAACCTCAAAGACGTGTCTTAAATGAGAGAGATGTGCATGTGCGGACGTGCTATAAACGAGTAAGTCGTCGAAATAGATCACCAAAAATTTTCCCATAAAATAATTGAAGATTTGCGTCATCATGCGGGAAAATGTGCTTGAGGCATTGGATAGCCCGAAGGGCATCACTAACCATTGATATAAACCTTCTTTGGATTTGAACGCCGTTTTCCACTCATCCCCTTCCCTTATTCGGATTTGGTGGAACCCACTGCGGAGATCAAGCTTAGAAAAGATTGTGGCGCCACTAAGCATGTCTAGTAGATCGTCCAAGCGGGGGATAGGGAAGCGGTATTTAATCGTGATTTTATTTATTGCCCGGCTATCGACACACATCCTCCAAGAACCATCCTTTTTTGGGGCAAGAAGTGCTGGCACGGCACATGAGCTTAATCTATGCCAGATGAGGCCTTTGGAGAGCAAGTCCGAGATTTGGGCTTGGAGCTCCGCATGGGCACCAGGATTAAGACGATAGTGCGGTAAGTTGGGAAGCGAGGAGCCCAGAATAAAATCAATGGTGTGTTGGATACTTCGAAGGGGTGGTAATTCGGAGGGGAGTTCCTCGGGGTGGACATCCTTAAACTCCTCAAGTAAGGTCAAAATATCGGCGGGCAAGGATGACATGGAGAGGGGAATGTCGTTGGCTTGAAGTAATACTAACGCGTAGAGCATACCACCGGAAAAGCTAGTCTTTTCAAATGCTTTAGGATGCATTAAAGTGAGTGGTTGCTTGATGGCGGGAACGGTCGTGTCATTGGCTTTAAGGTCCTTAGGTGTGGTGGGGCGCAAAGTGATGCGTTTGTCTTTAAATTTGAATTCATACGTGTTAGCACGGCCGAAATGAGTGACATTGTAGTCATAGAGCTAAGGGCGGCCTAGGAGAACATGACATGCGTCCATGGAAATGACGTCGCACCACACTTGGTTGACATAGTCCTTAATGACAAGAGGCACTAGACAACGTTTTGTAACTGGAATAGAGGTCTTATTGACCCAAGCGACTTGGTAAGAAGTGGGGCGTGGTTCGGGGGTGAGCTTCATGCGGAGAACCGCGGTTTCGGAAACCACGTTCATGCAACTCCCACTATCACTGATGAGTTTGCAAGACTTCTCGCCGCTTCAAAAATACAAGGAAAAGATACTAGAGCGCTTCCACTCATGGCTAGTACGTGGGGTAGTCAAGATGCAACACATGACCGAGAGGTTGTGGGTGGCATAATCATCGTCCATATCACTAGGAATGTCGGGCTCCTCAACGTCACTAAGTTCCTCGGAGACGAGATCGTCGTCATCCGCCGTGGGTTCAATTAACTTGACTAACTTGTGACGAGTGGGGCATTTAACCGCATAGTGGCCTAGTTGATTACACGCTGTTAGAAAGTAGAGAAAAGAAGCGAAAGTATAGAACAAGCGAATAAACTTTTGAATAATTGAAATTTTATTATCCAAAAAAGATGTCTATTACAAAGGTATGCCCTCCTTTATATAGAATGGAGGAGAGATGAGAGAATACAAATAAGAGATGTGGACTATAATTTACAGGACAAGCGGACTATACAAAACAAACCGCACAAGCCGCGCGGTTAGACAACAGGGCTAACCGCACGGCTACCACCAGAGAGGAAGAGAGACTGCCAGGGAAGACCGCCAGACCGCCCGGTCTCCAAGCCGACTGAGACAAACCGCCAGACCGCGCGGTCTTCAACCCGCCAAGATAAACCGCCAGACCGCCCGGTCACCAACTTCAACACTCCCCCTCAAGCTGGAGCATATATATCGATCATGCCCAGCTTGTCACAGATGTGGAAAAAGGAAGCGGACACTGGCTTGGTGAAGACGTCTGCCAACTCGTTGTCGGACGTGACAAATGGAGTGCAAATCTGTTTCTTCAATATTTCTTCTCGAATAAAATGACAGTCGACTTCTATGTGTTTTGTTCTCTCATGAAAGACCGGATTTTTGGAAATGTGTATCGCGGCCTTATTGTCACAGAACATAGGAAGAGGATAGTTGTAAACCTCTCCTAAGTCAAGCATGAGAGCCCGCAACCACTTCAACTCACATGTAGTCGATGCCATGCTACGATATTCAGCCTCTGCACTAGACCTGGAAACGACAGACTGTTTCTTGCTCTTCCAACTCACAAGATTGCCTCCAACAAATGTGCAGAAACCTGAAGTCGATTTGCGGTCCCCTTTGTCATCTGCATAGCTTGAATCAGAGTAAGCTTCAACCTTAGGTGACCATTCTTCTGAAATAGGAGTCCTTTCCCTGGAGCAGCTTTAATATACTCTAATATCCTCAGAGCAAATTGTAGATGACACTCCCTCGGAGCTTGCATGAACTGGCTCACCTTGCCAACAGCATAGGAGATGTCGTGTCTGGTTACCGTGAGATATATGAGCTTGCCCACCAGACGCGTATCTCGTAAGATCAGAGAGAAGAGGTGAGTCATCTGTCCAAGTTTTGTCTTCGCCAGCAGCCATAGGACAACGTGCAGGTTTAGCACCAGTGAGTCCTGCATCCTTTAAAAGATCAAGAGCATACTTCCGTTGTGAAAGGACCATGGAGTTGGGCTTTCTAGAGATTTCAATCCCCAGAAAGTATTTCGGGGAGCCCATATCCTTTGTAACCAGATGTTGACGAAGGTGTTTCTTGGTCATCAGTATCCCATCCTGGTCATCGTCAGTAAGAAGAATGTCATCAACATAAACCGCAAGAACAACAACACCAGAGGCGGTTTTTCCGAACAAACAAGGAGTGATCTGCTGAGCTTCGTGTAAAACCAATGGCCGCAACAATGCCACTGAACTTGTCAAACCAGGCACGAGGACTCTGCTTGAGGTCATAGATAGCCTTCTTTAGCCGGCATACCCGTGTCTCCCCCTGAGCAACATACCCAGGAGGTTGCTCCATGTAAACAGCTTCCTGCAGATCTCCATAGAGGAAGGCATTCTTAACATCTAGCGGCGAGATAGGCCAATCCCTGTTGACAGCTACAGAGAGAAGAACCGAATAGTGCTGAGGCGAGCCACGGGCGAGAAAGTGTCAAAGTAATCAACCCCATAAGTTTGGGTAAAACCCTTGGCAACCAGGCGAGCCTTATAACGATCCACACTGCCATCCGGGAGAAACTTCACCACGAAGACCCAACGACAACCAACAACATCGGTGCCGAAAGGAGGCGGAACAAGGGTCCAGGTACCCCGTTCAGTGAGAGTAGCAATCTCCTCATCCATGGCAACTTTCCAGTGAGGAATAGTAAGGGCCTCCTGGTAGGAACGGGGGGTGGTAGTGGCCGAGATAGCCAGGGCAAAGGCTCGGCGAGCAGGGGTAAGGCGATCGTAGGAAACAACCGCAGCAAGAGGATGGTGGGTACAAGCCCGAACCCCTTTGCGAAGAGCAATCGGGAGATCCAGGTCAGCAGGTGCCTCAGTATCCGGAGTATCCGTGGTGGAGAGAGCTGGCCCGGGAGTAGAGAGAGATGGCAGCGGAGTGGAGGGAGAAAGCGGAGTAGAGGGTGGAGATGAGGAGGATGGGGAAGGCGGTGGAGTGGGTGGAGAGGGTGGAACCTCAGTGGGAGCAGAGGGAAGGGATGGGTTGGTATGAGAAGGAGGAGCAGGAGGAGGAGAAGAGGAAGCAGGAGAGAAGTAAGAGGCATTGGCAAAGAAGGTGACATCCGCAAAGACAAATTGCTTGCGGGTAACAGGGTCAAAGCAACAATAGCCTTTCTGAGTGGGAGAATAGCCCAGAAAGACACATTTGGTGGCACGGGGTGAGAGTTTATCACGGGTGGCAGCGGGAGAGTGCACAAAAGCGGTGCACCCAAAGATGTGGAGAGGAAGAGGAAAGGGATCCTTGTCCGGATAAAGAATGGAGAATGGGGTAGCACCGTGGAGAACGGTGGAGGGAAGGCGATTGATGAGATAGCAGGAGAGAAGGACAGCATAGCCCCAATAGGAGCGAGGAACATGCATTTGATTCATCATAGTGCGAGCGACATCAAGGAGGTGACGGTTTTTGCGTTCCGCCACCCCATTTTGTTGGGAAGTGTAGACACAGCTGGTTTGACGAATAACACCATGGTGAGTGCAAAAGGAGGAGAAGTCGTGGCTAAGATACTCCTGAGCATTGTCAGAACGAAGAATTTTAATAGACGTAGCGAACTGAGTTTTAACCATCGAATAAAAGGAGGTCCAAACAGAGAATAACTCGGAGCGATCTTTAAGAAGATATACCCACGTAGATCGAGAGAAATCATCAATGAAGGTGACAAAATAGGAACTGCCCCGACCGATGGTGAGGGTAGGAGCGGGACCCCATATGTCAGAGTGAACGAGGTCGAACGGATGGGAGGAGCCCCGACTCTGCGTTGGTGGGAAGGAGGAGCGGTGATGTTTGCCAAGTTGACATGCATCA
The DNA here is from genome assembly GCA_039583875.1 of Platanthera guangdongensis. NCBI lineage: Eukaryota > Viridiplantae > Streptophyta > Magnoliopsida > Asparagales > Orchidaceae > Platanthera > Platanthera guangdongensis. The sequence goes on along the minus strand of CM077161.1, from coordinate 152,939,483 downwards.
CAGTTTAGAGGAGGATGATGAGGAGGGAGGTGCGGCAGGAGTTGTCGTAGAATGCGGGGAGGAGCATGACCAAGGCGAAGATGCCATTGGAGAAGATCTGTAGAGGAGGAGGAGAAGACGGATAGAGCAGAAACGTTGTCAAGGAAGTAGAGGCCACCACTCTCAGTCCCGGTAGCAATCGTCCGTTGGGAGTCCGGATCCTGAAAAGCACAAGAGGTAGGGGTGAATGTGACAGAACACTGTAGTTGCTTGCATAAAGAAGTAACCGATAATAAATTGCACGGAAACTTGGGCACATAGAGGTATCAGCCAAGCAGAGAGACGGAGTGACTTGAACCATGCCCGTCCCATGGACCGGGGAGGGAGATCCATCAGCGACAATGACTGGGGGCAACTGAGCCTGTGTGTCAAGAAGAGAGAAAAATTGAGGGTTGCCTGTCATATGACTTGTTGCACCAGAGTCGATGAGCCATCGTCCGCGAGTCATAACATGAGCACTACCAGAAGAGGTGACCACGGAGGCTGACGGGCTGGAGGAGAGGAAAGCCATGGAAGCAAGAGAGTAGCAAACCGCTACGAGAAGAACAAGCCGCGAGTAGAGAATAGAGCACCAAGCCGGGCGACCAGAAAATAGGTCGGGCGGCTAGAAAGGCCGCTTCCAAGAAGCCGAGCAAAGCAGAGGGAAAGAAGTCGCACGACCTGAAAAAGTCGGGCGAACAGAGGAGAACAAGTCGCGCGGCCAAAGATGAGGCCGAGGCGACTAGCAAGCAGGAGCGGTAGAAGGCAACAAGAAGAAAGCGGCGAAAAAGCAGGCAAAGGTCCAGCGGGGAAGAGGTCGCGCGAACTGAGAAGACCGAGCGAACAGAAGAGAAGAGAAGAGCAGGTGACCGCGACCAAGATGCGGGTAAGAAAGGAATAACCCGCACGGTCAGGCAGAACACAGCAGCTGCGAGAAGGCGGTCAAAGACACAGCGGGGAAGAGGTCGCGCGGACTAAAAAGGCCGAGCGAACAGAAGAGAGGAGAAGAGCTGGTGACCGCGACCAAGATACGGGTGAAAAAGGAACAACCCGCACGGTCAGGCAGATCACAGCAGCAAGCCGCGAGTAGAGAGACAACACACGCGGATAGGGACAGACCGCAACGACTAGGAAGTCGGAGCGGGAGGAAAGAGCAAGGAGCGCGGCGACAAGGAAACAGGTCGCCGCGACAAAGATCAGTAGGAGAAGAGAAGAAGAAGCAAGCCGCGCGAACAGGGCAGCTGACAGAAACAAGCCGCGCGGATAGAAACAAGCCGCGCGGACAGAGAGAAGCCAAGTCGCGAAGCAAGTCGCAGAATGCTGAAAACAAGCCGCGAACAACAGAGGGCGCACAGAATCAGAGGAAAGGACCGTGTCCTCTGATACCATGTTAGAAAGTAGAGAAAAGAAGCGAAAAGTAGAGAACAAGCGAATAAACTTTTGAATAATTGAAATTTTATTATCCAAAAAAGATGTCTATTACAAAGGTATGCCCTCCTTTATATAGAATGGAGGAGAGATGAGAGAATACAAATAAGAGATGTGGGACTATAATTTACAGGACAAGCGGACTATACAAAACAAACCGCACAAGCCGCGCGGTTAGACAGCAGGGCTAACCGCACGGCTACCACCAGAGAGGAAGAGAGACTGCCAGGGAAGACCGCCAGACCGCCCGGTCTCCAAGCCGACTGAGACAAACCGCCAGACCGCGCGGTCTTCAACCCGCCAAGATAAACCGCCAGACCGCCCGGTCACCAACTTCAACACACGCGTAACAAGTGACGTGTGCTCAACGTGGCAAACGTCACTGTGGATTCATTTGTTTACCTGTCGTGCAGTGTCATTTCCCCCAAACGATCGCCGAAAATGCGGAAACAAATGATTAATATTAACAAGAAATCTTCTGTTAATTTAGTTTCCAACAACTTCATTTTTTAATCTTTATTTATAAGCATTCCTTTCACAATCTCAGCCGCTATACCAAATGAAATCTTAAATAGAATTTTTTGAATAAAAAAGAGCTGCCTCAAACGAGATTTTTTTTGACGCCAACGCAATCTAAGGCTTTATTTTGTTCGGCGTTTTGCCGCTCCGTTTGGGGCAAACGCCGCCGGAAGGCGGGTAAACAAATGAACCTCCGGCGGCGTTTGCTCCGTTTCCACCCGCCCGCCTTGTGAAACGCCCCAAAAAGCTCTGTTTGGAGAAGCCACCTCCCCCCTCCGATTCGAACACTCCGTTTCCACCGGATCGACCCGCCATCGCCGAACCAAATGAAGTCCAAGTAGTCTATCAAATTTTTTTTTACTTTTTCTTAAAATCACCTTTTTTTTTCCCTTCCCCTTTGGATCAGAGATTGAATGGTGCACGTGTGTTGCGCACCCAGGTCTACGTGCGCACGCACCCCTAAATACCTCTCCTAAAAAAGAGCCAAGGACAATTCTTAATAGCACTATTAGCACTTATCATAACTCATTTTTAGGGCATGCCTAAAGAACTATCCGCACTCACCTTTTTTTCTCCTTTCCGCCTACTGCTGCTTACGTTCTCGCCCCGACACATAGTGTTGATTTCAGGAAACTTGTACGAAAAAAATTAAATTAATTATGAGGGTGCACATAGCTTAATTTTATCTGTGAATTGCAAAATTTGATCTGCAAATAACAAAACTTAATTTACGAATAGCCAAATTTTAGCCTTCTTATGACAAATCAAAATTCATACCGGTGTTCCTTTTTTAAACTAATTTCTAATATTAATTTCTGTTATGTACTCTAAAATAATTGAAATTATTTATTTTATGTTGGTGTGTTGATATGTTCTTTGGTATCAATTCGGCTTTATTTGGTTCGACGGTGACGGCCAGTGGCGAATTCGCAGAAAATTTTCAATAACGCCGCGCCAAGGTGTACAAATTTTCGCTCCTCCTGTTAATGACGGTGCATAATATTTCGGGTTCTAAAATTTTTAAAATGAGAGACTAGTCATCAACTTCGAGTCTTCAAAAATTTTCCGCGACTCAAACAGCGTGATTTCCCCCCATGTTAGCGCAGTTGTTTCTCTCTCATCTGCCCACCATTTTTGAGGAATAAGTAGTCAAAATGCATTACCTCGACGAGAGTAACCCAAATACACTAACCGCGATTTTCCAACGAAAAATTCATGTCCCTCTGCCCTCCTTCTAAATCGTGCACGAGTAGGCGGGAGTTCTATCTCCCGACGGGTCGAATCTTGTTTTTACTACTCGGGCATTTCTCTCCAGAGGGGGAGAGGCGTTGCTCGAAACAGAGGCTTTTTCCGTTGGTTCCTCCTTCCTGTGGGGGCCCACAAACAGAGCAAACAGGGACAACATGTCATCTTGCATTTCCACTTCGTCGTCCGGTGAACAGCCGTTTGCTCCAAACGACGCCGCGAAAACGCTGAGCCAAATGCAGCCAAAATCTCAGGTACCAGATCAAAACCCTACTTCTACATTTGCTTGGGATTTTCCCGAATTTTCTCCCGATTCCAAAAATTTTTCCCGATTTTTTCTCTCGTTTTTTTCACAGATAATTCTGCCATTTCGATAGGATGATTTGCACTTATACTATTTTAAAAATAATTGTTTGCTTGCTCTCTTTATTATGAAATAATTGGGCATAATCAAAAATATTATGATGCTAATAATACCCGCAAAGATAAATATTCATCATTTTTGGGTCTGTTTGGGACAGCTACTGGCAGGCTGGAGAAGCTCTTTTCCAGCCGCCAGAGATGGTAATGGATCTTGTTTGGATAATCTCACAGCTTTTTAATGAAATCGTTTTTTGCAAAGCAGCTCCCAGAGCTATTTTCCGGAAGCACCCCCTGTGCGTTCAGCGCTCCTAAGATTCGCGGATGTAATTTTGCTTCTTTCCCGATATCCCGCGTCTACTTCCTGGTAGCATTCCCGATCGAAGAACAACGACGATTCGACGTTTAGTAATTCCGCTTTCTCCCGATCGCAGACGCCGCCGCATTCCATTCGCAGAACGCCGCCGCCGCTCCTCTTCAGATCGCAGAAGACGTCGCCGCTATGTTCCCGATCGCAGGAAACCTAGCGTCCGGCGACGGATTATCCAGCTTCTCCTCCTCCTCCCCAGCGCCGGCAAGGTGTGTGTGTGTGTGTGTGTTTATTTGTGTGTGTGTGTTTATGTGTGTGTGTGCGCGCGCGTGTATGTTTATGTGTGTGTGTGGCGTGTTTATGTGTGTGCATGCTTATGTGTGTGCGTGCTTAGGGTGTGTGTGCATGCTTATGGTGTGTGTGCGTGCTTAGGCGTGTGTGTGCGTGCTTAGTGTGCGTGCTTAGTGTGTGTGTGTGTGTGTGCTTAGTGTGTGTGTGCGTGTTAGTGTGCGTGCTTAGTGTGCGTGCTTAGTGTGCGTGCTAGTGTGCGTGCTTAGTGTGTGTGTGCGTGTGTGTGTGCGTGTGCGTGTGTGTGTGCGTGTGTGTGTGTGTGTGTGTGTTGCGTGTGTGTGTGTGTTTATGTGTGTGTTGTGTGTGTGTTTGTGTGCGCGCGCGCTTAGTGTGTGTGCTTTGTGTGTGTGTGTGTGTGTGTGTGTGTGTGTGGTTGTGTGTGTGTGTGTATATGTTGTATGTGTGTGTGTGTGTGGTTGTATGTGTTTGTGTGTTTGTTTATTGTGTGTGTTTGTTTGTTGATTGTGTATGTGTAAGGATTATGTTGTGTGTGTGTGTGTTTATGTGTGTGTGTGTGTGTATGTTGGTTATTTTCTTTATATGTTTATGGTTGTGTGTGTGTGTGTGTGTGTGAATGTAAGTTTGTTTGTGTTTAGGGATTGTGTATGTGTGTGTGTGTGTGTGTGTGTGTGTGTGTGTGTGTGTGTGTGTGTGTGTGTGTGTTGAACGTGTGCTTATTGTGTGTGTGAATGTGTGCTTAGGGTGTGTGTGCATTATGTATGTGTGTGTATGTGATGATGAATGTGTATGGTTGTATGTGTGTGTGTGTATTGTGTGTGTGTATATTGTGATGTTTTTTGATTACTAATTGTTATTGCAATGTTATTATTTATAGCATAATGGTAAAATCAAAGGAAGGTGAATTACTGTGCAATCGTCAAGCAAGATTGACCGTATTGGGACTTGTAACACCACTGGATGTTTAAAGTGATTATCACGTTATTTTGTGATAAAACACTGTGCTGACTGCATCTAAAAGACATAAATGGCTTGGAATTATTTGGGGAATCGGCCCACCACCCTGGACGTTTTAGCAAATGTTCTGAATGGTGAAAACTAAGGTCATTTTGATTGCAGCATTGTTTAAAGAACGAACGGGAAAAGCTACGATCGATTGTAAATGAAAAATAAATGAGATCATTTAAAGAAAGATTGGACACAGTTATGGAAGGAGCTTTTGAGACAATGACGAGATTTATATATTGGGCATCCAGAGAAGAGGACTATTGCTGCATCTGAGGAATTTGGTGAAAGATTCCAACATTCCACAGAGACATTGAGTCGGTTGTTTATGATCGGTCTAGATCCTGACGTTAATGTTTGTCCATTTCATAAATTAGTCCGATTGATCCCCAATTCGTACAACTCCACGCACATACAAAATTTAATATTGCCTATATTGATTATAACAGATTTATTCCAGGCGAAAATTTTTTGATACGGCGGTACACATGTTGATGCACGAATATCTGAGTTGGAGGAGAAACTCAACACTATGTTCTTAGTCAGGTTGTCGCAACTGGAGAAGCACAACTCAAAACGTAATGGGCTCCGATTTCAATTGGGTTTTACATAGTTTGCCGCCGGATGTGGGGAAGGTCTCCAGTTGAAGGATGATATCATGTAGCAGATACGGGATCCGCATGAAGAACAATCAAGGTGGTCCACCTGAAGATATGTACCAGGAGGTGCTTCAACACCTCCTACGTTATATGTGATTTATTAATCATATCCTCGGCGAGTAAAAGTTTAAGGAATCTTTTTTGATCGGGAAGAACAAAAATGGTAAATTTTCTCGTTGATGTCAGATGGTTACATCAATCCACCCTGGAGAAGGGGCTCCTGAAGCCTCCGGAAACCAGTTATCACTTGCCGGACTTTGCCGGGGAAAGAGGATCCAATTGAAGTGACGACGTCAAAGAGTTACTAGAAGGACATCCAGATAGGATTCATGATGCGTTTAAGATGTCCTCGAAACGCATTGGTTCATGGAAGATTTACTTCATAAACTGGCACATACTTAGCAGATGCCTCATTTTGAACTTCAAGGATCACAGTGTGTTGTTGCGGTTACGATGTCCTCCACAACTTTATTAGAAGACATCCATAGGGATTACAGTTTTGTATGCGACGGAAATGAAATCTTATTCACAACATATGAGGTTCCGGCCAAACAATCGTCCAAGACTATCGATTCAAAAGAACAGTTCCAACAGCTCATTCGAGGGAACGAGACTGCGAAACATATTAGGGACTAGATTTTTTGCAGATCAAAAGAGTATCACAGGTATACACCATAATGACTTTTTGTTACTCTCAATTGATAAACTATAAAAAGATCATTATTGACATATCTTTTTTAGTGTCAGTAACGATCGATGATCGAGGGATATGTTTCATCAGCATGGCAGATAAGCACGTTTATGATTCTCGTTACATGCCATTCTTCAAGGAATAATGCGTTAGTGCCATTGACGATACACAGTTGTTTTTTTTAATTTAGTTAATGTGCGCTTAGAATGCATTACCAATTTAACTGTTTTTAAGATCAAGTTATTGTTTACATATGTTTAAGTTCATGACACGACGACGCAAAATGTAACTGTGCACCGCACAGTATGTTTTGCCAAACAGATTAAACAGCTTCTCTGTTTGAAACAGCTCTGCAAAAGCTGTTCATCCAAACAATTTCACAGATTCCGACACCACTCTGCAAAACAGCTGGATTGGGAGGGATTCCACCACTGTTTCTCATGATACCACTGCTTCTGCAGTCGCTGTAGCTGCGCCAATTGACAGACGACTCAGTGTCCTTTTAACCCCCTCTAATTCACCAGTGCCGACCACGCCCATTTTCTGCATCCCCCGATTTCAAGGTATACTAATTTTCAATCAAATGTTTGCATTCATTCAAACCGGTGTTCCTTTTTAAAACTAATTTCATAATATTAATTTACCTGTTTATGTACTCTGACCAAGTAAATGTAGGAAATACTACTTATTTTATGTTGGTGTGTTGCATACCCGTTAAAGATGGGTTACTTTGAAGCCGTATCAGAAATAAGATATCGGCTTTGACAGACTTTGCCCGTTCGACGGGACGTCAGCTTATACAAGTGGCGAAGATTCAAGAACATTTCAATAATGGAGGTGTACAACATTCATCTCTAATGACAGTGTGCATCGAGCGAATTTTTTTTGAATGTGTCATCGGGTTCTAAAGTGGCACATTTTGAGCAAAATGAGGGACTCAGTCATCAACTTTCCTCAAGAAACAACGTTTCATAATGTTACAACAATGACCTTACATAATTTCCATGTTAGGGAGAGTTGTTTCATCCCGTCATCTGCTGGGACCACCGAGTTTAATGCTTGTGATGCGTGATAAGTAGTCAAAATTCATTCGTTACCTCGACGAGAGGATGAAGACCCAAATACACTAAGTGGATGATTATTGAAGGCGATATGTGTGATGTCCCTCTGCCCCCTTCTAAATCCACCACGAGTGGCGGGAGCACGGGTCGAACATATGTCTACATTGGAACGAGGGGGAGAGGCATTGCCGAAGACATAGGCTTTTTACAGTGCGCGGAGGTTCCTCCTTCGATGGGGGCCCAATTATTAACTAAAAAAATAAAGATTTAAAATATCAAGGGAAGTTTGATTCATGTCAATTTGATTACCCGCCGTCCGAACAGCGTTTGCTCAGAAGGATTAGAAAGCGACGCCGTCGAAAACGTTGGAAGACCATGCAGCCTATATTCTACAACTATGTACAGATCATGTTATCTGTTACATTGCTTGGGATTATTCATTTCTATAAAATTTTGAGTTTGCAGATAAAAAAACAGCTTCCAAAATTTGCACTTATACTTTTTTCAAACAGCTAAATAATTAGAAATCGCTTTGTCAAAGCGCACTTCTGCACATGAACACTCAAACATTGTGCAGCTTTAATCAAAAACTGCTCCCCAGAGATCTATGTTAAACAGCTCTATCCGGACAGCAGCTTTTAATACCCGCAAAGATAAATATTCATCATTTTTATACGGACGGGTGAGGTCTAGCCCCAGTTCTGACGGTTTCCTTAAGGACCTTAACTCCTGGAGACGTCGGACGTAGGACAACAAAAACGCCTCAGATTCTACTGTTCGCCTGTGATTTGAACAAAAAAAACACGGTCAAAGAGACAGCCTTTCCACATAGCCCAAAACTCTGGGACAGATAATAATGGGCTTAAATATATCCGTATATATATAATATATTTAAGACTGACTCGAGGTCTTATAATTACCACTAACGTTATCTAAAGTGAAATTTCTCGTTCATTTTATATAGTCATTTTACATTATATTTGTTGGTGTTATTCTTGGGTCCGGACTTCGGTTAGAGATTGTCGTCACGGTTTATGTGATTTTGACACACACCGTTAAATACGAATTAGATATGAGTATTTTTAAACTGTCTAGTATTTGTGAGGTAGTGTTTTTTATTTGATCATTTCGGGATCTCTCCGCTAATCTCTCAGATACCATACGATGCTGCAGGAGTTCTTCTTCCTCGTTTTTGCTCGTCCTTGCCACTTTCCGATCACCTTCAAGTTTCTCCACCAGCATTTACGACAATCTTGGTATTTCTCTATTGTTCATTAGTTTCCATCAAACTTCTCCACAGAGTGTTTTTCAGTTTCTATCAATTTTCTCTGAAATATCTCAAATGTCATCTGAGATATCTCAGTTGTTATACTGGATATCTCATATATTATTTGTGATAGATTAAATTTCAAATTTGACATCTTAGAAGTTGTTATTTACATATAAGATGTCATCTTATACCACACAGAAATAAATTTTTTGAGATATCTCAGTTGTTATTTTTTTAGAGTTCACCATGTCTAAGGGTACTAGCAGAGTTCACTTTTGGTCATCTAGATGCTTTATTTCTTTATTATGTGTTGAATTTTTTGAATTGAAAGTAGCAGCGTGGGCGGATTGTCCGGCGGACTGGGCGAACAGGAGTGGCGGCCTGTGCAGACTGTCCGCACGGACTGATGGATAGAAGTGGTGACTAGCCATGTCGGCAAGGTTCAATGTCAGCTTGTTCCCAGGTTGTAATCAGGCGGATAAGATGTTTATCCGCGGGAGTGCGGACTCATCTGAAGTTCGCTGAGTCCGGCTGCTGCAGACTATTTTGGAGGTCGTCGAGTCTGGCTTGTTGCGGACTTGCGGGATCGACATGATTTGTGCTTTGGTCTTTTTCTAGAGATGCGGTTTGGTGATGATCACGCAATTCGCCAGATAGTGCAGACTGGTGTTGAATCCGCCGGATTGTGCAGACTGGTTCTTGAGTTCTCCAGTTTGGAGTCTGCAGTGTGGACTTGGTGGTGTGAACTTGGTCTAGATTTGAACCAAGTTTAGTTGTGCTAAGTCTGCGGAGTTCGCCAGTTAGTACGGGCTGCTTTTGTATCCGTCGAGTTCGGCAGCTTGGCTGGGCTCAGTTTGTGCTCTAGCTGCAAGCTCGGAGTGTGCGGACTGACTGTCTATCTGATAGATCGACTACGTGAGATTGTGCCTTTGTCTCGGGTTGTAGATGTGCGAAGTGGAGTAGTGTCTGCAGGCTGTTGCGGACTGGTGGATGTGTCTGCAGTGTCCGCGGGTTTGGCGGACTGGTCCTGGCTTTGGCCATGACTGTGTTCAAGGCGGATAGGCTCTGTCCGGCCTTGTTGGTGCGACCTTGGCGGACTGGCTTGTTTGGTCGTCATGTGCGACCTTGGCGGCATGTTTTGTGTCTGCACTATGCGGATAGGACTTGTGTTAGATGCAAGATGGGTGGTGATCTTATCGGTTATGGCGGCTGAAAGGAATTGTACCTAATCACCTAGAGGGGGGGGGGGGAGAATAGGTGACTTAATCTTTTTAAAACCTTTTAGGCTGATTGCATGTTATATCACAGATTTATAACTAATTCTACACAGCAGTCAATTAGCAATCACAGCAATCAAACAATCACACAGTGAACACACAAATTTATAGTGGTTCCCCAAGATTTGGGTACATCCACTTTTCCCTTTCGACTATCTAGTAGTGTACTAGATTCAGCCAAACTCCTCCACTATCTCAGATCCTCAGATCTTACACTCAGAACCTCAACCAGGTTCCTACAGCTCAGGCCCAAGGCCCTACAACTCAGCTTCTTCACAAAGCCTACACTCAGCTTCTTCACAAAGCCTACACTCAGCCACAACAGGGCTACACTCAGAGAAATAGATCTCCTACACTCAGGCACACATGCCCTACCACTCAGCCTTTATAATTACAGACTTACAACTCAGATTCCGAAGGATCCTACAAGAAAATAAGAATACAAAGATTATACCTACAACTCAGAGAAAAGAGAGATGAGTTGATAGATTCTTGATGAGTTCTTGGAAGAACTCTTCTGAGAACAATCTCACTTGGCTTTTCTTCAAAGCTTCTTGAACGTAGAACACAATAGGGTTGATTCTCTGCAGCTGATCTTCAATCACTGCAACTTAAGATTCAGAACTAGGTCTGAACCCTTCTTCACAGCTTGGTTCCAACGGCTGTTTTCTTGTATGGAGCTCTCTCTCTCCAACTACTTAGATCTTCACTTGATTCTTCAATGAATAGCTAGATCTTCTTTTCTTTTTCAATCACTTGATCATCTGTTTATGTAGACAGTATAAGCCTATATATAGGCCTTCTTCATGGTGACCGGCTGGTCCGGTTCCTAACTGATTTCTGACAACTCTGACAGGTGCAGTAGACCGGCTGGAATGACAACTGTCAAGTCATCCAGTCAGTTCTTGAAATTTCTGTAACTGTCTGAAAGTGTCAAGACAGTCTATCTTTAAGTGTCGACACTTATAGACCAAGTGTCGACACAAGTTGACTAAGTGTCGACACTAGCCTTCAAGGTGTCGACACAACTCTTTGTGTTGTAGAATTCACTTCTCGACACAGCTTCTTCATCATGTGTCGACACTGATAATGTGTGTCGACACAAGTCCTTGTTCTTCAGTACTTTGTTGAATTCGTGTAAGTGTCGACACAACTCCTTTGTGTCGACACATCTTCATGTGTTGAACTTGTTCAGTGTCGATACTTATTCTTGGTGTCGACACATGCATTCAGTGTTGATACTTGCTGAGTGTCGACACAGCTCCTTAGTGTCGACACATTTTTCTTGTGTTGAGACTTTAGCTGAGTATCGACACATCTCCTTGTGTCGACACTTGTACTTAGAATTTTGCTGAACTTTGCTAAGTGTCGACACAGCTCCTTGTGTCGACACATTCTTCATATGTTGAGTCTTCTGCTGAGTGTCGACACATTCTTTCTTGTGTCGACACTTTCTTCAAGTGTTGAGTCTTCTGTTGTGTGTCGACACATTCCTCATGATGTCGACACTTATACTTAGACTTTGCTGAAATTTGCTGAGTGTCGACACAGCTTCCAAGTGTCGACACAGCTTCAATGAACTTCTCTTCATTGAGTGTCGACACAGCTCCTTGTGTCGACACTTTCTGTCTGGTGTCGACTCTGCATCCCTGGTGTCGACACAATTACTCCAAGTGTCGACACTGCTTGTCTGGGTGTCGACACAAGTCTTCTTAAGTGTCGACACTTTCCCTCTGGGTGTCGACACATGGACTTAGAATCTTTTCTGCTTTCCCTGCTAATACTTAACATGCACAAGTAAACTCAAAACACATCAAATACATTTTGATGTATATCATTGAGTAGGGTGAGACTTCTTCAAATTAGGTACATTTAAACCAATGTACCAAACAGCGGCGACCACACTCATCTTCGCACCTATAAATACGATCCTCTGTCACATCAACAATACAACTGAATAAACAGTAAGTAAGCTTGGTTGATTACTGCGGACGGGTTTTTGTATCCGCACAGTTTGAGAAGTTAACCGGTGTTTGCTGTTGCAGATTTTGCAGATAGCGCTGAGAAGTCAAGGACTTTGTTCTGACTTGCGTCTGAGATCAGTGAGGACTCTACAGATACAATCGGTGGTTAACAGCAGGTTGCGGCTTGTGATTAGCCAGTCTTTCATCAGCAATCTTTCCCAGTTAAATAAGGTTGTCCCCGTTTAGCAGTTTGACTGTTCAGTTTGGCAGTAGCTGTTCGCGACTATCTGACGGCTAGGCGACTTCGCGGTTAAGCGGCTTGCAAATTGCGGACAGAGTTCTTCAACTTGGAATAATGGGGTGTTCGCGCGGTTAGGTTGCTGTCTGATAACTTAGCGTCTTCAGCGGACTCGTTAGTTCAGTTCGACAGGATCGACAGATACCTTTTTTGTCCGCGCGGATAGCTTTTGTCATGTTGTTTTTTGTTTTCATCGGGTACATTGACGAATCACGTCTCTTATGTATGTCTCGCACTGTAAATAAGATTGATAGTGCAAGTTTTATTTGCTCTTTTGTTTGCATCTGATTTATTTGACTTGATTTGGTTGAGTGTTCCCACGACCTGATTTCTTGTTTTTCGTATTTCACAAATTTTTACATTGTATTAGAGAAAACAGAAGTTTGAGCAGTGAACAATCACAGACTTGTTTTTAGATTCTGAAAGTTAAGTAGACCAGTGTTAGTGCAATGAAAGAAGGATTCGCAAGGGGTTTTGGAATTGAACTCTTGACACCGACCAATTTCAAGAAGTGAAGGGCATGTATGGAGAGTTATCTTCTGGATGAGAACCTCCACTTCTTCACAAAAAAATAATTAACAGCGAACAGGAAATGGCTAGGAGAAGATTAGAGGGTAAAAAAAATATAATGGGGACTCAATAAAGAATACTCATATTTAATTAGTATTTACTGACACGTGTCAAAATCACGTAAATCCCAAACCATGATCTCTAACCGGAGCCCGAACAAAAGAATTTCGCGTTTTGCGGGCTCCTCTTCAGCATCGCCTTCCCCCAGAAACCACTTTGCTAGTAAGAGTCTGCACCGCTTTGATCAAAGCACGGCAAGATGTTTTGCAAGCTCATCCTTAGTGTTTATAAATAAATTTTTACTTAATTAATTGAAGTTTATAGATTTGCAAAAAAAATCCTCATATATAATAGTTATGATAAAGACCCCTTCAATTTATAGAAGATCTGGGCTGCGGATAGTCACAACACTCAAGTCTTTTAATGGTGAGTATGGGTGAGGGGGATTGACCAAAGTCAAGGAACTAACCACACTTGTCCACGAACCGGGATCCTCTCCATTTTAGGCAAACTGGAGGAGTCCAGTTCGTGCCCTTGATTGCCTCTCCAAAATTGGACGGTAGAAAGAAACTTAACTGCACTCGCGAGACCCACTAGCCAGGTCAGCGCTCTCGCTTGTGCACCGTTCGATTTGGGAGGAACAAATCAAGGCCGCGAACTTGATCCCCTCCAGTTCGCATGAAATGGAGAGGATCCCGGTCCCTTGTGCACGACCACATAACTGCACGCGATGATGCACAACGACGACCTCCAACAACGAACCACCCCGAATGGGCGGCGGTTGCCATCGCCCGGTTCGCCACCCGACTGTACGCGCAACCCCAAGGTCGTGCGGCCGCATACCCATGCGTCCCAGCCGAGTGTGACCGCAGGCCTGAAGACCGCCGCCGAGTGCACTGCCGACACATGTGGCCCCTTTGTCGCATGATATCTAGATCACGCGTCGCACTACTGCTCGGCCGCGCGGCACCTTAGTCGTGCAGCCGCCCCACCGCTAGGCCGCACGCCCGAACGCGCCAGTGTGCGCGACCGCTGGGCTCTTCGCCGCGGGGTCGCACGACTACATACCGCTGCAACGCCCCCCCCCCCCCCCCCCCCCCCCCCCCCCCCCGACCCCCGCGGGTCGGGAGGCCAGCTACCCGGTCGGCCCTCTGTGGCATGGTCAGCCCCCAGCTGACCTCCCCCAGCTAGCCCCTGCCAACCAAACTTCGTCGTCGACCCGCCCTTTGGCCGCCACCAACATTTCGTCTCCTGTTCTCCGCAACCTCGGACGAGCACCATCGACGCCTCATCATCCACGTAACTGCCCATTATGGGGCGTGCGCATAGCCAAATTTCCATAATTTGTGTGTGCATATCCGAACGCATTAATGCAGGCATACACATAGTAAAATATAAGATGATGGGGTGTGGGTAGTAGAAATTCGCGTGATAGTGTGCGTATAAAAGAAATTTACATGACAATATGCGTATTGTAAATTATATGGTTATGATATGCGCATAAATATAATTCATCTTGGGTATGCGCATAGCAATGAAACCCATCATTGGTATGTGTATATTCATAAAACCACTCATAATGAGAGTGCACATAAAGCATTATGGGGTTATGGTGTGCGGATAGCCGAACACCCTAACCACTTAGTTACGGAAATGACATCCTCAGAATCTATATAAGAGCCCCGAGGCCCTCATTTCATCTCAGCTTGTCTTCTACGCTTAAGAGAGCTCCAGAGGAATCCTTTGAAGATCTCTCGGCGCGCTCGAAGACTTTCTCTAAGATCTTCGAAGGTTTTCAATGATCTTTTGAAAATTTCCACCAAGCGTTCGAAGATCCCTTTTGGGTATTGCATCAAACACATTGCTCCCGACTCCGAGCACCAGTTGCAGATCCCAGATTGCACCTAGCACATTGCTCCTGGCTCCGAGAACCGTACGTGATTTCCATATTGCACCGATCACACTGCTCCAGACTTTGTCCCTTGCAACCGGAGAGCAAGTTGCAGATTCCATCACATCAGATAGATTTTGAGCACATCCCCATTGTTGTACTTCTTGCTGACTCCAACAGTTCGAAAAAATACGTGGCTTTTTGACCGGGACCATGTCACCCTCAAAGGCTCATCTCCTTCCACTACTATTGTAACGAGAGGTGTTTTGTCGCCCGCCCTCGAGTTCTCTACCTACAGCTGTAACCAAGCTTTTAAAAATCGGATCGGACCGGTCGAACCGCGGACCGGGCACCCAGCCGGTCCGGTCCAGGTATAAAAACCGCACCATCCACGGACCGCCCAAGAATCGGAGAACCGGGCGGGCGGACCGATTGGCCGGGAAGCGGGCGCGGTTTTACGCAACCGGGCGGGCCAAAGACCCAATATTAAAATAATTGAAAATTTATAGATGGCAGGATTCGAACCCTGACCAATACTGTTTTAGGAGAATAACCAGCCACCTAGCCATTTAGATCTTATGGTTTCATCCTATAATATTTTATATACATATAAATATTAACGTATATATATAATTAATATACATATCCATATATAATTAATATACATATCCATATATAATTAATATACATATCTATATATAATTAATATACATATCTATATAAAAATTAATTACATATTTTTAGATATATTATTATATTAACATATGATATGTTTAAAAAATTAAAGTTTATATATATTTTTAATATATGCATACATCTCCATAAATTTAAAGTTCTGTTTGCACGCCGGTGGCAGTCATCAAGTGGTGGTTATGAACCTTCGCTCTTGAACGTTCGACTTTATTTAAGAAACTTCATACAATTTTATGTTCAAAAGTAAAAAACTAGTTTTATTTTCTCGACTGTGGTTTTAACCGTTGTCATACCAAAACTTCATTCTATTACTCTATTACAATGTCGTTTTTACTCTATTATATATATATAACGGTTCGACCCCGGTTGAACCGGTTGAACCTTGAACCTTTCCCTCCGCCGGTTCGATGTCCGGTCCGGTTTTTAAAACCTTGGCTGTAACACACCAAGATATAGTGAAATTTGACCGACACAGACCCGACCCCGTGATTTGCCCCCTTTCTGGGGGTTTTCCACATGAAAAACTATCTTGCCACCCATCATCTTTCTATGATTGTTTGCGTGTTCAACCCGCTCACGAGTTAGGATGGTTTGTCTTCGACTTGTTCACGAGCACCTTGAGTAACCCTCAACAAGTTAATTATGTTTAAAAATTTCTACAAAAAATTGAATAAGTGTATGAATTGCATAAATAAAAGTCTCATCAACATAAATTTGAATATAATTTAAACCTCTATCGTAAAACACAGGTTACTCAAATAGTTATCCATTTTTAAAATACAATTTATCATCTTCTTTTAACACCATTATCTTTTAAAACCACATCGATATCATCTTCTGTACGTTGAGCGCACCACGTGCGCAAGAAAGAGGAGCCGTTCATTGGCAATTTTTTTTTTATTTTTGATGCATTATATCTTATTCAAAAAACCAGCCAAATATTCGAGATTAGTCTTAGGCCATTATATCTTATTTATTCCCGTGAATTTGATCAAAAACGTTATTATCATAGAATGTACATTTGTCAAGACAAAGGTTATGACTGCTATCGAGAAAATAAACTAATTTTGAATATAAAATGCATGGATTTTTTTAGGTGAGGTCAGACTCACGAGCGACGGTCAATGATCACTGTGTTCAAAATCGTCATGACCACGCCAAACGAAGCCTTAATTAGATCGGGATATGTAAAATTAGACTGATGAATTTGTAGTAGAGGTGTGCAAAAATAACCAAAAAACCGAGAATCGGACTGGAACCGAACCAAATCGAGCGGTTCACGTCGGTTCTTATGTGTCTTGGTTCGGTTCTTACACTCGTGTACCAGTACCGACACGAGAATCGAGTTATTGAATTTAGGTATCAAAAATAAATTTGAGATGTGCAAGAATTTCTTGAAAGAAATTGCTGAATAATTAGGTTGATGAAGGTACTTTATGTGTAATTTTATAAACTGTTTACTTATGTTTTGATAATGTTGAATTTTTGTTTAATTGTTAGAATTTTTGAATATGAAATATTATATGATGAGATTATTAAATATATTTAGTAATTTAAAAAATCTTGATGAATTTGAAGTCATTGAAGCCAGGGGCGGACCAATCCTCCGGCGAGGGTGGGCGACCGCCCACACTCATTTTTTTAAAAAAATTAATTGTATTTGCGGTTTAAACCGTGACAAATACTCTATTTTTTTTAAGTTAACAATATTTCGCCGCGCTTTAATCCGTGACACATACCCTATTTTTTAAAAAAATTTCTATATTTGTCACGGCTTAAACTATAAACCGTGACTAATGCCTTATTTTTTTAAAAAATAACTGTATTAGTCACGATTTAAACTGTGGCTAATACTCCATTGTTCGAAAAAAATAATTTCTGACGTGGTTTAATAATATGAATCAACTAATTTTTAAGCACACACACACTGAAAAAAGTTCTGCGTCCGCCACTGATTCAAGCTGGTAGTTTTTTTTTTAATTTATAAATATTATTTTTACATTTATTTTTTCTTTTGTAACATATTTACACCTTAAAATTAAAGAACCGAGAAATGAACTAGAATCGAATAGATATTTGGGATTTGATTCTGATTTTACAATTTAGAAATATGGGTCGATTTCAATTCCAAAAAAATTGAAACCTAAATTATACGGATCGCGAGCACAATAATTTGTATTGCACTTAAATTTTAAGTGGAACTAACGAACCAATCAGAATCGCATCCCTAATTTGTATTGCACTTATTTCTAAAACCGGCGTGCAAGAAATAATTTCGGATTTTCATATTTAACGCATGCGAGTCGCGAGCACAATAATTGGGGTGAGTCAGGCAGAGGATTTGTCCTGTATCGTAATTGTCGACTCGATTCCCAACAGCTCCTCTAAGTTCTCGCCACCTGTCATTTTTCGAACTTGACAAAAACACCCTTCATTCATTATAAAAAAGGTGATTGTTAACCGCAACCCGTATTTGACTAATCGCACCCCAAAATTTCTCAATTTTTTGCGCCTTTTCTAAATACGCCTTGTACATGTAATTTCAGGAAAAGTATTAAACACGAAAGTTATAGATATCGACGAGATCTACAACTTTTGTGTTGAACACTTTTCCTGAAATTGCATGTACAATGCGTATTTCGAAAAGGCGCAAAACCGGGGCATATTTCCAAAGTACGCCTTGTACATGCATTTTTAGGAAAAGTGATCAACACGAAAGTTGTAGATCTCGTCGATATCTACAACTTTTGTGTTGAACACTTTTCCTGATATTGCATGTTTAAGATGTATTTCGAAAAGACGCGAAAAATTGAGTGATTTTGGGGTGCGAATAACAAAATATCGGGTTGCGGTTAACAATCACCTAAAAAAATTTTAGTTGCCTGTTCCGCAGTGCGACTTTCTGTCTAGTTTTGAAAACAGAAAACCATTGGATAAGCGGGGCCCATTTGGACGCCAGCGCAAGAGGACAAACCACGTCCGTCCTTGGGATTTCTGTGTTTGGACGGGGCTGTGCAAAACTCACGTGCAAGGAAACTTCCTTCCGCGATTTTTGGCACTTAACACATCCAAATTTGGGGTGTTTGACACATTGCATTTTAGGACTTAGAATTTGGCACTTTGCACCCTCTAAATTGATTTTGACAGCACTTTGCATCCTCATCTAATTTTTGGTTAAGTTTACTATTTATTTTTGAAATATAAGAGGAGTATTTTAGGAATTTCGGTATGCTTATAACCTAAAATCCTAACCCTCTTTATTTCGATTTGATATTCCATTTCCCGCATATCTTTTGCTTCTCCCGGTGTGCTCTCTCCCGGACGACAACCGGCGACGACTTCTCTGGCGGGCTCTCTCCCGGATGACATCAACCTTCTGGCGAGCTCTCTCACGGCGACATCTATCCTCGGCGTCCCCTCTCTCCGACGTTCTATCCATTTTTTGCACAGACAAATCTAGGTTACACTTGAAAGATCAGGTAAATCTTCAAGAATCTCCTCGTTTCTTTCCGTTTTTTTGCACATGTTCTAGGTTACAAATATGGGATGTGCATAGTTTGATCTAGGTAATCATGCATTTCTTCATCTTTTTAGAGTAAGATCCATAACATGTTCTAGGTTACAAACACGGGATGTGCATAGTATAGTTTCATCTAGGTAATCTTCAAGATGTCTGTTGTTCTACCCAAGCTTTCTGGATAAGATCCATAACACCTACTTCATTTAGAGCTTCTCATACGGAGAGCTCTATTTATTAATTTTCATTAGAAAAACATATAAGACTTTCAAATAATCCAAAATTTCCACAATGCATGTGGTTTATTAACACATTGGGTCCAAATTTTTCATGTTTCATAAGAGAAACCCTAAACTGTGCACACACAAAATTTGATGCTCATCTCGAATGACTTTTGCTATCTATTAATTCTGTGTTAATTAGTTCTGTGTTAATACAGTGGATCCAAAAATTTTCATGTTTCATAAGAGCTTCTCATACGGAGAGCTCTAGCTATTAATTTTGTGTTATCAGTGAACTATTAATTCTTCAAGATGTCTGTTGTTAGTGAAGTACTTACATGCATAGCTAGAAGTAGTTACATGCATAGTTTTTTTTTATAGTTTGTTTGTATTTGATTTTCATCCCCTTTCTTCTTAGAACTTATAGTTAATTAGTTTTTTTTGAAATAAATTATTTTTTTTGCACGATAAAGAATGGTTTGAATGTTGAGAGCTAATAATTCAAGAGCGGGCACATGTTACATGTCATATGAAGTTTCTCTATTTACTATCAGACTGCATCATTCTGGGATGTTCATTGGCTCTGCAAATATTTCGTATAACCCTGATGTAGTTAGCTTCTTTGACTACTGTGATTGTAACTTCATAGTGTTACATGATTTGCATGACATGACGAATCTAGTTCATCATTTAGGTTGGGTGAGATTTTTTTGTTGTTCCGGCGGATTTGTTGATCGCAGTAATTCTAATTTGATATCGAATGATGATGACGTTAAAAATCTAATAAGGTATATTAATTCAGAAAAGGTAGTTGATGTCTATGTTGAAACTGTTGAAGCCCATATTGACCAATTCAGACCGCATCTTGGAGAAGCCAATAATAGAATATGAAAATGACAGCGACTCAATAAGCAACGAAGAGGACACAAATGAATATGATTCAAATTTTAGCGATGACTTTGAAGAAGGTGAATATGACTATGATGATATAGATTTCGATGAATATGTTGATGAAACAATAGAATGGGTAGGGTTGAAGGAGCCAAATGAAAGAGGCTATAAAGAGCAAAATCAAATCATAGAGCATTATAAGAACAGAATCCTTCACACTTCTTGTAACAGCACAAAGTTCAAAGTGAGAAAATTTTGGGTGATACGGCCTGAGACACGGGCGTGTCCCATGGCGTGTCCTGCTCGGGTGCGGAGACGTCGAGAGTTCGACGAAAATGCGTGCGACGAAGTGTTCGGGAGGAACACGCCCATGTTACGGGTGTGTCATGGGGCATGTCACGGGCGTGTTCGACACAAACGACTACTCGAGTGATTATCTCGAGTAGGGCTCGAGTAGGACTCGAGTAGTGGTGACACGGGCGTGTCATCCTTCGGACACGGGCGTATCCCGTTCTATGTTGATGACTCGAGTAGATCTCGAGGAAATGTCTCGAGTGGGTAGAAATGTCTCGAGTACCTAAGGAACACGGGCGTGTCGGTCATGTGATACAGGCGTGTCAGGACTAACTACTCGAGTAGTCCTCTCGAGTAGGTCGCGAGTATGACTCGAGTGAGGTACACGCCCTATGCCACGTGCGTGTCTGGGCTGACACGGGCGTGTACCCTGGGCATGACCTGTGTCAGGATAAGGCGGTTTGAGCACTGCTTAGAGAACACGGCCTGTGACACAGGCGTGTCACAGGGCATGTCGGACCCGAAAAGTGATTTTACAGCTTTTGGTGGCCGTTCATTTTCTTCAGCTGGGATCTAACGGTTGAGAGACCTTCCTGCTTCCTTAAGGCCAAAAACTGAGAAGGAAAGTTTCATTTTATGTTGGCCTTCATCTTTCTACAATTCTAGAGAGAGAAAGGGAAAGGAAGAAGAAGGAAGAAGAAGAGGGGCTGATCTCTGGTGGAGCTTGAGAGTGTCAAGCTGAGATCTGAGGCCATCTTTGCGAAGGAAAAGCTGTTGCGGTTCTTTCTAACTATCTAGGAGTTCATGACACCGAAGCGGTCTTCAAGGGTAACGACCTTTCTTCCTAGCCATGTGAAGGCTTCTTTTTTGGCATATGCATGTGATTCCCCCACCAGAGGGTGGCCTGTTGTGAGAGTCTTTGGGTAGATTCATGGAATCCCCTCTTGTTTGGCATATAGATCCAGAAATTGAGTACAAAATAGGCATGCTGTGTGAAGCCCATCTGGCCAGGTTGGTCTGGATTGGTGATGTTGCATACGAGCCGGTGAAAACTCTGTGATAAACGTGTTGTTTAGGATTCGATGGATTTGACCTGTGAAAGAAAGTAGCAATAAGTACTGGAGTGGTAGTCTAGGAAAATATCTGTGTTATGCTTATGCTATTGGGTTATACCTGTGAAGCGAGTAGCAGGAAATACTGGACTGGACGTCCAGGAAATACCCTTTTGATGCTTGATGTTCTTGGGTGGTACCTGTGAAGAGAGTAGCAGGAAGTACTTGCATGGTGAGCCAGGAAATACCCTTGACATTACGGAGTCATACCTGCGAAGAGAGTAGCAGGAAGTACTGGTACGCCCAGGAAAGATCCGCTAATGATGTGTGAGATGAGTGGGTGTAATAGTAAGTACTGGTGCGCCCAGGAAAACACCCAGGCTTGAATGCCAGAACAGGATCAATGATACCAACCCGCGCCTTTGATTTAGCCGCGAGTACGTTATGCTCAGTGATGACAAGGCGATTTGAGCAACGGGGGGTGGAGGATCCGACCTGCGCTATGTCCGTCCGACGTGAAACCTGAAAGTGCGGTCTGTTGGAGCGCATAGCAAGAGTCTTAGGCATGTGCGCCGTGATACAATGGGGGGGGGGGGGGGGGGCTACAGGCCAATCCCGGTTCACTAAGACTATAAAACTCCGGCAGCACGCCATAGAGTAAATGCTCAAGTGAGTTGCCGTTGGGCTGTGACCCTGATACGGTGGTGGGTAACTGGTTTGCCAGCACACTAAGAATGTGCCCTGAGTGCACGGACTGTCGGGCCGGGTGGCTGACGGTTGTGATGGCATGTGTGCGTGAAAGCACATTATATGAGATATTTATACATATGATATGCCTGCATGGAAGAATACCGCTGCCCCGAGAAAGGGGTATGGTCGTTATAATTTAGTCAACTGAATGCTGACCGTTGCATATGTTTGCCACCCTTGGGTGGAATGTCCCTATGCAGGTGCTGGAGAACCGAGCGGGATGCATAAGGGCTGAAGTCCTTGCTGCTTTTGCTGCTGCCGCTGCTAGCCCTCGAAGGCTACAAGAAATGAAAGTGTTATGTTTTCTTTTGATGTGGGCGGCCTGCGTGCCAATGTTTGAGGCCACTGTTTGAAAGCTCTGTAAGGCCATAAGGCCAACTGTTTATGTGTGTTGTAAGACATTCCTATGATGTATAAAAGGTGGTGGTTTTATATGTTGGACATTCAGGTGTGGAGTTCAAGTGTAGTGTTATAGGATTCCGCTAGAATGCAATGTGTTAGGGTGCGCTGCGCTACTCTGGTATCATACCGTGACGTCACCGCCTGTTTTGTGGTATATGCTGTGGGGCCCCGACCGGACCTTCTAGTATATACTATGGAAACGGATGAGGTTGTTACATTTTTGGTATCAGCTGTCTTGGTCTTTCCCTCTCGAAGTCGTGGTCGACTTCTTTTGTGGGGTGGCGAGCACGTGTCTGTGCGAACCAAGTTAACATGATTGAACTCCTGAATGTCCATGGTAGGAATGCAAATACATGTGTTTGAGGAACCTGTGCGTTCCTAACTTATTGCTATTGCTTGTGTACAGTCGCTCATGTGTGTGTCTTGTCCACCGTTAGGTGACGCAGAGTGGTGCGGGGCAATCAGAGCCCCAACAGTCATATGAAAGTGCGACACCAGCTGAGGTGCCTACACCTCCGCCTTCTGCGGAAACTGTGCGACAAATTGCTGAGGTGCCTACACCTCCGCCTTCTGTGGAAACTGTGCGACAAATTGCTGAGGCTTTGTTTGTTATGGTTCAAGGAGAGTCGGTTGGGCAGGCGCAAGGGTAGGCGCAACCGGCCGTGAGGCCAGAACAGGTATGGCAAGGCCAGAAACTGTACCGGCTGTGAATCCTCGAGCAGCTGAGAAACTGTTAAAGCAGTTCATGAGTTTTCACCCGCCTACATTCTCGGGAGTGGGATCTCCTGCGCAGGCTGAAGACTGGTTGTCGCGTGTCAAGAGGATCATGACAGTGATTGGAACGGAGGAGCATCAGAAAGTCACCTTAGCCACCTTCTTGCTGGAAGGCAAGGCGCGATTGTTGTGGGACGAGATGGAGCTGCATCATATGGAGGGTAGACCGTTGACACAAGTGTCGATGGAGGAATTATCTCGGCTCTTCCTGGCGATGCACCTCCCGGCGGCACAACGTATAGCCATGGAAAATGAATTCCAAAGGCTGACGCAAGGAGATGACAGTGTGGAAGCTTACTTGCATGAGTTTACACGCTTGAGGCGGTATGTAGGTTCGATTTTTGCTGATGTGCAGAGGAAGACGAATAGGTTCTATGAAGGTCTGCGGGACGAGTTGAGATTTCTGCTTTCTAGTTCTGTGAACCAAGGCTTCTAGGCGTTAGTTGATACTGCTTGCGTGCTGGAAAAAGATATGAAGATGGTGCAAGGGAAGAGGGCCTTGGCTGTGACACAGCCAGAGTTTAAGGTGCCCCGACCGACGAAGTCATTTTATAAGAAAAAATGGGGCAAGAGACCCAAGACGATGGGACAAGCTCCTTCTTCAATTGCATCAGGAGCAACTTCGGGGGCCACCTCAAGGCCGGATACTCGTACATGCTTTAATTGTGGCCGGGTGGGACATATAGCCCGGGATTGTCGGGTGCCACCCAAGAGTGAAAAGAAGACGGGAGCGTCATATGCGGAAAAGGGCAAGGCAATGGTGGAGTCCTCTGCCTCGCAGGCGCAGCCTCGAGTCTACAATCTTGGCCTGCAGGAGGCCATCAAGCAGAGTGACGTCGTCACAGGTACGAGTTAAGTTTTGTGCATTGTATTGCTTATATGCTTTGATTATTGCATATGTTTATGCGGTTTGTATTTGTGACATGATCACATGATTTGTGATTATTCGGAACACGCTGGCGCGAGCACTATTTGATTCGGGTGCGTCGCATTTTTTTCTGTCTAAAGAGTTTATAGCGCGGCTTGGGATACCTAATCGTATGAAGACAGATAGTGTCAGAGTGGTGTTACCGAATGGTTGTTTGATGCTCGTGGATCGAGCTTGCGATGTGGCGATCCAAATAGGAAGTCGGGATTTCTGTTTGACTGCATCAGTATTGCCGATATCAGAATTCAACGTGATATTTGGTATGGATTGGCTTGCAGAGCAGCGTGCCTTGATTGATTGCCAGTCCAAAGAGATCATGTTGGGCCAGAATACCGAGCAGGAGACGAAGTTCGCGGGTGTGCGAGGAGTGAGCGGGACATTGATGTCTGCACTCCAAGTTGTCAAAGCTGTTCGGAAGGGCGCAAAGTTGTACTTCACGCTAATTCAGGCTGTTGAGCGTAAAGCCAGTGTATGCGATGTTGTGATCGTGTTGTAGTTTACAGTTGTGTTTCCCAAGGATCTCCCTGGGCTACCACCCCGGCGAGAGATTGACTTCACGATCGAGTTGGTGCCAAGTGCGAAACCTGTCGCCCGCTCGCCATATTGCATCGCGCCAAAAGGAATGGCGGAGTTGAAAGTCCGACTGCAAGAATTGCTGGAGCAGGGTTATATACGCCCAAGCATGTCTCCTTGGAACGCCCCTGTGCTTTTTGTGAAAAAGAAAGACGGTGGCTTGCAGTTATATATTGATTACCGCGAACTGAATAAGCTGACCGAGAAAAATAAATATCCGATTCCACGGATTGATGAGTTGTTTGATCAGCTAGTGGGATCGTCCGTCTACTCGAAGTTGGACTTGAAGTCTGGATACTACCAGTTGAGGATACGGGAAGAAGATATTCCCAAAACCGCATTTGGAACACGGTACGGGCACTACGGGTTCACGGTCATGCCGTTTGGGCTGTGTAATGCGCCCTCGGTATTTATGGACTTGATGCACCGAATATTCCGCGAGTACCGGGATCTGTTCGTGATAGTGTTCATTGATGATATCATGGTGTACTCGAGATCGGGAGCCGATCATGAGAAGCATTTGCGGTTGGTGTTGAATACATTGAGGCAGAATCATCTCTATGCCAAGTTCTCAAAGTGCGAGTTTTGACTATCGTCGGTGGCTTTTCTGGGCCATGTAGTGAGTGGAGCGGGCATAACAGTGGATCCAGCGAAGATAAGGGCCATAAAGGAGTGGCCAGTGCTGTCTTCAGTGGCCAAGGTCAGGAGATTCCTTGGACTAGCGGGCTACTATCGAAGATTTGTTGCAAATTTCTCGTGGATCGCTTTGCCGCTGACCATGCCGACACGAAAAGATCAGAAGTTCGTTTGGACGCCAGAGTGCGCGTGAGATTTTGAAGAGCTGAAGGTTCGGTTGACCACGACGCCTGTGTTGTCATCGCCATATGGTACCGATGGATTTGTAATCTACAGTGATGCCTCAGGGAGCGACTTAGACTGCGTTCTTCTGCAAAATGGAAAGGTGATTGATTATGGCTCACGCCAGCTGAAGGTACATGAACGAAACTATCCCGTCCATGACTTAGAATTGGCGGAAGTAATATTTGCACTAAAGCTGTGGCGACATTATCTTTATGGTGTGAAGGTGGAGATCTATACAGATCATAAGAGCCTAAAGTACCTGGTAGAGCAGAAGAACTTGAATATGCGTCAACGAAGGTGGTTGGAGTTCCTCGGAGACTACACCTTCGAGATTCACTATACTCCCGGGAAGGGGAATGTTGTCGCGAATGCCTTAAGTCGGAGAGCTCCGGCAAGGGCGAGCTGGTTGCAAAAGCATGATAAACGTCTCATCCAAGAGTTAGAAGCGTTAGAGATTTCTTGTGTTGACAAGAATTCCACCGCCGATGCATGTTTGAAATGGACGGAGGTGCAGTGTGACCTTGCAGACCGGATTCGACGAGCAACGGGGTTAGATGAAGATCTCCTACGCTATGCTAAAGAGGTGCCAGAGGGCAAGTTCTCCTGGGATGACGGTCTTTTGCGGAAATAAGATCGTTTGTGCATCCCGAATTTGGGTAAATTGGGGTAAGAACTGATGTATGAAGCGCATTATATGAAGTACTCAATCCACCCAGGGAGCACGAAGATGTTCAGGGATATGAAAAAGCTGTTCTGGTGGCCCGGGCTAAAGAAAGATGTTGCTCATTATGTGGTCAAATGCCAAACATGTGTTATGGTGAAGGCAAAATGTCAGAAACCAGGCGGTTATTTGAAGTCGTTGCCGATTCTAGAGTGGAAATTTGACGATATTTCCATGGATTTCGTGCACGGGTTGTCGAGATCTCAGCGCGGAAACGACTCAATTTGGGTGATTGTCGACCGGCTTACGAAAGTGGCACACTTCCTGCCAAACAGACGAGATGATTCGGTGGAAACTTTGGCAAAGTTGTATGTTGAACAGATTATGCGGCTCTACGGTGTTCCTCGGAGCATCGTAAGTGATAGAGATGGGCGGTTCACATCAAATGATTGGAGGCTAGTTCATCAACTGTTGGGTACGAAGTTACAATTCAGTACGACCTTTCATCCCCAAACTGATGGCCAAACTGAACGGACCAACAGAACGATGGAAGACATGCTTCGGATGTGCGCCCTTGACTTTGGGAAGAGATGGGAAGATCATCTTTATATGATGGAATTCACTTACAATAACAACTACAAGCGAGCATCGGCATGGCGCCGTATGAAGCTCTGTATGGACGGAAGTGCCATACTCCCTTAGCTTGGGTAGAAGCGGGCGAAGCCAGAGTTTATAGGCGTAATGAAGTCGATGAAGCAAATTCGCCAAGCACCGGAACGTGAAATTCGCGGTAGGCGATTGGTTATACTTGAAGATCAAACCCTTCAAAGGCGTATCCAGGATTCGACGCCTGAAAAAGTTGAGTCCAAGATATTTGGGTCCGTTTGAAGTGGTTGAGCGAGTCAGAGAAGCTGCGTATCGGCTAGCTCTGTCGGCAGACTTGAGTGGATTACATGATGTGTTCCACATCTCGGTGTTGCGGAAAGCCGTTAAACACCCAGCTCAAGTGATCACGGACGATCGTGTGTCGGTGGAGTATGGGATAACAATGAAAGTGAGGCCCATTCAGATCGAGGACCGAGCCGAAAAACAGTTGCGGAACAAGATGGTGGGGATGGTCAAAGTCCGATGGGACAATTGCGGCCGTGAGGAGCTTATATGGGAGAGAGAGCAGACCATGTGAGCGGAGTTTCCTGAGCTATTTTATAAAGCGATTACTTAGTGAAATGTTTGTTGTAACATGAACGTTTAATGTTATAACTTTTTGGTTGCTGGTTGCCTTCCTGTATACGAATTTCGAGGACGAAATTTCTTGTAGGAGGGGAGGATTGTAACATCCCAAAGTTCAAAGTGGGAAAGTTTTGGGTGACACGGCCAGGGACATGAGCGTGTCCCAGGGCGTGTCCTGCTCGGGTGCGGAGACGTCGAGAGTTCGACGAAAATGCGTTCGATGAAGTGTTCGGGAGGAACATGCCCCATGTCACGGGCGTGTCATGGGGCATGTCACGGGCGTGTCTAACCCAAACGACTACTCGAGTGATTATCTCGAGTAGGTCTCAAGTAGGACTCGAGTAGTGGTGACACAGGCGTGCCATCCTTCGGACACGGGCGTGTCCCATTCTATGTTGATGAATCGAGTAGATCTCGAGGAAATGTCTCGAGTGGGTAGAAATGTCTCGAGTACCTAAGGAACACGGGCGTGTCGGTCATGTGACACGGGCGTGTCAGGACTAACTACTCGAGTAGTCCTCTCGAGTAGGTCGCTAGTATGACTTGAGTGAGGTACACGCCCTATGCCACGGGCGTGTCTGGGCTGAGACGATCGTGTACCCTAGGCATGACCTGTGTCGGGATAAGGCGGTTTGAGCACCGCTTAGAGAACACGGCCTGTGACACGGGCGTGTCGGACCCGAAAAGTAATTTTACAGCTTTTTCGTGGTCGTTCATTTTCTTCCGCTGGGATCTAAGGGTTGAGAGACCTTCCTGCTTCCTTAAGGCCAAAAACTGAGAAGGAAAGTTTCATTTTATGTTGGCCTTCATCTTTCTAAAATTCTAGAGAGAGAAAGGGAAAGGAAGTGTTGGGTACATTGGAAAATATGTACCAGATTTGGAGAAGCCTCACCCTACTCAATGATATACATCAAGGTGTATTTGATGTACTTTGAGTTTATATGTGTAGGTTAAGTAATTGCAGGAAATGTAGAAAAGTTTCTAAGTCCATGTGTCGACACCTAGAGATGCAGTGTCGACACTTATGAAGGCATGTGTCGACACCTAGAGAAGCTGTGTCGACACTTGAAGTATTTGTGTCGACACCAGGAAAGGCAGATTCGACACCAGAAGAAAAGTGTCGACACATACAGGCAGTGTCGACACACTATGAAGAATACTCAATATATATCATGTCGACACTTAGAGGCAGTGTCGACACCCAGAGAAGCTTAGTCGACATCCAATGTGTTGACACCAGGAAGCTATGTCTACACACTGAAGACATTGTCGACATCAACTGTGTCGACATATAGGACTTGTGTCGACACACAACAAGTTTTAACACATTTAAAGCAAAGGAGATGTGTCGACACAAAGGAGATATGTCGACACTCAGCCAGTATCAACAACAAAAGAAGTTGTGTCGACACAAAGGAGATGTGTCGACACACAGCAGAATTCAACTAAGTTTTAAAGAAGAAGTACTTGTGTCGACACACTCAATCAGTGTCGACACATTGAACAGAAGCAGTGTCGAGAAGCTATTACAACAACAGAAGAAGTTGTGTCGACACCACCAAGGCATGTGTCGACACTTAGTTCACTTGTGTCGACACTTGGTCTATTTGTGTCGACACATAATGCAGATCAGTCTCGACACATTCAGACAGAGACAGTATTTTCAAGAAGTGACTGGATGACTTGACAGCTGTCATTTCAGCCGGTCTACTGCAACTGTCAGAGCTGTCAGAAGTTCATTAGAAACCGGATCAGCCGGTTACCTTGGAGGAAGAATATATAAAGACCTTTCTCCTTCAATAGAAAGGAATCGAACAATCAACAACAAATTGAGAGATCATCAATCAATTATCAATCAATCAGAAGATTAAGAAGATCAATACAGATCCAGAGAAAACTGTAAATCAGTATTTTGAAGAAACTTCAGATTTACTTGGAGAGAGAGAACTCCAGTAATTGAAGTCAATAAAGAGACTTGTTAATCAAATCTCTTAAGAAGCAGATTCTGAACCAGACTGCAAAGTAGGATCCAGATTTAATTCTCCATCCTAAGAAGGAAGTTGCCAGCTGGTCTACTTCAAGAAGATCATCTTTACTGAGTTTAGACTCAAGAAGCCTTGAAGAAAGCAAAGACAAAGTTGATCTCAGGAATCAGTGCTATCAAGAACTGATCAAGAAGATTGCCCTCTTCATTCTCTCAAACTGAGTGGTGATCTAAAAACTTTTTATTATCTTTTTGTAGGATTCTAAGGGATCTGAGTTGTAAGCCTAAATTTATAAAGGCTGAGGTAGGGCTTTTGAGCCTGAGTGTACGAGAATCAATTCTCTGAGTGTAGGCCTTGTTGAAGGCTGAGGTAGGGCTGTTTAGCCTGAGTGTAGGTCTTGTTGAACACTGAGTGGTAGGGCTTTGTTCCTGAGTTGTAGGAGTGGGGACACTATGAGTTGTAGGAACCTGTTTGGGGTTCTGAGCTATAAGATCTGAGGATCTGAGGAGAAGCGCAGAAGTTAGGCCGAATCTAGTACACTACTAGATAGGCGAAGGGGGAAAGTGGATGTACCCATACCTTGGGGAACCACTATAAACACTGTGTGCACTCTATGAATGTTTGTTTCAGTGGTTGTTGTGTTATGATAACTGTAGAATTTGAATTTGCTGCTTAAAATACAAAACAGTTTGTCTGCCTATAAAGTAAAAAAGAAAAAGTACACATATTCACCCCCCTCTAGGTGGTTAGACACTATTTCTTTCAAGTGGTATCAGAGCAAAGTTTCTCAAAAAGGGACTTAACAGTCTGAGTAAGATCCTGTAGGCAGATTCAGAACAAACAAGAATCAAGAAAATGGGTTCTAGTGAGAATCACAAAGAGCTGTGGTCCATGAAATTGCCAATATGTAGAAAAGAGATATTTGGCATATGGAAAGAGAGGGTTAGACTATTTATGGAAGCTTCTGACCCAAGGATATATATTACAGTCAAAGAAGGCCCATATGTGCCAATGAAGATATCCATTCTGGATGCAAATCAGAAAACTCCCAAGGACTTCTCTGAAATGACTAAAGATGAAATCATTCTGGCCACTATGGACAAGAGAGCCCAGAATATAATTTTTAGTGCCATTGATGATGCAACATTTCAGAACTTAATTCATTGTAAAATCTTTAAAGAAATGTGGGACACATTAATAGTTTATATGGAGGGATCAGAGGAAGTAAGACAAGATAGGAAGTCTTTGTTAAATTAGGAATATGAAATCTTCAGAAAAGTAAAGTCGGATAGCATTACAGAATGTTACAAGAAGTTCTATAGGATAGTTAATGAGTTGATGTTCTATGGAAGAGACTTCAGCAACTATGAGCTGAATGATAAGTTCTTAAGATCCCTGACTAAGGACTGGGACACCAAGATTTGTGTTATTAGGGAAGTGACCAAACTAGCTGATATACCTCCTCCAACTTTATTTGGAAAACTGCTATCTTATGAGATACATGTAATGGCTAGAAAGGAGGAAGAGAAGAATACTAGAGTGGAGCACAAGGAAAAGACCGTGGCCTTCAAGACTGAAGCCACTAAGAAGTATAGAAGCAAGTCTCCATCTCCACCTCAAATAATTGCTGAGGCTGTCACATATAATTCAGATAGCAAGAATTCAGATAGCAGTGAAAGTGATGAATACTTTGCTACTTTTACTAGACATTTTCAAAAATTTCTGAAGAAGAAGCAGTGGATTTAAGGTTAAACCCCAGCATAAAACATAAAGCCTGCTGTAGATACTTCAGCCAGGGTAGTACCTAAACAAAGGCACAACAAGTTTAAGTGTTGGTGTTGTGGCAAGATAGGCCACTTTGCCTTAGATTGTTGGCACAATTCTAGTGTCAAGGAGAGTAGCAAACTACCTGCTAGAAGAGCTACAGGTAGTTTTGCTAAAGTTCAGACTAACTTGCACCAAAGACCCAAAAGTTATTTGGGTTCTAAGATTAAGTAATCTGTTTTGCAGGTGAGTCCATGTGGCCATGCCCCTATATGATACTTGGACAGTGGATGTTCCAGGCAAATGACTGGAACTAGGGGGTTGCTGAAGGACTACACACCTATCAAGGATGGCCCTAAAGTAACCTTTGGTGGTTCAGAAAAAGGAATCATCAAGGGATTTAGTAACATTTCTAGTAATCAGATTACAATTACTCAAGTGGATTATATAAAGGGTTTGAAACACAACCTCGTTAGTATAAGTCAGTTGAGTGATTTAGGATATGACATCTCATTTGTCAAGAATGGTTGTCATATCAAAAGATCAAGTGATCAAAAGATCATTTTGACAGGTTATAGAAAAAGGAATGTTTACTGTCTTGACTTTATGTGTGAGAACAATGTTTCTCCTATTTGTCTTGTAGCTGATGAGAGAGTCTCTCATTGTGTCAAATGGCACAAGAGGCTAGCCCATCTAAATTACAAGACTATTGGCCAACTCTTTAGCAAAGAGTTAGTGAGGAATGGAACTCAAGTTAAGTGTATAAATGATGAGATATGCTCAGCTTGTCAAAAAGGCAAGCAGACCAAATCCACCTTTCATATCCTTGAGAACATGGATTCTGTGAGGTGTCTATTGTAACATCCCGCCTTTTATTGGGCCACCAGAGCCTTAGTGGGCCCAATAAAAGTGGCCCGAACCCTACCCATGACCCGATGGGAGATAACCCTAAGCGGGAAATAGAGCTAGAGAACTCTGAATTGAGTTCTGTCAGTTCCTGTGGCCTCGTATAGTCAATACGAGCGCATCGGAACTCGTTCAGTTGGACTCCGAGGTCTAACGACAATTTTACACATTTCGACCATTTTAGCACGCTGCGACGCGCAAATTTCGGACTTTCGTCAAACGGACTCCGATTCAACCCCAGTCAGTGGCGTTAGACTCGTGTGGTCAATACGAAGTCAACGGAAGTCGTCCCGGTCAATTTCGATGACGATTGGTCAACCTATGGTCAAATCAAGCATAGTTGTGCACCGAAAAGCGTGCGCACAGCAATTATGACACGACACCCAAACTTTGACCCGACCCCGACGACTTGGACCCACTTTGACTTTGACCAGCAATGGGGACCCACCCTAGGGTTGACTTGGTCAAACCCTCCTAAAAATCCACTTTTTGGATTTTTTCTCCAAATGAGGGGCTCACCTCCTCTCCAAAGGAGGATGGCCCATGCCCCCTAACTCTCCTTGGGCCCCCAAACCAGCAAGCTCCTTGTTAGCTCAAATGGAGGCCCACCCACTTCTCTCTCTCCCTCTCTCTCTCTTTCCCACTTATAGGCCCAAGCCCATAAAAGGCCCATTCATTTTCCCCACATGGGGGAAAATGGGAGACCTCCAGCTGTCCTTGGACAGCTGGAGGGTGGGATTAATCCCTCCCTAAGGAGGGATTAGTCCCACACCACCCAAAGGGAGGAAGCTCCCCCTCCCCCTCCCTATAAAAGGACCCCAACCCCCTCACCTTCCCTCAAAGCTCTCAGATCAACCCCCTCCCCCTGCTTTCCCCTCTGCCGGAGCTCAGGTGGCCGGAAAAATCCAAGCCGGAGCTCCTCCTTCCCTCCTCCACCACCTTGAGCCATGTCCGACCAAGCCGGCCCCTCCCGAGCCCACCAAACTCAGGTGGAAGCTTTCTCCCTCCTCATTCTCCATTTTGGACGTCTTGCATGGCGCTTCCGGCGGCCGGAGCGCCGCCGCCGTCCCCCCCCCTCTCCCGTGCATTTAAAAAAAAAAAAGCTCCGGCGATGGCCGGCGGCGGCAGGCCGCCGGACCACCACCGGAGGGAGCGCCCACCACCGGCGGGGTGGCCGGTGGTGGAGCCACGGCCGGCCGGTGGCCGGCCGGCGGCGGAGAAGCCCCGTAAGGGCGGATTTTTTTGATACAGGAGGGGGGAAAGATGATCTACAGGGATTCGGTTTTATAATATATATATATATATATATAAAATATTATATATATAAATATATTATTATTATAATATTTATAATAAGTATTATAATATTATAATAATGGGTAGATTTTATTTGAGACTAAAATAGGCTCCTAGGGAAAGAGTGTTGAACATGAAAAATGTCCGCTTTGTTAAGGGCTTCCTCCACAAAAAATTTGAGAATTTTTGGTGTTGATTTGGTATTTTTAAAAGCCCAAATAAAAATTATTTGGCCAAATTAAAGGGCCAAAACTCTTTGAAAAATTATGAAAATTTTTCTATGCTCATTTTATATCCATATAAGGGTTGTATAAAAATTTGAGCTCATGGGGGTAAGTTTTGATATTTTTCCCAAAATATGGAAGCCTGGGACCGCGCTCGATATTATTACGCTCGTTTTCTTCGAAAATGAAAATTGGAGCGCGCGACTATCCTCTCTAATTTGAATAAGTTTCATATCGACGAGAGTGGCCGAGGCAAGTGACCAAGCTCCGGGTGTTTCGAGATTTCATGAAAACTGTCGAGCGCCTCGACTCTCGGGCGATTTGGGCACGCTCAGAAGATGAGAGTAGAAGTGGTGAGTTATGAATTATTCTTGACGAATAATGAGGGTGTAACTCCTGATAAGTCCCGATCGATTAAGTCGTGGTTAATAAGACGCAACCAACTCATAATCGGATCTTAATAAAGGGTGTAATCTAAGGAAGCCTTTAAAAACTGAGATGGAACTGAATGTGCCTCCTAGATGGAGACGAAACTGAATCTCTTCTGAGAATGGAGATGGAACTGAAGCCTCCTGAATGGAGTGATTGGACTACTAACCATTTTCTTTATGATTATTCCAGTCTTACACTGGTCCAGTTCCTTTATTCTTTTCAGTTCAGTACTTTCATTTTAGTACTACTCCAGTCTCGTACTGGTCAAACTTATTTCAGTACTTTCATTTCAGTACTACTCCAGTCTCGTACTGGTCAAGCTTATTTCAGTACTTTCATTTCAGTACTACTCCAGTTGCGTACTGGTCAGGCTTATTTCAGTACTTTCTATTTAATACTACTCCAGTTGCGTACTGGTCAAGCTTATCCAGTCTCGTACTGGTCACTTTTCTTTCCAACACTTTAAATAAGCAGCATAACCACTGCACTTGATCTTATCGCAATTTACTTTTATATTCCCGGGTCCTGCTCTGACGAGCAGTTGTTGTTTAGGTGGAGCCTTAGTTGGGGATAACCGGAGTTGAGGTAGTCCTCCAGGTCTAGCCCCAAATAAAGCGCTCCCACGCTCCTTGTCGAAAGTAGAGCAAAGTGCCGATGCCCGAAGTGTAAGCCTAGTAAGGCAGGCCGTCGTAGACCCGATGTTATATTGTTTGCAATTGTTTGATTGATTGTAAATTGCTTGCGGTGAAATGGTGGCGGGTCGGTCCCTTCCGCAGACCGTTCATACCGGTGCGGGAAGGTTGACGGCTCAAGGCGACAGGGAGATGAGTACCACGGGTGACCGACCGTTATATTCCCCGTCGGGTTTCCTCCGCTGGTCGGCCGAAATGTTTTACCGGATGTCACTCACATCCAGGAGTACACATGGTTGTACGTTAGGGCCTGGGGTTGTGCAGTACGATCACCCCCAGAAGTGGCAGGACTGGCCACTATCACCGACGGCCACATCGGTGAGGCCCGCGGGGCTCGCTACCCTGCTGGAACAGAAGCGGTCCAAACTATGTCGACATAGGGTTTGTATGCGCGGCTATGAATGCATGCGGTTTGTGTGCGCGGCTATGAATGCCTGCGGTTTGTGTGTGCGGTTATGAATGCCTGCGGTTTGTGTGTGCGGCTATGAATGCCTGCGGTTTGTGTGCGCGGCTGTGAATGCATGCGATAGAATTCAAGATATGAAAACCTGTTGTGCTGATGAGCTAGTAGAGCCTTGCTATAACCGTTTTATGTTATTCCTGCTTTTTTCCGGTTATACTGCACTCTTTTATAATTGCTCCTAGTTGTTCATATATGAAATGTTGTGATAACCCTCTCTTGCTTCGGCTATTTACTTTTGCGGGTGGGTGCGTGCTCGTCCCCAGGATGTGGATCCGGGGAGGAGATTTGTTTCCACTTAGCTCTGTGACTAACGGTTATTTGATTAACCATTCACAGGAGGTGGAGCACCGTAGTGACCCGCTGCCGCAGGAGATTACGCCAGCAGCTTGGCCTACTCGAGCAGATGCACCCCCGCCGTCTCCGGTGTTTAGAGACGTGAGTACCGCCGAGCAGTTTAGAAGAGAGAGTGTGTGAGAGACTTATGTAGTACATGTATAGCCCACGGGCTTTTATAAACGCATAAGGCTTCGGCCCTAGAACCTCTGTATTAATATGATATGTAGTGGTTTCCTGTTAATGCTTCCGCTATATTCTGATGGGTTGTGAATGTTATGATTCGAACCACTCAAGACGGCCATCTAGTGCTTGAATAGGGTGGATTGTTTCCCCTATGAGCCCTGGGTAGATGTCTTGGGCCAGTAGTACCCCTCCGGCCCGACCCGGGCAAAAGGTTGGGGGGGGGGGTACTACATCTATACCTTTTGCATATGGATCTTTTTGGTCCTATGCCAGTTCACAGTCTAGGTAGGAAGGTTTACACATTTGTGGTAGTAGATGACTATTCAAGATATTCCTAGGTGTTCTTCATAAGACAAAAATCTGAAACCCCAAGCATCTTATATAGTTTTGTTAAACAAATTCAGAATGAGTTGGACAGTATAGTGGTCAAAATCAGAAGTCACCATGGTACTGAATTTCAGTCTGAAAGTATGACAAAACTGTGTGAAGAATTTGAGATATTTCAAGAATTTTCTTCACCAAGAACATCTCAGCAAAATGGTATTGCTGAAAGGAAGAATAGAACATTGATAGAGGCTGGTAGAACTCTATTGAGTGACACATCTCTCCCAGAGTATTTTTGGGCTGAGGCAGTAAATACTGCATGGCATGTGATCAATAGGGCTTCTATCACCAAGAGGCACAAAAGACTCCCTATGAGATTGTGAAGGACAGAAAACCAAATTTATCCTATTTCAGGATCTTTGGTTGCAAATGCTATATACTTAACAATGACAAGTCTTATCTAACCAAGTTTGCTGCCAAATCCCAAGAGGGGATATTTGTTTGGTACATCAATAATAGTAAGGCTTATAGGGTCTACAACTTGATTACTCAAGTTATAGAAGAGTCTGTACATGTAGTTTTTGATGAAGCAAAGCTCATTAACAGTGAATTGCCAAGTAGTGTTTGCAGTTCTACAGGTTTAAATGAGAGAATGGACAAGCTTACCATTGCATAAGATTCTACTGCAACTCAGCAAGTGGAAAATGGTGGCTGTTGTCCAGGGGGAGTACAAGACTCTCTAGATGCTGAAGAAGATCAAGAGGTGCAGCTTAATGAAGTGGCTGGAGGTGTTCAGCCTGAAGAAAGACTACCTCCAGCTAATAGACACTTAAAGGATCATCCAGCCAATCAGATAATTGATGATCCAAGACAAGGAGTGCAAACAAGAAGCAAGAATCTGAGTACAGTTCTTTACTCCAGTTTCCTATCACAAGTGGAACCGAAGAAATTTGAAGAAGCAGTTCTAGACCCTCATTGGATTGAGGCCATGCAAGAGGAGCTGAATCAGTTCAGGAGGTGCAAGGTCTGGAAGCTTGTTCCTAAACCCAAAGACCACAATATCATTGGAACAAAGTGGATCTTTAGGAACAAATTGGATGAGAATGGAATCATCATAAAGAATAAAGCTAGACTTGTTGCAAAAGGATATAGGCAGGAAGAAGGTATTGATTTTGATCAAACCTTTGCTCCAGTAGCAAGACTGGAGGCAATCAGGATGTTCCTTGCCTATGCAACATATCAAGGGTTTAAGGTATTCCAAATGGATGTTAAGTCAGCTTTCCTAAATGGAGATCTAAAGGAAGAAGTCTATGTAGAGCAGCCCCCAGGTTTTGTTGATCCTCTTAAACCTGATTATTTTTATAGACTTAGGAAAGCATTGTATGGGTTGAAACAAGCCCCAAGGGCTTGGTATGAAACCCTGTCTAGTTTCCTCATTGAGAACAAATTCTCAAGGGGGAAAATAGATAAAACTCTATTCCTTAGGGAATCTAAAGGCAAGATTATCCTAGTCCAAATATATGTAGATGACATAATATTTGAGTCTACAGAAAGTAGTTTTTGCAGAAAGTTTGCAAAACTTATGCAAGAAAAATTTGAAATGAGCAGTATGGGGGAACTTAAGTTCTTCTTGGGTCTCCAAGTAAGACAGACTGAAGATGGCCTGTCCATATGCCAGTCTAAGTTCACCCTAGAGTTGATAAAGAAGTATGGTATGAAATCATTCACTACCATGAAAACTCCTATGGGGTCAAGCATGTCTCTAAGCAAAGATGATGCAGGGAAACCTGTAGATGAAACTTTGTATAGAGGGATAGGTGGCTCCCTACTGTATTTGACTGCTAGTAGACCAGATATCATGTATGCTACATGTGTCTGTGCTAGGTACCAGGCATGCCCTAAAGAATCTCATCTGACTGCAGTCAAAAGGATTTTGAGATATCTTAAGGGCACACCTTATCTAGGCCTTTGGTACCCTAGGAATGGAGATTTTGTACTGACAGATTATTCAGATGTAGATTTTGCAGGCTGCAAGGAAAATATGAAGAGTACTACAGGAACCTGTCAATTTCTAGGTGGAAGACTAGTGTCATGTAGCAGTAAGAAGCAGACCAGTGTGGCAATCTCCACAGCTGAGTCAGAATATGTTGCTGCATGAAGCTGCTGTGCACAACTTTTGTGGATTCAACATCAGCTAGTAGACTATGGTATTCAAGTAAGTAGAACACCTTTACTTTGTAATTCTACAAGTGCCATTTCTATTGCAAATAATCCTGTCTCACATAGTAGGACTAATCACATAGAAATTAAATACCATTTTCTTAGAGAACATGTAGAAAAAGAAGACATTTCACTAGAATATGTTAACACAGATAATCCGATTGCTGATATGTTTACTAAGCCCCTAGATGAAACCAAATTCAATAATTTTAAAATTGAATTAGAAATGTTGAACTTAGAATAGGTTCATAATATTGGATAAGTAAAATGGTGTCGACGCATGAAGTTGTCTGTGTCGACACATAGAAGTGGTGTCGACATTCTAGAGAAATGGTGTCGACACATCTAGGAAGTCTTTGTCGACACTTCAGCGAAATGGTGTCGACAGATGCAGAGTAGGTGTCGACACATCCAGGGTGGTGTCGACACTTAGATTTAACACTAATTTCATCGAGTAGAGTTCGGACTAATCGTCGAGCTGAGTTGTATAAGTGTCGACACATATATTCTGCCGACTATATTTGTGTCGACATATAGTTGTCGAGACATTAGAAGGCAGTGTCGACACTTTTCAACAGTGTCGACACATTTCAAGTATTTCGACGCGCCTTTTCACCTTCGATTTTAAAAAGGTATAAATAGGTCTTCCACATTGTTTTTCGACACGCTCACCATAGTTTCGAGACCAAACTTGTGTGTCGACATCTCTCTTCTCTAAATTCAAAATTTCTCCAAACCCTAATGACGCCCAAGCTAGAAGAGAACATCAATGAAGGTTATGAGCTAGTGCGACATGCCTTTGACGATGCGAAACCAGAAATTCAAGGTGTTGTAACCCTAGTTGCAGAGACTGGGTTGGAGTATCTAGTTTCAGAGCCAATCAAGATTTAGAAGAAAGAGGTCCTCGAATTCTTTAATGTAGCTACCCTTGATGCAACTGGTCTTAAGATTAAATCCAAAGTCCATGAAGTTAAGGTGAAAGTAACCCAGAAAAGTCTAAGAAAAGTTCTATATCTACCTAGAACTAAAGAATAGGAAGATGTACCTGCATCAAAGATAAGAGAGGCACTGCAATGGTGTGAACTTGATTCAAGCATGAAGATTGGATTAGTTTTTAATAGGAAAGACATGAACATGCAAGGCAAGTTCTTGTCTGAAATAGTAGGAAAGGTGATTCTGAGGAAGCCAGGTGGGCATGATAGGATATCAGCTCACATGTTCAGTTTAATGACAAAGATCATTTTCAAACTAAAAACTGATTGATCAGTTGTGATGTTTGATAAGATTAAGGAAAGTATAAAGAAGCCCAATCTGGGTAGAATTATGAGTTTGTACTTGGCTGGAACTATTCCAGAAGTGATGAACCAAGCTGCAGGTTCTAAGATAAACCATATGAGGAGAATGTATGTTAGGATTATCTCAAGGTGGGATAAGGTGTTAACCAAGGACATGCCTGCTCCAGAAAAGGAAGTTCCTCAACAGAAGAAGAAGAAGAAAAAATCCATTGTGGCTCCTGAATCCTCAAGTAGCTCAGAGGAGCAAGTAGTTTTCAGTTCTAATGAGGATGAAGTTGATAAGGAAGAAGCTGATAATAGTGGAAGGTCACTAGTAAGACCTGAAGATGCACAGAGGAAGGGGGAGCTACCATCTGCTAGCCCCATTCACCTGGATCCACTCCAGGGGGAGCCTCAACATATGGATGAGCCAACTCATTTAGACAGTGAAAGGGCAACACAAACCATTCTTGAGGTAATCAATGAAGTTAATCAATAAATTTTTCATATTGAGGATGAAGTATTGACCGAATCTTTAATTAATGATGATCAGCAAACTCAGTTACTCATCAAGAGAAGATAAAGACACAGGTTGATGATATGACAGTGAAACAAGGATATGTCCTGAAAAATCAGATTAGGATGAATGATAATCTGACTGCCTCTCATAATGCCATTGTAAGTGAAATGAAAAATATTGCTAATGCACAAACTGAGGCTATAACTACAGCCAAAGCAGAGTTTGCTAATCAATTATAAGAAAACCTAACTGCTGTAAAAACTGCAATTAAAGATTCTCAAAAGGCTATTACTGCAAAGCTCCAAAAGTTAAAACCTTTTTATAAAGATGGTGTTAACTATCTGAATGCTCAGATCAGATTTCAGAAGGATAATCTTAGGGATCATATAGAAAGAGAAGTCATAAAGGGGGAGAGGGTATTAGTCAAAGCAGGCTCTAATCATGCTAAATGGATTTCAAACAGCATCAGAGCTACCCTTGGATATCCACCTTTGTGTGATGATGATAATGTTGCTGAATCTGGTATACATTCTGCTATTTTTGGAGGTAAGCAAGCTGAAGTTGCACAAGTAATCTACCCTCCAGTAGATTTTGACATGATACATCAAGAGATACAATCTATGTATAGCCCTCCAGAAGGTGCTCAAAATGTGATCATTGAGAAAGTAGTCCAGCCTGTGCTAGAGGCAGTATTAAAAGAGCAAGAAACTCAATTATCTAAGAAGAGGTTCAGAGAACAGGATGAGTTAAGGCAAGATTTTGAGCAGTGGAGCCCAACTTTTAGAAATATTATACTGACTGCTTGGAAGGCTGCAAAGGATAATATCCTAGAAAGGGGCAAATGGTATTCTGAGCAAGAGTGGAGAAAACATGAAGCTAGGCAAGAGGCCATAGTTCAGTACAGAAGGAAGGCTAAACTTGGGAAGCTACCTCCTAATGCACAAGAGCCTAGCAAGTATTTCCCTAAGCCTTATCCTTATTTTGAGAGACAAAAGATAAGGGCTGAAGAACAGAAGAAGAAAGATCTTCAGGGCAAGAAGCATGCTGATGACAATGATGCTCCAGTTCAAGACAAGATTCAATCTGGAAAGGGCATTGTCATCAAGGAGCCAGAGCAGCCATAGAATATAATTTTCTTAAGTTTACAACTTTGTAATCATTTGCATTAAAATCCATGTAAATTTTTGATTAATGAAACTATTGAAAGTTGTAACAAAACAATGTTTAATATTCAATCTATTACATTGTTATTCTGAGAAGATTGTTTATACATGTTTTGTTTAGTATTTATCCTGTCATATAATACTGTTATACATCATATTGAGTATTTGTTATGAATGGTGTATATCTTTGACTAAGGGTTATGACTTCTCCAAATAGGGGGAGATTGTTGGGTACATTGGAAAATGTGTACAAGATTTGGAGAAGCCTCACCCTACTCAATGATATATATCAAGGTGTATTTGATGTACTTTGAGTTTATATGTACAGGTTAAGTAATTGCAGGAAATGCAGAAAAGTTTCTAAGTCCATGTGTCGACACCTAGAGATGTAGTGTCGACACTTATGAAGGCTTGTGTCGACACCTAGAGAAGCTGTGTCGACACTTGGAGTATTTGTGACGACACCATGAAAGGCAGAGTCGACACCAGAAGAAAAGTGTCGACACATACAGGCAGTGTCGACACACTATGAAGAATACTCAACATATATCATGTCGACACTTAGAGGCAGTGTCGACACCCAAAGAAGCTTAGTCGACATCTAATGTGTCGACACTAGGAAGCTGTGTCAACACACTGAAGGCATTGCCGACATCAACTGTATCGACATACATGACTTGTGTCGACACACAGCAAGTTTCAACACTGTTAAAGCAAAGGAGATGTGTCGACACAAAGGAGATGTGTCGACACTCAGCTAGTATCAACAACAAAAGAAGTTGTGTCGACACAAAATAGATGTGTCCACACACAACAAAATTCAACTAAGTTTTAAAGAAGAAGTACTTGTGTCGACACACTCAATCAGTGTCGACACATTCAATAGAAGCAATGTCGAGAAGCTATTACAACAACAAAAGAAGTTGTGTCGACACCACCAAGACATGTGTCGACACTTAATTCACTTGTGTCGACTCTTGGTCTATTTATGTCGACACATAATGCAGATCAGTCTCGACACATTTAAACAGAGACAATATTTTCAAGACGTGACTGGATGACTTGACAGCTGTCATTTCAGCCGGTCTACTACAACTGTCAGAGCTGTCAGAAGTTCGTTAGAAACCGGATCAGCCGGTTACCTTGGAGGAAGACTATATAAAGGCCTTTCTCCTTCAACAGAAAGGAATCGAACAATCAACAACAAATTGAGAGATCATCAATCAATTATCAATCAATTAGAAGATTAAGAAGATCAATACAGATCCAGATAAAACTGTAAATCAGTATTTTGAAGAAATTTTAGATTTACTTGGAGTGAGAGAACTCCAGTAATTGAAATCAAGAAAGAGACTTGTTAATCAAATCTCTTAATAAGCAGATTTTGAACCAGACTGTAAAGTAGGATCCAGATTTAATTCTCCATCCTAAGAAGGAAGTTGTCAGCCGGTCTACTTCAATAAGATCATCTTTACTGAGTTCAGACTCAAGAAGCCTTGAAGAAAGCAAAGACAAAGTTGATCTCAAGAATCAGTGCTATCAAGAACTGATCAAGAAGATTGCCCTCTTCATTCTCTCAAACTGAGTGGTGATCTAAAAACTTTTTATTATCTTTTTGTAGGATCCTAAGAGATCTGAGTTGTAAGCCTAAATTTATAAAGGCTGAAGTAGGGCTTTTGAGCCTGAGTGTAGGAGAATCAATTCTCTGAGTGTAGGCCTTGTTGAAGGCTGAGGTAGGGATGTTTAGCCTGAGTGTATGTCTTGTTGAAAACTGAGTGGTAGGGCTTTGTGCGTGAGTTGTAGGAGTGGGGACACTCTGAGTTGTAGGAACCTATTTGGGGTTCTGAGCTGTAAGATCTGAGGATCTGAGGAGAAGTGCAGAAGTTAGGCCGAATCTAGTACACTACTAGATAGGCGAAGGGGGAAAGTGGATGTACCCAGACCTTGGGGAACCACTATAAATATTGTGTGCACTCTGTGAATGTTTGTTTCAGTGGTTGCTGTGTTGTGATAACTATAGAATTTGAATTTGCTGCTTAAAGTACAAAACGGTTTGTCTGCCTATAAAGTAAAAAGAAAAAGTACACCTATTCACCCCCCCCACCTCTAGGTGGTTAGACACTATTTCTTTCAAGTGGTATCAGAACGAGGTTCCTCAAAAAGGGACTTAACGGTCTGAGTAAGATCCTGTAGGCAGATTCAAAACAAACAAGAATCAAGAAAATGGGTTCTAGTGAGAATCACAAAGAGCTGGGGTCCATGAAATTGCCAATATGTAGAAAAGAGATATTTGGCATATGGAAAGAGAGGGTTAGACTTTTTATGGAAGCTTCTGACCCAAGGATATATATTATAGTCAAAGAAGGCCCATACGTGCTAATGAAGATATCCATTATGGATGCAAATCAGAAAACTCCCAAGGACTTCTCTGAAATGATTAAAGATGAAATCATTCTGGCCACTATGGACAAGAGAGCCCAGAATATAATTGTTAGTGACATTGATGATGTAACATTTCAGAACTTAATTCATTGTAAAACCTTTAAAGAAATGTGGGACACATTAATAGTTTATATGGAGGGATCAGAGGAAGTAAGACAAGATAGGAAGTCTTTATTAAATCAGGAATATGAAATCTTTAGACAAGGAAAGTCTGATAGCATTACAGAATGTTACAAGAAGTTCTATAGG
This sequence comes from Platanthera guangdongensis, assembly GCA_039583875.1. Taxonomy (NCBI): domain Eukaryota; kingdom Viridiplantae; phylum Streptophyta; class Magnoliopsida; order Asparagales; family Orchidaceae; genus Platanthera; species Platanthera guangdongensis. The sequence goes on along the minus strand of CM077161.1, from coordinate 152,895,288 downwards.
ATAGTTAATGAGTTGATGTCCTATGGAAGAGACTTCAGCAACTATGAGCTGAATGATAAGTTCTTAAGATCCCTGACTAAGGACTGTGACACCAAGATTTGTGTCATTAGGGAAGTGGCCAAACTAGCTGATATACCTCCTCCAACTTTATTTGGAAAACTGCTATCTTATGAGATACAGGTAATGGCTAGAAAGGAGGAAGAGAAGAATACTAGAGTGGAGCACAAGGAAAAGACCGTGGCCTTCAAGACTGAAGCCACTAAGAAGTATAGAAGCAAGTCTCCATCTCCACCTCAAATAATTGCTGAGGCTGTCACATATAATTCAGATAGCAAGAATTCAGATAGCAGTGAAAGTGATGAATACTTTGCTACTTTTACTAGACATTTTCAAAAATTTCTGAAGAAGAAGCAGTGGAGGTCTAAGCCTTCCACTTCTCAGCCAAAAGATGACTACTATCAGAAGAGAAAGTCATCCAGGAATGACAAAAGAAGGTCTAAGACAAGCAAAACTACATCCTCAAAGATTGTGTGCTATTGTTGCAATAGACAAGGACATGTAGTGGCTGACTGTCCTGAAAAGAGGAAGGAGTCAGCTGACAAAAAGAAGACTCAGGTTAAGAGCAAAAAGGAAAGGTCCTTTGTTGCTAAGAAAGATAAGAGTCTGACAGATCAGTTATCTTCAGAAACAGAATCAGAAGCTAAAGCCTACATTGGATTATTTGTTGAAGAGGAAGAAGATGAGTTCATGCAGCTAATGAACTCAATTTATAAGCATGAGGACCATCAGTGCAAGAGACTGATGGTTTTATTTGAAGGAGACAAGAACCAGGATCAGCCTGGACCAAGTAAGGTACAAAGTTGTTCTTCTAGTTCAATTTATAGTACTGAGTCAGAATTAGATACATCTGCATCAAGTGATGTGGGTGGGTTTCAATCTGAAGGAGATATTCATCAGTTAATTGATGAATATAGGGACTTGTTGCAGGCCTTGAAGAAAAGCAAAGCCTTGGCCAAAACTCAGGCAAAGGAGATTGCTAGTCTTAAATTGGCTGCTGCTGATTCAGACAAGTTGTTAGATCAGAAACTGAATGAGATTGCCAGATTGAAGAACATAACTGTTATTCAAATGGGCACAATCACATTCAAGAATGATCAGATTAGAAATCTGGAGGTTAGACTTCAGAAAGGGAGAGAGAGAGATAGTAACAAGTTTTTTTAAACCTAAATCTGTTTTACCCTTGATAGATGAGTTTGTACCTCAAAAGGGTAAGGCTGGATTAGGATTTAAAAAACCTGCCTGAACTGCTAGGTCCAAATCTAAAGGCAAAACCCCAGCACAAAACATAAAGCCTGATGTAGATACTTCAGCCAGGGTAGTACCTAAACAAAGTTACAACAGGTTTGAGTGTTGGTGTTGTGGCAAGATATGCCACTTTGCCTTAGATTGTTGGCACAATTATAGTGTCAAGGAGAGTAGCAAACTGCATGCTAGAAGTGCTATATGTAGTTTTGCTAAAGTTCAGACTAACTTGCACCAAGGACCCAAAAGTTATTTGGGTTCTAAGGTTAAGTAATCTGTTTTGCAGGTGAGTACAAGTGGCCATGCCCCTATATGGTACTTTAACAGTGGATGTTCCAGGCACATGACTGGAACTAGGGGTTTCTGAAGGACGACACACCTATCAAGGATGACCCTAAAGTAACCTTTGGTGGTTCAGAAAAAGGAATCATCAAGAGATTTGGTAACATTTCTAGTAATCAGATTACAATTACTCAAGTGGCTTATGTAAAGGGTTTGAAACACAACCTCATTAGTATAAGTCAGCTGAGTTATTTAGGATATGACATCTCTTTTGTCAAGAATGGTTGTCATATCAAAAGGTCAAGTGATCAAAAGATCATTTTGACAGGTTATAGAAAAAGGAATATTTACTGTCTTGACTTTGTGTGTGAGAACAATGTTTCTCCTATTTGTCTTGTAGCTGATGAGAGAGTCTCTCATTGTGTCAAATGGCACAAGAGACTAGCTCATCTAAATTACAAGACTATTGGCCAACTCTTTAGCAAAGAGTTAGTGAGGAATGTACCTCAAGTTAAGTGTATAAAGGATGGGATATGCTCAGCTTGTCAAAAAGGCAAGCAGACCAAATCCACCTTTCATAGCCTTGAGAACAAGGATTTTATGAGGTGTCTATACCTCTTGCATATGGATCTTTTTGGTCCTATGTCAGTTCACAGTCTAGGTAGGAAGGTCTACACATTTGTGTTAGTAGATGACTATTCAAGATATTCCTAGGTGTTCTTCCTAAGATAAAAATCTGAATCCCCAAGTATCTTATATAGTTTTGTTAAACAAATTTAGAATGAGTTGGACAGTATAGTGGTCAAAATTAGAAGTGACCATGTTACTGAATTTCAGTTTGAAAGTATGACAAAACTGTGTGAAGAATTTGGGATATTTCAAGAATTTTCTTCACGAAGAACACCTCAGCAAAATGGTATTGCTGAAAGGAAGAATAGAATATTGATAGAGGCTGGTAGAACTCTAGTGAGTGACACATCTCTCCCGGTGTATTTCTGGGCTGAGGCAGTAAATACTGCATGCCATGTGATCAATAGGGCTTCTATCACCAAGAGCCACAAAAAGACTCCCTATGAGATTGTGAAGGGCAGAAAACCAAATTTATCCTATTTCAGGATCTTTGGTTGCAAATGTTATATACTTAACAATGACAAGTCTTATCTAACCAAGTTTGCTGCCAAATCCCAAGAGGGGATATTTGTTGGGTACAACAACAATAATAATGCTTATAGGGTCTACAACTTGATTACTCAAGTTGTAGAAGAGTATGTACATGTAGTTTTTGATGAAGCAATGCTCATTAACAGTGAATTGCCAAGTAGTGTTTACAGTTCTACAGGTTTAAATGAGAGAATGGACAATCTTACCATTGCAGAAGATTCTACTGCAACTCAGCAAGTGGAAAATAGTGGCTGCTGTCCAGGGGGAGTGCAAGAATCTCTAGATGCTGAAGAAGATCAAGAGGTGCAGCTTAATGAAGTGGCTGGAGGTGTTCATCCTGAAGAAAGACTACCTCCAGCAAATAGACACTTAAAGGATCATCCAGCCAATCAGATAATTGGTGATCCAAGACAAGGAGTGCAAACAAGAAGCAGGAATATGAGTACAGTTCTTTACTCCAGTTTCCTATCACAAGTGGAACCAAAGAAATTTGAAGAAGCAGTTCTATACCCTCATTGGATTGAGGCCATGCAAGAGGAGCTGAATCAGTTCAGGAGGTGCAAGGTCTGGATGCTTGTTCCTAAACCCAAAGACCACAATATCATTGGAACAAAGTGGATCTTTAGGAACAAATTGGATGAGAATGGAATCATCATAAAGAATAAAGCTAGACTTGTTGCAAAAGGATATAGGCAGGAAGAAGGTATTGATTTTGATCAAACCTTTGCTCCAGTAGCAAGACTGGAGGCAATCAGGATGTTCCTTGCCTATGCAACATATCAAGGGTTTAAGGTATTCCAAATGGATGTTAAGTCAGCTTTCCTAAATGGAGATCTAAATGAAGAAGTTTATGTAAAGCAGCCCCCAGGTTTTGTTGATCCTGTTAAACCTGATTATGTTTATAGACTTAGGAAAGCATTGTATGGGTTGAAACAAGCCCCAAGAGCTTGATATGAAACCCTGTCTAGTTTCCTCATTGAGAACAAATTCTCAAGGGGGAAAATAGATAAAACTCTATTCCTTAGGGAATCTAAGGCAAGATTATCCTAGTCCAAATATATGTAGATGACATAATATTTGGGTCTACAGAAAGTAGTCTTTGCAGAAAGTTTGCAAAACTTATGCAGGGAAAATTTGAAATGAGAAGTATGGGGGAACTTAAGTTCTTCTTGGGTCTCCAAGTAAGACAGACTGAAGATGGCATGTCCATATGCCAGTCTTAGTTCACCCTAGAGTTGATAAATAAGTATGGTATGGAATCATCCACTACCATGAAAACTCCTATGGGGTCAAGCATGTCTCTAAGCAAAGATGATGCAGGGAAACCTGTAGATAAAACTTTGTATAAAGGGATAGTTGGCTCCCTACCGTATTTGACTGCTAGTAGGCCAGATATCATGTATGCTACATGTGTCTGTGCTAGGTACCAAACATGCCCTAAAGAATCTCATCTGACTACAGTCAAAAGGATTTTGAGATATCTTAAGGGCACACCTTATCTAGGCCTTTGGTATCGTAGGAATGGAGATTTTGTACTGACAGGTTATTCAGATGCAGATTTTGCAGGTTGCAAGGAAGATATGAAGAGTACTACAGGAACCTGTCAATTTCTAGGTGGAAGACTAGTGTCATGGAGCAGTAAGAAGCAGACCAGTGTGACAATCTCTACAGCTGAGTCAGAATATGTTGCTGCAGGAAGCTACTGTGCACAACTTTTGTGGATTCAACATCAACTAGTAGACTATGGTATTCAAGTAAGTAGAACACCTTTACTTTGTGATTCTACAAGTGTCATTTCTATTGCAAATAATCCTGTCTCACATAGTAGGACTAAACACATAGAAATTAAATACCATTTTCTTAGAGAATATGTAGAAAAAGAAGACATTTCACTAGAATATGTTAACACAGATAATCAGATTGCTGATAAGTTTACTAAGCCCCTAGATGAAACCAAATTCAATAATTTTAAAATTGAATTAGGAATCTTGAACTTAGAATAGGTTCATAATATTAGCTAAGTAAAATGGTGTCGACACATGAAGTTGTCTGTGTCGACACATAGAAGTGGTGTCGACATTCCAGAGAAATGGTGTCGACATATCTAGGAAGTCTGTGTCGACACTTCAGCGAAATGGTGTCGACACATGCAGAGTAGGTGTCGACACATCCAGGGTGGTGTCGACACTTAGATTTAACACTAATTTCGTCGAGTAGAGTTCCGACTAATCGTCGAGCTGAGATGTATAAGTGTCGACACATATATTCTGTCGACTATATTTGTGTCGAGACATTAGAAGTCAGTGTCGACACTTTTCAACAGTGTCGACACATTTCAAGTATTTCGACGCGCCTTTTCACCTTCAATTTTAGAAAGGTATAAATGGGTCTTCCACATTGTTTGTCGACACGCTCACCATAGTTTCGAGACCAAACTTGTGTGTCGACATCTCTCTTCTCTAAATTCAAAATTTCTCCAAACCCTAATGGCGCCCAAGCTAGAAGAGAACATCAATGAAGGTTATGAGCTAGTACGACATGCCTTTGACGACGCGGAACCAAAAATTCAAGGTGTTGTAACCCTAGTTGCAGAGACTGGGTTGGAGTATCTAGTTTCAGAGCCAATCAAGATTTGGAAGAAAGAGGTCCTCAAATTCTTTAATGCAGCCACCCTTGATGCAACTGGTCTTAAGATTAAATCCAAAGTCCATGAAGTTAAGGTGAAAGTAACCCAGAAAAGTCTAAGAAAAGTTCTACATCTACCTAGAACTAAAGAAGAGAAAGATGTACCTGTATCAAAGATAAGGGAGGCACTGCAATGGTGTTGACTTGATTCAAGCATGAAGATTGAATCAGTTTTTAATAGGAAAGGCATGAACATGCAAGGCAAGTTCTTGTCTGAAATAGTAGGAAAGGTGATTCTGAGCAAGCCAGGTGGGCATGATAGGATATCAACTCACATGTTTAGTTTAGTGACAAGGATCATTTTCAAACTAAAAATTGATTGGTCAGCTGCGATGTTTGACAAGATCAAGGAAAGTCTAAAGAAGCCCAATCTGGGTAGAATTATGAGTTTGTACTTGGCTGGAACTATTCCAGAAGTGATGAACCAAGCTGCAGGTTCTAAGATAAATCATATGAGGAGAATGGATGTTAGGATTATCTCAAGGTGGGATAGGGTGTTAACTAAGGACATGCCTACTCCAGAAAAGGAAGTTCCTAAACAGAAGAAGAAGAAGAAAGCTATTGTGGCTCCTGAATCCTCAAGTAGCTCAGAGGAGCAAGTAGTTTTCAGTTCTAATGAGGATGAAGCTGATAAGGAAGAAGATGATAATACTGGAAGGTCACCAGTAAGACCTGAAGATGCACAGAGGCAGGAAGAGCTACCATCTGCTAGCCCCATTCACCTGGATCCACTCTAGGGGGAGCCTCAACATATGGATGAGCCAACTCATTTAGACAGTGAAAGGGCAACACAAACCATTCTTGAGGTAATCAATGAAGTTAATCAATCAATTTTTCATATTGAGGATGAAGTATTGACCGAATCTTTAATTAATGATGATCAGCAAACTCAGTTACATAGTCAACCACAAGATGTTATCATGGAAGACACATCAGTTGCTGATAATGCTCCTGAGATAAGAGATTCTCCAGTCCATACTCAACAGGAGTTTACTTTAGAAGAGTTATTCCCTGATTTACTACAGACTGATTTTGAGGGAGAGAAAGCAGCTTTTGAGGGGGAGCATGTAGAGTTTTAGGAGGAGACTGCTAGAAATGAGACTGAGGAGCAAAGGAATGCTGAGGAGCTACCAAGAGTAGAGAAGGAATTGCCACCTACTCCACATGATAGAGTAGACATTGCCAGTACTTCTGATTCTGAAGATGAAGATACTGCTAGAGCCAAGAAAAGGAAGCTCATGGTTTTCAAGAGAAGAAGTCAGAGTTACAAGAAAGCACTGCAAATAATTGTTCCACAGCCTGCCCCAATAGCTGATTACAGCTCCTTGTTGGTGGCTTTGCAGATCAAGATGGATGAGCAAAGGAAGGCTCTAGAAAAATATATGGATGAAGGACATAAATCCCTTCAATTTGATCTGGCTCAAGACATCAAATCTATAAGATTTGAAGTTAATCTAACTAAGATAGAAATGACTGATTATTTCCACAAATGAGGCAATGCAGTGATATATCTGGCTACTCATCAAGAGAAGATAAAGACACATGTTGATGATATGACAGTGAAACAAGGATATGTCCTATAAAATCAGATTAGGATGAATGATAATCTGACTGCCTCTCATAATGCCATTGTAAGTGAAATGAAAAATATTGCTAATGCACAAACTGAGGCTATAACTACAGCCAAAGCAGAGTTTGCTAAGCAATTACAAGAAAACCTAACTGCTGTAAAAATTGCAATTGAAGATTCTCAAAAGGCTATTACTACAACGCTCCAAAAGTTAAAACCTTTTTATGAAGATGGTGTTAACTATCTGAATGCTCAGATCAGATTTCAGAAGGATGATCTTAGGGATCATATAGAAAGAGAAGTCATAAAGGGGGAAAGGGTATTAGTCAAAGCAGGCTCTGATCATGCTAAATGGATTTCAAACAGCATTAGAGCTACCCTTGGATATCCACCTTTGTGTGATGATGATAATGTTGCTGAATCTGGTATACATCCTGCTGTTTTTGGAGGTGAGCAAGCTGAAGTTGCACAAGTAATCTACCCTCCAGTAGATTTTGACATGATACATCAAGAGATACAATCTATGTATAGCCCTCCAGAAGGTGCTCAAAATATGATCATTGAGAAGGTAGTCCAGCCTGTGCTAGGGGCAGTATTAAAAGAGCAAGAAGCTCAATTATCTAAGAATAGGTTCAGAGAACAGGCTGAGTTAAGACAAGATTTTAAGCAGTGGAGCCCAACTTTTAGAAATATTATACTGACTGCTTGGAAGGCTGCAAAGGATAATATCCTAGAAAAGGGGCAAATGGTATTCTGAGCAAGAGTGGAGAAAACATGAAGCTAGGCAAGAGGCCATAGTTCAGTACAGAAGGAAGGCTAAACTTGGGAAGCTACCTCCTAATACACAAGAGCCTAGCAAGTATTTCTCTAAGCCTTATCATTATTTTGAGAGACAAAAGTTAAGGGCTGAAGAACAGAAGAAGAAAGATCTTAAGGGCAAGAGGCCTGCTGATGACAATGATGCTCCAATTCAAGCCAAGATTCAATCTGGAAATGGCATTGTCATCAAGGAACCAGTGCAGCCATAGAATAGAATTTTCTTAAGTTTACAACTTTGTAATCATTAGCATTAAAATCCATGTAAATTTTTGATTAATGAAACTATTGAAAGTTGTAACAAAACAATGTTTAATGTTCAATCTATTACATTGTTATTCTGAGAAGATTGTTTATACATGTTTTGTTTAGTATTTATCCTGTCATATAATACTGTTATACATCATATTGAGTATTTGTTATGAATGGTGTATATCTTTGACTAAGGGTTATGACTTCTCCAAATAGGGGGAGATTGTTGAGTACATTGGAAAATGCGTACAAGATTTGGAGAAGCCTCACCCTACTCAATGATATACATCAAGGTGTATTTGATATACTTTGAGTTTATATGTGCAGGTTAAGTAATTGCAGGAAATGCAGAAAAATTTCTAAGTCCATGTGTCGACACCTAGAGATGCAGTGTCGATACTTATGAAGGCTTGTGTCGACACCTAGAGAAGCTGTGTCGACACTTGGAGTATTTGTGTCGACACCAGGAAAGGCAGAGTCGACACCAGAAGAAATGTGTCGACACATACAGGCAGTGTCGACACACTATGAAGAATACTCAACATATATCATGTCGACACTTAGAGGCAGTGTCGACACCCAGAGAAGCTTAGTCGACATCTAATGTGTCGACACTAGGAAGCTGTGTCAACACACTGAAGGCATTGCCGACATCAACTGTATCGACATACAGGACTTGTGTCGACACACAGCAAGTTTCAACACTGTTAAAGTAAAGGAGATGTGTCGACACAAAGGAGATGTGTCGACACTCAGCTAGTTCAACAATAAAAGAAGTTGTGTCGACACAAAGGAGATGTGTCGACACACAGTAAAATTCAACTAAGTTTTAAAGAAGAAGTACTTGTGTCGACACACTCAATCAGTGTCGACACATTCAACAGAAGCAGTGTCGAGAAGCTATTACAACAACAAAATAAGTTGTGTCGACACCACCAAGGCATGTGTCGACACTTAGTTCACTTGTGTCAACACTTGGTCTATTTGTGTCGACACATAATGCAGATCAGTCTCGACAGAGACAGTATTTTAAAGAAGTGACTGGATGGCTTGACAGCTGCCATTTCAGCCGGTCTACTGCAACTGTCAGAGCTGTCAGAAGTTCGTTAGAAACCGGGGCAGCCGGTTACCTTGGAGGAAGACTATATAAAGGCCTTTCTCCTTCAACAGAAAGTAATCGAACAATCAACAACAAATTGAGAGATCATCAATCAATTATCAATTAATCAGAAGATTAAGAAGATCAATACAGATCCAGAGAAAACTGTAAATCAGTATTTTGAAGAAACTTCAGATTTACTTGGAGAGAGAGAACTCCAGTAATTGAAGTCAAGAAAGAGACTTGTTAATCAAATCTCTTAAGAAGCAGATTCTGAACCAGACTGCAAAGTTGGATCCAGATTTAATTCTTCATCCTAAGAAGGAAGTTGCCAGCCGGTCTACTTCAAGAAGATCATCTTTACTGAGTTCAGACTCAAGAAGCCTTGAAGAAAGCAAAGACAAAGTTGATCTCAGGAATCAGTGATATCAAGAACTGATCAAGAAGATTGCCCTCTTCATTCTCTCAAATTGAGTGGTGATCTAAAAACTTTTTATTATCTTTTTGTTGGATCCTAAGGGATCTGAGTTGTAAACCTAAATTTATAAAGGCTGAGGTAGGGCTTTTGAGCCTGAGTGTAGGAGAATCAATTCTCTGAGTGTAGGCCTTGTTGAATGCTGAGGTAGGGATCTTTAGCCTGAGTGCAGGTCTTGTTGAAGACTGAGTGATAGGGCTTTGTGCCTGAGGTGTAGGAGTGGGGACACTCTGAGTTGTAGGAAGCTGTTTGGGGTTCTGAGCTGTAAGATCTGAGGATCTGAGGAGAAGTGCAGAAGTTAGGCCGAATCTAGTACACTACTAGATAGGCGAAGGGGGAAAGTGGATGTACCCAGACCTTGGGGAACCACTATAAACACTGTGTGCACTCTGTGAATGTTTGTTTCAGTGGTTGCTGTGTTGTGATAGCTGTAGAATTTGAATTTGCTGCTTAAAGTACAAAACAATTTGTCTGCCTATAAAGTAAAAAGAAAAAGTACACTTATTCACCCCCCTCTAGGTGGTTAGACACTATTTCTTTCAGGAAGGAGGAAGAAGAAGAGGGGCTGATCTCTGGTGGAGCTTGAGAGTGTCAAGCTGAGATCCCAGGCCATCTTTGCGAAGGAAAAGCTGTTGTGGTTCTTTCTAGCCAGCTAGGAGTTCATGACACCGAAGCAGTCTTCAAGGGTAACGACCTTTCTTCCTAGCCATGTGAAGGCTTTCTTTTTGGCATATGCATGTGATTCCCCCACCATAGGGTGGCTTGTTGTGGGAATCTTTGGGTAGATTCATGGAATCCCCTCTTGTTTGGCATATAGATCCGGAAATTGAGTACGAAATAGGCATGCTGTGTGAAGCCCATCTGGACAGGTTGATATGGATTGGTGATGTTGCATACGAGCCGGAGAATACTCTGTGATAAACGTGTAGTTTAGGAGTCGACGGATTGGACCTGTGAAAGAAAGTAGGAGGAAGTACTGGAGTGGTAGTCCATGAAAATATCTGTGTTATGCTTGTGCTATTGGGTTATACATGTGAAGCGAGTAGCTGGAAATACTGGACTGGACATCCAGGAAATACCCTTTTGATGCTTGATATTCTTGGGTGGTACCTGTGAAGAGAGTAACAGGAAGTACTGGCATGGTGATCCAGAAAAGACCCTTGACATTGCGGAGTCATACCTGTGAAGAGAGTATCAGGAAGTACTGATGCGCACAGGAAATATCCGCTAATGATGTGTGAGATGAGTGGGTGTAATAGTAAGTACTGGTGCGCCCAAGAAAACACCTAGGCTTGAATGCCAGAATAGGATTTGTGAGACCAACCTGCGTCTTTGATTTAGCCGCGAGTACGTTATGCTCGGTGATGGCAAGGCGATTTGAGCAACGGGGGGTGGAGGATCCGACCTACGCGTTATGTTCGTCCGACATGAAACCTGAAAGTACGGTCTGTTGGAGCGTAAGCAAGAGTCTTAGGCCTGCGCGCCGTGATACAATGGGGGGCTACGGGTCAATCCCAGTTCACTAAGACTATAAAACTCCGGCTGCACGCCATGGAGTAAATGCTCAAGTGTGTTGTCGTTGGGCTGTGACCCTGATACGGTGGTGGGTAACTGGTTTGCCAGTACACCAAGAATGTGCCCTGAGTGCACGGACTGTCAGGCCGGGTGGCTGACGGTTGTGATGGCATGTGTGCATGAAAGCACATTATATGAGATATATATACATATGCTATGCCTGTAGGGAAGAATACTGCTGCCCCGAGAAAGGGGTAGGGTCATTATAATTTGGTCAGCTGAATGCTGACCGTTGCCTCTGTTTGCCACCCTTGGGTGGAATGTCCCTATGCAGGTGCTGGAGAACCGAGCGGGACGCATAAGGGCTGAAGTCCCTGCTGCTTTTGCTGCTGCCGCTGCTAGCCCTCGAAGGCTACAAGAAATGAAAGTGTTATGTTTTTTTTGATGTGGCCGGTCTGCGTGCCAATGTTTGAGGCCACTATTTGAAAGCTCTGTAAGGCCATAAGGCCAACTATTTATGTGTGTTGTAAGCCATTCCTATGATGTATAAAAGGTGGAGGTTTTATATATTGGACATTCATGTGTGTAGTTCAAGTGTAGTGTTATAGGCTTCCGCTAGAATGCAATGTGTTATGGTGCGCTGCGCTACTCTGGTATCATACCGTGACGTCACCGCCTGTTTGTGGTATATGCTATGGGGCCCCGGCCGGACCTTCTAGTATATACTATGGAAACAGATGGGGTTGTTACACTTCTAATCCAAATAAAGGCCAATCATCACATTATCACATCTACAAAGGAAATGCACATGAAACAAACTTTGAATTTGAAGTTGGATTGTGCTTCAATACTGGTGAAAATTTCAGAGACGCAGTTAGGACTTATTCAAACATGCAAGGAAAGCCAATAAAGTTCACAAAAAATTATCGAGATAAGATACAAGTTACTTGTGAATGTGGTTGGGTAATGTTTGCTTACTTTATTTCTAAAAATAATACAACTTTTCAAGTAAAGAACATCAAAGGAGAACATTCATGTTATAGGGCCCCAAGCTCTAAACATTGCACTTCGGATTATCTTGCCAAAAAGTATCAAAACCATCTTAGGAGTAACCCTGAGTGACCGGTTATTTCTATGCAAGAGATGATGCAAATGGAAAATAAAACATCACTTTTCATTTGGAAAATGTACAGAACTAAAAAGCACAAAAACAAGATTATTCATGGTACAGAATTGGAGCAGTATACTAGCATTTGGGACTATTGTGAGGAAATCTATCAAACTAATCCAAACACAACAATAAAAGTGCAGTGTAAACAGGTTTTAGATTCACAAAAATGTATCTTCAAAAGATTATATATATGTTGGAGTGCTTTAAAATAGGGTTTTCTTGCTAGTTGCCCACCTATTATAGGTGTTGATGGTACTCACCTTAAGACTTCCAACGGAGGGGTTTTATTATGTGCAGTTGGTATTGATGGAAATAATGACATGTATCCTATATCATACACAATGGTTTTAAAAGAAAATAGGAAATCGTGAGAATGGTTTATTGGTCTATTAATACAGGATTTGTGCATTGAAAATAATTTTGCATGGACCATCATTTCAGATAAATAGAAGGAACTTATAAGAGCTGTGGAGGAATTACTACCAAATTCAGAATATAGATTTTGTGTGAGACAAATGTATATCAATTTCAAGCTAATACATAAAGGCTTACAACTAAAATCTTTATTTTGGAAGGCCGCATCCGCTTCAAGATTAATTTATTTTAATGTTGAGATGGAAAAATTGAAACTATTTAATATTGAGGCATATAATTGGGTAAGAGCAAAACATCCTAGAAATTGGCAAGATCTCACTTCAGTACATGACCCAAATGTGATATGCTACTGAATAATTTGTGTGAAAGTTTTAATAACGTCATACTAAAGGCAAGAGGTAAATCAATAATCACAATGCTTGAGATTATAAGAGTAATTTTGATGAAGAGATTATATACACAACGAGATAAATTGGTCAACTCGGTTGGAGATATATGTCCAAACATCCAAAAGATATTGGAAAACAACAAAAGGGGGTTCATGATTACATATTAGAATGGAATGACGACGACAAGTTTGAGGTAAAAGGGTGGAGTGGTGATAAATGGAGAGTAGAATTAGGATTTCAAAGCTGCGGCTGCAATAAATGGGACTTAACTGGAATTCTGTGTGTCCATGCTATAGCGTATAATTTTTTTTAAAAGAGAGAAGACAAAAGATTATGTTGATTTCTGGTATAAAAAAACAACATTTTTGAAAGCATATGAACATATGTTGAATCCAATAAGAGGATCAAGGGAATGACCTCAAACTGACTTAAATCTTTTGATCCCATGGATGGTTAAATCAAAAAAATCGGGGAGGCCATTAAAGCATGATAGAAGGTTGGAACAAGATGAGTTAGATGGTAAAAGGTATGGTTTGAAGAGGCATGAGACAAAATATGCATGCTTCAAACAATATATTTTCAAGTTTTGATTAACAAAAGTTGAAACGTCTTGCAGAGTTTTATCCATCAGATTTTTCCATTTTGAATTATATGGAACTTGATAGCCAATTGGAAACATTTACTATTGATGTAAAATTTGACATTGACTTTGGACAATTAAATGAAATTGACGATCTTGCAAGGAAAATGGTAAAAAAGAAGAAGGATATTTTATATCCATTGATATATTTGCTAGTGAAGTTATCATTGGTTTTATCAGTTGCAACTGCTACAGTCGAAAGAGCATTTTCAATAATGAACATTGTGAAAAATCGTCTACGCAATCGAATGAGAGATTTTTTAATGAATGACTGTTTGATTATATATATAGAGAAAAATGTATTTGCAAATATTGAAAAAAAATCATTCAGAGGTTTGAAAAAATGAAAAACAGACGAGGACAACTATAAAAATATTGTATGTTTACAAATTATATTTATTTTATAAATAATTTGTTTTTAAAAGTTTTCAATATATTTAATATTTTTTATAATGTTATGCAAGAAACAACAATATCACCAGAAATTTCATGTTGTTTTTGGAAAAGTGTGCGGTGATCTTATGTTTTGAAGAGTCGACGAGGACAAATATAATTATTGGTATTTTCTTTACAATTATTATTTTACTTTAATATTTATGTTTTAAATTGTATGTATCTTTTTAGATTTCATTAAAATTTTATGCCCCCATTAAAAAAAGTTTTTTGCTCCGTCCATGCTCACTGTGACAGTACTTCGATCGTGACAGTTCATGAGGAAGACCTCCAATGCCCTGCGCGACAGTACTTTGATCACGGTTTTGTCCCAACGTGACGGTGATCCTTCCGCCCACAAACCCCCGAACGAAATACTCCTCCCGCCGCTCATTTTTTTTCATTGTGCATGAGTATTTAACCAAAGAGTATTTTTTTTAATATATTATATAGATATGACTCGAAGTCGAAGCTCTCTTGCTCGAGCCCCGCAACAAATTTCAATTCAACCAAACGTCTGACTCTGGAACCCCACCGAATCTTATGAGCATATGTATGCCCATTTTAATGACAATAAAGTACCTTCTAAACCCTATAGTTTAACCCATAAACTCTCATTAATTAATTAAACATGATTAACATTAAAATGGCAGCTGTCTATATATTAAGTATTAACCCCATTAAAAAAAACAAAAATAAACCACAGTATCCATCTAAACTCATCAGTCCTCCATTGAGATTCGCGTCCTCCCCCCACTATAAATAACCCTCAAACCACCTCACTTCAGACTGTTTAGAAACCGAACGCGCGCGTTCCGGCCGCGTTAGCAAAAGCTACGTTCGACGCTACATAATGGGCAACAGCTTGCGGCTCTGCATCGCCTGCCTGCTCCCCTGTGGCGCCCTCGACGTTGTGAGGGTGGTCCACATCAGCGGAAAAATGGAGGAGTACAGCCGGATTGTGACCGCCGGCGAGATCCTTGCGGCTAACCCGGACCACGTCATCAGCAGTCCCTGCTCTCAGTGCGGCGGCGTCTCTCGCCGGATATTCGTCGTCTCCGCCGCGGACGAGCTCAAGCGCGGCCACATCTACTTCCTCATCCCGGCCGCCGCGATTCCGGGGAAGAATAAGAGGAGGGCCTGCAAGGAGAGGACGGCGGCAGCGGAGCTGCTGCCGGAGAAGAAGGCGGGGAGTCCCCGGCGTCAGAGCGGGCGGGTGGCCGTGTGGCAGCCGCACCTCGAGAGCATATTGGAGGATCTGTGAACAGAGCAGTCTCGGAGAAGGAAAAGTAAACTAATTAATGGCTTCCATGGTGAAAACTGAAACATGGAATGAAGAGGACGACGGGTTACGTCCCCTTGTGGATAATTTGTTTTGTACGATTTTGAGTCAGCAATTTTTCTCAGCTGTCATAATAATGATGCGATGATCAGTATTTACCTTTTTGCCCTTTGTAAGTATTAAATTATTAATTACTTATTTCATTCTAAAAGTGGTAAAACTTCTTCATAAAATTTTAGGTAGCTGTAACTCATATAGAGCAAGATACGGAAGAACTGCTGGCTCTCCGGTCATATGATCAAATACAATCGGACAGATTGTGAAATTTAAAGGTTGCTGTTATTGGTACCTCATAAATGAATATTTATAATTCATTGATATTTGTACTTAAATAAGATAATTGTACCTATAATTGATATTTATACTCATACATAAAATCATAAGAAACTTTAATTTCGATGTCATATTTTTGTAAATGGACAACACAACTATTCAACTCTGCAAAAAATCTAATGTTTCCATGCAATTTAAAAAAACAAAAACTATGAAATTGAAAATTGCATAGAACATGTTTATCTTCATAAGAAAAAGTTAAAGTGGCATCAAATTTTCCTCAGCATCAAAATATCATGTTCTGTCAAAATGAACTCCACCTACAAGAACAAATGACTTAAATTAGTATTGTAAATTTAAAACAATAAAGATATTTTATGCAATAAGTTTATTTAAATTCACATACCTGAGCACTTAAAGTAGTCGTGTAGCATACAGAATGTCCCATTCTTCTGCAACTTGTTCATGAAATGTTCGCCACACTAGAAATATAGGTGGTAGTGGACATTCATCTTTCATCCTCAATAAAACGAAGTGGTTTTCATTTATAAATCTCATATGAATTGTCCTTTGAATCGTTGGTGTACTTGAATGCAACGGTAGAAAGGTGAATGATTGTTTGCTTGAAAAATGAACAAGTTGTATGTTGTAGTATAATGCAACAATTAAACCCATGTCGGGTATTGTCATCCATCTATCAAGCGGGGCCGGCAACACCCAACAGTCAAGCGATTGTAATAATTTCAATTTCCCCGAAGATCCAAAAATTTCAGTGTATAACATTATTTTCATGAAGCTCTCCCGCAAGATCATGTCTCACTTGCATCCAATTATCCCCCATATTTAGAGCAATACTAATTACTCTATATCCACAATGTCCATCACCCATAACATCAACAGCGTTAAGGAGATGTGATTGCGCACTAGGTGACATTTGATTGCGCACATTATCAAGAAACCCACTCCTTGTGCTTCTAAATTTCTTTGTCAACTTTGTAGTTTTAATCTTCGATGTCTCTTGTTTTTTGCTCAAAACATGCTCGAAATGTGATGGCTCTCTTTTGGTGGACTTGTAATTAAGTATATTTTTATGCAAATATATGAATCTCAACGTAGCATTCTGTCATGAATGTTAAGAGAATTTTTGTGCTCATTGCATCATAAGCATAGTGCACAGACCAATGTTTCTTGCAAAATTTCATTTGTAACGTAATTTTTAATGCAAAGAAGGCTATGTCAAGCTCAAACTGTTGCAGATAGTTTCATTACAGAGTCAAAGGATTTTTGATCTAAAGAATAGGAATAGAGCCTTTGGTGAATAGAGTGAAAAGTAATTACTAGATATTTCTAGTGTTAACTCTCCAGTGTTTCTGCTAAGGCTTGCAACAACGTAAGCTTTTCAATATTTAATAGGTGAAGGATTTGTTGGTGCATATATACCAAGCAATTAGCCTTCACTTATGGGATTAAGCTTTTTCGGTTGAATATGAGTTTGATTATATGAAACTTCCAGCCTGCTTCGATGAGAGAGAGGGAGAGAGAGAGACACACACACAAATACTTTGCAGGAATGGCGATGGAGGGAGAGAGAGAGAGAGACACAAGTACTTTGCAGAAATGGCGATGGAGGGTGAGAGAGAGAGAGAGAGTACCCGAACTTGCAGGAATGGCACGCCGGAGTGGGAGGAGTCGGGGCCGGTGTCGCGCCTGAAAGAATTGGTTACTAAACACCTAGAGGGGGGGGGGGGTGAATATGTGCAATTCCTATTTCTTCTAAGGCAGAACTTTTGATTCAGTTGATTAACAAAAAACAGATAGTTCTACAACTATCACATCACAGAAATAATAATATCACACATAATCACAGATTGCACACTGATTTATAGTGGTTCCTCAAGGTCTGGGTACATCCACTTTCCCCCTTCGCCTACCTAGCAGTGTGGTAGATTCGGCCTAACTTCTTTTCTTCTTCTCAAATCCACAGATCTTACAGCTCAAAACCCAAACAAGACTCCTACAACTCAGAGTGAGTCCACACTCCTACAGCTCAGGCAATTTGCCCTACCTCAGCCTTCAACAAGGCCTACAACTCAGAGATGAAAATCTCCTACAACTCAGGCTCTCAGCCCTACCTCAGCCTTCAACAAGGCCTACCACTCAGAGAACTTACTCTCCTACAACTCGGCCTTTATAAATCAGGCTTACAACTCAGATCTTAAAAAGATCCTACAGAAAATAGATGTTACTTATAAATCTACCACCACCCTGATTGAGAGAGAAAGGATGGATGGTTTCTTGATCAGTTCTTGAACAGATTTGATGATAGAGATCAACCTGTCTTAGCTTTCTTCAAAGCTTCTTGAATCTGAACACAGTAGGGTTGATCTCCTTTGAAGTCGATCTTCAATCAGCTTCTTTCTTGAAATTCAGAAATCAATCTGAATTCTTCTTGGCAGACTGGTTCAGAATCTGCACTTAAGAGACTTGTTGATGTAAGTCCCTTTCTTCACTTGAATAGATGGAGCTTCATCTCTCCAAATTCTTCTGAAGATTCTTTTGAATTCTTTTTTGAATTCTCTTGACAAACTCTGAGTAGCTCACCACTTGAGAATGTCTTCTTAGATCTTCTGTTGAAAATCTTCTTCTGTTTTTCATGTGTTATTTTTCTCTATGTATATCTTCTTGTCACATCTGTTGATAGAGAATGTCTTTATATAGACTTTCTCCATGGTAACCGGCTGACCGGTTTCTAACAAACTTCTGACAGCTCTAACAGTTGCAGTAGACCGGTTGGTTATGGCAGCTGTCAAGTCTTCCAGTCACTTCTTGAAACTCTGTCTCTGTCAGCAAAGTGTCGAGACTGAACTTCATCTTGTGTCGACACAAGTAGACTAAGTGTCGACACAAGCCTTGGTGTTGTCGACACAGCTCCCTTGGTGTTGACACTTCTTCTCGACACAGCTTCTGTATAATGTGTCGACACTAGTTCTGTGTGTCGACACAGTCACTTCTTCTCTTAACCAAAAATTAACTTTGTTGAAACTTTGCTATGTGTCGACACAAGTCCTGTGTGTCGACACAGTTAATGTCGACAAAGTCTTCTGTGTGTCGACACTGCCTCTGTGTGTCGACACTGCCTCTGTGTGTCGACATAGTTGCTATCGACTAAGCTTTTCCGTGTGTCGACTCTGCCTCTGTGTGTCGACACAGTTTCTTCTGGTGTCGACACAGCCTTTCCAAGTGTCGATACAATTGACTCCAGGTGTCGACACAACTTTTCTCCAGTGTCGACACAATTGACTCCAGGTGTCGACACAGCTTTTCTCCAGTGTCGACACAAGCCTTCATAAGTGTTGACACAACTTCTTCTGGTGTCGACTCACAGACTTAGAAACTTTTCCTGCATACCTGCATTTTCTTAACCTGCACATATAAACTCAAAACAATATCAAATACACTTTGATGCATATCATTGAGTAAGGTGATATTTCTTCAAATCTGGTACACATTTTCCAATGTACCCAACAATCTCCCCCTATTTGGAGAAGTCATAACCATTAGTCAATGATATACACCATTCATAATAAACACACATGATGATGTATAATAACATTACATGACAGGGTAACTTATAAACAAAACATGTATAAAATGTCATCACAGAATATTAATGCAAACATAATGAGCACTAATCATTATTTTGTTTAATCTTTCAAAAGTTTCTTAACAATAGTTTACATAGATTCTTAAAGCTAAAGATTACAATGTTGTAAAATCTAGTCAATCTATTCTAAGGCTGAACAGGCTCCTTGATGATTATGTCTTTGCCTGACTGGATCTTGGCTTATACTGGAGCTTCAGTTTCTTCAGCTGGCTTCTTGCCCTTCAGATCTTTCTTCTTTTGTTCTTCAGCCCTTATTCTTTGCCTTTCAAAATAATGAAAAGGCTTTGGGAAGTACTTGCTAGGCTCCTGAGCATTAGGAGGTAGCTTCCCAGCTTTTGCCTTTCTTCTATATTGTAGAATGGCTTCCTGCCTAGCTTCATGCTTGTTCCATTCTTACTCTGTGTACCATTTACCCCTTTCATGGGTCTGGTCCTTTACAGCTTTCCAAGCAGTCAAGATAATATTCCTAGAAGTAGGACTCCACTGCTCAAAATCAGGCTTCAACTCAGCCTGTTCTCTGAATCTTTTCTTTGAAAGTTGAGCTTCTTGCTCCTTATTCAAAGCTGCCTCTGACATTTCTACTTTCTCGATAATAACAGTTTTAGTACCCTCTAGAGGGCTGTACATTGACTGTACTTCTTGCTGGATCATATCAAAATCTGCTGGAGGGTAAATGACCTAAGCAACTTCAGGTTGAGCACCTTCAAAATAAGCAGGTTGCACACCTGACTCAGCTACATTATCATCATCACATAGGGGTGGATATCCAAGGGTGACTCTGATGCTATTAGATATCCATTTAGCATGATCTGAGCCTGCTTTGACTAACACCCTCTCCCCCTTTATGACTTCTCTTTCAATATGATCTCTGAGGTTATCTTTCTGAAATCTTACTTGTTCATCTAGATAATTTACACCATCTTTATAAAATGACCTTAATTTCAGTAGCTGATCAGAAATGATCTTTTGTGAAGTCTTAATAGCTGTTTGGATAGTAGCTACTTCTTTCTGGAATTATTTATCAAAATCTGACTTGGCTTTAGCCCTTGCCTCAGTCTGGGCAGTAGCAGTATTCTTTAATTCTGTAACAATCACATTATGTGATTCAGTCAGATTGTTATTCATTCTTAGTTGATTTTCTAGGGCATAGCATTGCTTAACAACTATGTCATCAACTTGAGTCTTTATTCCTTCTTGTTGTTTTGCAAGATAGACTCCAACATTGCCACCTTTGTAGAAGCAATCTGTCATTTCCTTCTTATTCTGATTTACTTCAAATCTTATGGATTTGATATCTTGAGCCAAGGAGAATTGTAGTTCTTTATGGGTCTCATCCATATATTTCTCCATGGCTATACTTTGTTCATCTAACTTTACTTGCAAAGATACTAAAAAAGAACTATAATCTGTGGCTGGAGCAGGTTGTGGAGCAGTTTGCAATGTCCTTTTATAGCTTTGGCTTCTCCTTTTGAAAACCATCAACTTTCTCTTCTTTGCTTGTATTTCTGCTTCATCTTCAGAAGCTGAGGTACTTGCAATATCAACTCTTTCCTTAGGACTAGGAGGCAATTCCTTTTCAGTCCTAGGTTGCTCCCCCTCAGTGTTAGCTTGCTCCCCCTTAGTTCTTGCTTTCTCCCCCTAAGTCCCTTGCTCCTCCCCCTCAGTCCTGACTTGCTCCATATCAGTGAACAACTCTTCTAGGGTAAACTCTTATTGAGTTGGGAATAGATGCACTCTTAACTCTGGAGCATCAGCAGCTGTAGATGCATCCTCCATGATAACATCATGTGCTTGATTGTTGAGTTGAGTGGTCTCAAGAATAGTTTGTGTAGCCATTTCACTATCTAAGTGTGTTGGCTCTTCCTCAAGATGAGGCTCCCCCTATATCTGATCATCATATCTAATGTCTTGAGCAGGTGATTTTTCAGGAATCTCTGGCCTCTCTTCATAAGGCATGTCCTTTGTTAGGACTCTATCCCATCTGAAGATTATTCTTATATCCATTCTTCTCATGTGGTTGATCTTAGAACCAGCAGTCTATTCTATAACTTCTGGAATTGTTCCAGCCAAGTATAAACTCATGATTCTCCCCATATTTGGCTTCTTAATGCCTTCCTTTATCTTTTCAAAGATTATTGTAGACCAATCTGTGTTCAGTCTGAAGATAATCCTGGTCATCAGGCTGAACATATAGGCTGAAACCCTATCATGTCCCCCTGGCTTGTAGAGTATAACCTTTTCAACCACTTCAGAAAGAAATTTTCCTTGCAGATTCATCCCTTTCCTGTTCATTGCAGATCCAATTTTCATGGTGGGATCCAATCCACACCACTGAAGTGCCCCCGTAGTCTTGAATGTGGGTACTTCTTCTTCTTCTTCTTGAGTTCTTGGGAGGTGAAGAGTTTTCCTCAAGCTTTTCAAGGTAAGTTTAACTTTAGCTCCCTGAACTGTAGATTTGATCTTAAGTCTATGTTGGGTACATTGGAATAAATGTACCTGATTTGAAGAAGCCTCACCCTACTCAATGATATACATCAAAATGTATTTGATGTGTTTTGAGTTTAGTTGTGCAGGTTAAGTATTTGCAGGGAAAGCTGAAAAGTTTCTAAGTCCATGTGTCGACACCCAGAAGGAAAGTGTCGACACTTAAGAAGACTTGTGTCGACACCCAGAGAAGCAGTGTCGACACTTGGAGTAATTGTGTCGACACCAGGAATGCAGAGTCGACACCAGGAGGAAAGTGTCGACACATGAAGGCTGTGTCGACACTCAATGAAGAAATGTCCAGTAAAGCAGTGTCGACACTTAGAAGCAGTGTCGACACCCAGAGGAACTTTGTCAACATCAGAAAGTCTCGACACTTGGAGTCTGTGTCGACACTCAGCAAATTTCAACAGAGTCTAAGTATAAGTGTCGACATAATGAAGAATGTATCGACACACAGCAGAAGACTCAACACATGAAGAAAGTGTCGACATAATAAAGAATATGCCGACACACAGCAGAAGACTCAATACATGAAGAAAGTGTCGACACTAGGAGGCTGTGTCGACACTCAGCAAAGTTCAACAAATTCTAAGTACAAGTGTCGACACAAAGGAGATGTGTCGACACTCAGCCAAAGTCTCAACAGAAGAAGAATGTGTCGACACAAGGAGCTGTGTCGACACTCAGAAAGTATCAACACTGAAGGCATGTGTCGACACCAAGAAGATGTGTCGACACTGAACAAGTTCAACACAAGAAGATGTGTCGACACAAAGGAGTAGTGTCGACACTTAGCAGAAGTCAACTAAGTACTGAAGAACAAGGAGTTGTGTCGACACACATCAGTGTCGACACATATTGAAGAAGCTGTGTCGAGAAGTAAAATCTACAACACAAGGAGTTGTGTCGACACCTTGAAGGCAAGTGTCGACACTTAATCTACTTGTGTCGACACTTAGTGTATAAGTGTCGACACTTAAAGACAGGCTGTCTCGACACTTTCAGACAGTTACAGATATTTCAAGAAGTGACTGGATGACATGACAGCTGCCATTCCAGCCGGTCTACTGCAACTGTCAGAGATGTCAGAAAACTGTTAGGAACCGGATCAGCCGGTCACCATGAAGAAGGCCTATATATAGGCTTATTCTGTCAACAGAAGACATTGAACAACAACATCAATAAGAGAAGAAGATCTAGCTATTCATTGAAGAATCAATTCAAGTGAAGATCTAAGTAGTTGGAGAGAGAGAGCTCCTTCCAAGAAGACAGCTGTTGGAACTAGGCTGTGAAGAAAGTTTCAGACTTAGTTCTGATTCTTAAGTTGCAGTGATTGAAGATCAGCTGCAGAGAGTATCAACCCTATTGTGTTCTACATTCAAGAAGCTTTGAAGAAAGCCAAGTGAGGTTGATCTCAGCAGAGTTCTTTCAAGAACTCATCAAGAACCTATCAACTCTTCTCTCTTATTCTGAGTTGTAGGTATAAACATTGCATTCTTATTTTCTTTTAGGATCCTTAGGGATCTGAGTTGTAAGCCTGCAATTATAAAGGCTGAGTGATAGGGCCTGTGTGCCTGAGTGTAGGAGATCCATATCTCTGAGTGTAGGCCTTGTGGCTGAGTGTAGGCCTTGTTGAAGGCTGAGTGTAGGTCTTTGTGAAGACTGAGTTGTAGGGCCTTGGCCTGAGCTGTAGGAACCATTTGGGGTTCTGAGTGTAAGATCTGAGGATCTGAGATAGTGGAGGAGTTTGGCCGAATCTAGTACACTACTAGATAGGCGAAGGGGGAAAGTGTGTAACACCCCAGTTTTTGTAAGAGGTTCAGTCTGCTGTTCTGGAAAATTTTTGGGTTCTGGCAGGAGGCACACGGCCTGCGACACGGGCGTGTCGCAGGGCGTGTCGAGGCCGTGTCGACACTCGGCCCAAGTGTCGACACTTTGTGCTCGACAGAGTGTCGAGAGTGAGGCACACGGCCTGCGACACGGGCGTGTCGCAGGGCGTGTCGAGGCCGTGTCGACACTCGGCCCAAGTGTCGACACTTTGTGCTCGACAGAGTGTCGAGAGTGAGGCACACGGCCTGCGACACGGGCGTGTCGCAGGGCGTGTCGAGGCCGTGTCGACACTCGGCCCAAGTGTCGACACTTTGTGCTCGACAGAGTGTCGAGAGTGGGGCACACGGCCTGCGACACGGGCGTGTCGCAGGGCGTGTCGAGGCCGTGTCGACACTCGGCCCAAGTGTCGACACTTTTGCTCGACAGTGTGTCGAGACTGGGGCACACGGCTTGGGACACGGGCGTGTCCCAGGCCGTGTCACCTCTCGGGTTGGTGTTGGGGCCGTGTCGTTGGAGCTACACGGCAGGCCACACGGCCGTGTCACTGGGGACACGGGCGTGTCGGATTGAACACGGGCGTGTCGGATGCCCGTGTCTGATTCCAGGCGCGTCGATTTGAGACGGCGAATGAGGCACACGGCCCTGGACACGGGCGTGTGCCAGGCCGTGTTCGGCCCAGGTCTTTTATTTTCCAGGCGAATCGCAGCCAGTCTTTTTCTGGTTTTGGGATCTAACGGTTCAGGCCATCTCCTGGACAGTTAAGTCCGACCCTAGGGTTACAGATCCTCATTTTCTTCTAAGTTCTCTCTTTCTTAAATCTTGAGAAAACCTAGAGCAAGGAGGAAGAAGAAGAACTCTTGGGCTGTAGGAAGGGTGTCGGAGCTCCGAATCGCGAGCCGAGTCCGGATCCGTGAAGCTTGGAGCCTTGCGAAGTGTTCCATCCGGCTATTTTTGCCATGGCAAGGAAGAGGAGTCGGAAGGTAACGACATCTCTCCTCTCGGTCTTTAGGATGCACGTTTTAGCATCATCTAGTTTTCTTTTCTCTAATTTTTGGGCACCAAACTCTCAAATGAGAGGGGTTTTGGCTTGCCAAGTTTCAAGAGGAACTTCCGGGTCGATTGAGTCCGTCCCCGGCATATTTTGCATTAGAGATCCGCTTCGCTAGTGGATTAGGCATGGTGGGTGAAGCCGTAGTCGCGACCGTTAGTCCGACACGGTGATGTTGCATACGAACTTAGGGATTCGTAGAGGTTTCCGATGCGGCAAGATGCCGTTTGTGTTGTGGTGGTGATTGTCCCGTTTGCTTGAAAAGAGTACATGTAGTCGAACCCGGACAAGGTTAGCTCCTCGTGGTGGTAGATGGTTTCCTTGACAAGGTTAGCTCCAAATGAGAATGGAGATGGTTTCCTTGGTGGACAAGGTTAGCTCCGCACGAGTTGGAGATGTTTTCCTTGGTGCGCGGGAACGCTGCGGTACAAAGAGGGATTGCGATGTGTTTAGTCTTGGTTGTGTTGTGCCAAGGCGTGGCTATGTCTCCGTGGTCGGCTGGCTATCCCGTGACACGTGCGTCATGTGTGGAGAGTGTCCCGGCGAGACTAGTCCCCTTCTGTGAGACTGACGAGAATGCCAAGCTTGGGGCAAGCCCGGGCAAAGAGGCCATGAGCGGGTGGGGTCCAGCAAGGCTTCTTAGAATCGGTCAGTCTGTGGTTGTTGGAATCCTGACATGAGACGTCAGAGCTTGCAGGCAAGCCCGGGGCTAAGCCCACGAGCGGGTGGGGCCTTGGCAAGATTTCCATGTGGCGGCCTGTGCGCCGTGTGAGGGAGTTGTGTCTCCCTCAATGTTTGCGGCTTTATGCCAATTGGGGAAATGTGAGTACCCAAATGTTGTGATGTTGTGCTAGATGCATACGGTTTAGGGTACCTTGGGTGAAGCCCGGGTGTTGCATTCATGTTGCATAATAGGCCCTTTCTTTATATGCTCAACCAGTAGAGAACATGTTTGTTGATTGAGACATCCAAGCCTGTTTTAATGTTTTTCTATTTATAGAAATTTATATTGCATATGAAGTGCTGACTTGCAGGTTGGAGGGTTCCCCGGGGTCCGTTAGGGCGGCCGGGAGGAGATGTGTTGTTACACAGTTTGAGGTCAGCCTTTGCTGACCCACGTTACTAATAATTTTTACAGGGCAAGGATCGCACGCAGGAGCTAGCACGCCGGCCAAAAAGGCCTAAGCCCATGAAGTGTTTTCTCTTTTGTAGCACTACTTTTGATGATGTATGTTTGAGACTATTTTGTCCGGCTTGCATGCCGAGGTAGACTAGGAGTGCTGAGCACATTCATGTTTGATTGTACTGTATACCCCTTTTGGACATTTGATGTAAGGCCTTAAGGCCATTTGTTTACTCTTTTGGATTAGTGGATAACTTCTAGTTGTGCTTGGTTTTCCGCTGTGTTGTGCAAGTGTTTTGAGTTTGGGTAGCTATATCAACTTTTAATACTAAAGCTGTGGTGTTCATATGTTGTGGGGCCCCGGCCGGACCCATATTATACGTCTATTACAGGGGAGGTGTTACAATTTGGTATCAAAGCGAGGTTAGATTCAAGGTCAGTGCGTAGAGAAGTTATCCACATAAGAGTAACGCGGGACCATGAGTGTCCTTATGTTTTAGTCTTGAGATTGGAGACTAATCCCTTATTTCTTGTCTTCCTGAAGAGTGCAAGCAACGAGGCGGGCACTTCAAGAGCAAGGGATGATCTCTCGGCGAGCAGTGCTACTGCTCCAGGTCTTTTGGGCACGGGTGTAGACCCGGCCGACTTCTGCCGCATGCTTGCAGAAGCGATGGTGGCAGCTCAGGCTGCAGCAGCGGCTCAGGTGGCAGCCCCTGCCACACCAGATACGGCAACGGCCGTGCCAGGAGCAGAAGCCAGGCGAGTGGAGCCTTTGGCGGAGAGAGTAGTTGTTGGACATGGAGACCGACACATGAAGTATTTCCTGAGTTTCCATCCCCGTCTTTCAAGGGTGTCGGAACGCCAACGGATGCGGAAGACTGGTGGGTTCGCATTCAAGAACTGTTAAGGGCGGCAGAGACGCCAGAGGAAAAGAAAGCTGAGTATGCGGCGTTCATGTTGGAAGGAGACGCCAAGTTGTGGTGGGTGAGCCATAGCGGCCGCCAGTTTCCGGGACGCACCCCGTCAGTGGAAGAGTTTGGGGACGCTTTTCTTAAGAGGTATATCCCAGTTTCAACTCGGTTGGCCCTGCAGAGGCAGTTTCTGCATCTAATGCAGCGAGACAAGACAGTGGATGAGTACGTGCAAGAGTTCACCCGATTGGGTCGTTATGCGGGAACGACAATGGCTGATGATGTAGAGAGGGATAACCTCTTCTACCAAGGTTTGAGGGAGAATTTGAGGCAGCCCCTCATCTCCATGAAGAGGGCGGGATTTAATGAGTTAGTTGAAGCCGCCAGGAGTTTGGAGAATGATTTGGAGCGAACCCAACGCCGTAAGGGTTTTACTCCCAAGCAAGGGGAAGGGAAGCCTTCCCAATCTCATGGAAAGTCTGATGGGAGTAGGTGGAGGAAGAAGCCTTCCACTTCCAGATCTGGTGAGAGGAGCAACTGGACGCCTGGGGGTTCCCACTCTAGGGGACCGCCGACGTGCTACAACTGCGGGAAGGTTGGGCACATAGCCCGTGCTTGTCAGCAAGGGGGAGCGGGGCAAGAGTCAAAGCAGGAGCAGTCTGTGCGCTCGGGCCCCAGTGCTGCAGAGAAAGGAAAGATGGCGGAGTCGAGCGCTTCTCGGTTCCAACCGGTGCAACCAAGGGCCTACAACCTTGGACAGCAAGAAGCGATCCGCCAGACGGATGTGGTGACAGGTATGAAGAGAATTTAAGTTTAAATTTTGTGCTTCATCCTTTTAGACTTTTGTGTAATGTCTATGTTGTAGGCTTCGTGTTAGTTTCCGGATACCCCGCTAGGGTATTGTTTGATACAGGAGCATCGCACTCCTTTCTTGCGGAGAGCTTCATCCGGAGAATAGGAGTTGAGTCTTTCTCGTCGGGAGCAGAGCTGAAAGTGCGCATGCCCAATGGGTCATCTATGACCACCGAGGCTAAAGGGCGCATTTGTTGGGAGCTAGACGGAGTTGTCTTCGCTCTGGAAGCGGCAGTGTTACCTTTAGTAGAGTTCGATGTCATTTTGGGTATGGACTGGCTTGCAGAGCAGCGCGCCAGTATTGACTGCCTTTCTAAGGTGGTGACCTTAAGGAGTAAAGGGCAAGCAGAAGTCAAGTTTGAGGGCCTTGGTGGAGTGGCCTGTTCCCTGATATCGGCCATGCAGTTGGTGCGGGCGGTTAACCAGGGTGGTGTAGCGCTTGTAGCGTTATTGGAGGTTCGTCTCTCCCAACTGTCGATTGAGGAAGTGCCTGTGGTGGCAGAGTTCAAGGATGTGTTTCCGGATGAACTTCCTGGAGCGCCTCCTCGGCGGGAGATCGACTTCTCGATCGAGTTAGTGCCGGAGGCTAGACCGGTGTCACGTCCTCCATTTAGGATGGCACCAAAGGAGTTAGCGGAACTTAAGGTTCAGTTACAGGAACTGTTGGAGCAAGGGTATATTAGACCCAGTTCTTCACCGTGGAGCGCACCGGTGTTGTTTGTGAAGAAGAAAGACGGTAGCATGCGCCTGTGCATAGACTACCGAGAGCTTAATAAGTTGACCGTCAAGAATAAGTATCCGATTCCTCGGATAGATGATTTATTTGACCAATTGGTGGGGTCGATGGTATATTCGAAGTTGGACTTGAAGTCAGGCTACTATCAGCTACGAATTCGGGATGAGGACATACCCAAAACTGCTTTTGGGACAAGGTATGGACACTTTGAGTTTACGGTGATGCCGTTCGGGCTGACGAACGCACCATCGGTGTTCATGGATCTGATGAATCGGGTATTCCGGGAATACTTGGATTCTTTTGTGGTTGTTTTCATTGATGACATTTTGGTGTATTCCAAATCGGAAGTGGAGCATGAGACCCACTTGAGAATAGTTTTGCAAGTGTTGAGGGAGAATGAGTTGTATGCAAAATTCTCCAAATGCGAGTTCTGGTTAGAGAAGGTGGCATTTTTGGGCCACGTGATTAGTGGTGATGGGGTGGCAGTGGATCCAGCGAAAGTGGAGGCCATCAGAGATTGGCCGGTGTTGAGGACCGTGGCGGAAGTCCGAAGTTTTCTTGGACTAGCCGGGTATTATAGGAGATTCGTGGAGAATTTCTCGAAGATAGCTCTACCCCTCACCTCTCTCACTCGCAAAGACCATAAATTTGTGTGGACCCAAGAGTGCGGTCAAGCATTCGAGGCACTAAAGGAGAGGCTTATGATGGCTCCGATCTTGAGTTTACCGCAAGGGACAGATGGATTTCAAATTTTCAGTGACGCATCGGGATGCGGTTTGGGTTGCGTTTTGGTGCAACATGGGAAGGTGATAGCCTTTGGGTCTAGACAGCTGAAACCTCATGAGAGGAATTACCCCGTCCATGACTTGGAGTTGGCGGCGGTAATCTTCGCGCTGAAAATTTGGCGACATTATGTTTATGGCGCAAGAGTGGAGATCTTCACGGACCATAAAAGCCTGAAGTATCTCTTAGATCAAAAGGACTTGAATATGCAGCAACGCAGATGGGTTGAGTTTCTTGGAGACTACGAAGTGGCGATTCAGTACACGCCGGGTAAAGCCAATGTGGTGGCGGATGCGTTGAGTAGAAAGTACTCGGGGCTAGGAAATTGGAGCGAAGCTCATGATGAGCGGTTGGTACGGGAATGGGAGTCCCTTGGATTGGAATGTGTTGCGAGAGGCGAGTCTAGCGTGGCTCGGTTGAACTGGATTGAAGTGCAAAACGACTTGTCCGATCGTATTCGGGAAGCGACTCGATTAGATGTGGAGTTTCAACCTTTTGTGTTGGAGGCTCAAATGGGCGAGAGCAGCACCTGGGAGATGATCGGGGGAATCTTGAGAAAGGATGGAAGGGTTTGTGTACCGCAGTTTGGCAATCTCCGTGAGGAGTTGATGTTCGAGGCTCACTTCTCAAAGTACTCCATTCACCCAGGCAGTACAAAGATGTACTTGGATATGAAGAAATCCTTTTGGTGGCCGGGGTTGAAGCGAGATGTGGCTTTGTATGTGAGTCGTTGCCAAACATGTGCCTTGGTGAAGGCCGAATGTCAGAAACCGGGTGGGTTCCTGAAGCCCCTTCCAATTCCTGAATGGAATTTGAGGACATCTCCATGGACTTTGTGCATGGTTTGCCTAGATCGCAGCATGGGAATGATGCTATTTGGGTGATCGTGGATCGCCTAACCAAGGTGGCTCACTTCATCCCGAACCGGAAAGAGGACAGCGTGGAGAAGCTGGTGGAGTTGTATGTTCGCAACATTGTGCGACTGCACGGAATTCCTAAGAGCATAGTCAGTGATCGCGATGGACGGTTTACGTCCAAGGACTGGAGACTGGTTCAGAAGAACTTGGGCACGAAGCTAAAGTTTAGTACGGCGTTCCATCCTCAAACTGATGGGCAAACGGAGAGAACGAACCGTACTATGGAGGATATGTTGAGGATGTGCGTTCTTGATTTTGGCAAGAGGTGGGAGGATCACCTCTTCATGGTAGAATTTGCGTACAACAACAGTTTTCAAGCTAGTATAAAGATGGCGCCATACGAAGCTTTGTATGGGAGGCGGTGTCGAACGCCAATGTCTTGGGCAGAGGCGGGAGACACCAAACTTCTGGGAAAGGATGCGGTAGTTGACGCTTGTGAGATGGTACGGACCATCCAAGAGCGTATGAAGGTGGCACAAGACAGGCAAGCGAAATATTTTAATGCTCGTCACCGGAAGTTAGAATTTGCAGTTGGTGATTGGGTTTATCTGAAGGTCAAGCCGTTCAAAGGCGTCTCGCGGATTCGCCGACTCAAGAAGTTGAGTCCAAGGTTTTTGGGGCCTTTTGAAATTGTTGAGCGGATAGGAGAAGCAGCCTATCGGTTGGCATTGTCCGCAGATTTGAGTGGATTACATGACGTCTTCCATGTCTCCGTGTTGAGGAAAGCCTTGGTGGAGGCTAGCGTGGTGATTGAGCCGGCATCGGTGCCGATTGAGGAAGACTTGAGGACGCGAGTCCTTCCAATCGCTATAGAAGATTCAGAGATTCGGCAGTTGCGGAATAAAGAAGTTAAACTTGTGAAAGTTCGTTGGGACAACTGCGGTCGTGAGGAGTTCTCGTGGGAGCGAGAACAGGCCATGCTAGAAGACTATCCAGAACTATTTTTGTCAGGTACAATTTAAGTTTTGTACCCTTTTGTTTTGTAATTTCGGGACGAAATTCAGTTAAGTGGGGGAGAGTTGTAACACCCCAGTTTTTGCAAGAGGTTCAGTCTGCTGTTCTGGAAAATTTTTGGGTTCTGGCAGGAGGCACACGGCCTGCGACACGGGCGTGTCGCAGGGCGTGTCGAGGCCGTGTCGACACTCGGCCCAAGTGTCGACACTTTGTGCTCGACAGAGTGTCGAGAGTGAGGCACACGGCCTGCGACACGGGCGTGTCGCAGGGCGTGTCGAGGCCGTGTCGACACTCGGCCCAAGTGTCGACACTTTGTGCTCGACAGAGTGTCGAGAGTGAGGCACACGGCCTGCGACACGGGCGTGTCGCAGGGCGTGTCGAGGCCGTGTCGACACTCGGCCCAAGTGTCGACACTTTGTGCTCGACAGAGTGTCGAGAGTGGGGCACACGGCCTGCGACACGGGCGTGTCGCAGGGCGTGTCGAGGCCGTGTCGACACTCGGCCCAAGTGTCGACACTTTTGCTCGACAGTGTGTCGAGACTGGGGCACACGGCTTGGGACACGGGCGTGTCCCAGGCCGTGTCACCTCTCGGGTTGGTGTTGGGGCCGTGTCGTTGGAGCTACACGGCAGGCCACACGGCCGTGTCACTGGGGACACGGGCGTGTCGGATTGAACACGGGCGTGTCGGATGCCCGTGTCTGATTCCAGGCGCGTCGATTTGAGACGGCGAATGAGGCACACGGCCCTGGACATGAGCGTGTGCCAGGCCGTGTTCGGCCCAGGTCTTTTATTTTCCAGGCGAATCGCAGCCAGTCTTTTTCTGGTTTTGGGATCTAACGGTTCAGGCCATCTCCTGGACAGTTAAGTCCGACCCTAGGGTTACAGATCCTCATTTTCTTCTAAGTTCTCTCTTTCTTAGATCTTGAGAAAACCTAGAGCAAGGAGGAAGAAGAAGAACTCTTGGGCTGTAGGAAGGGTGTCGGAGCTCCGAATCGCGAGCCGAGTCCGGATCCGTGAAGCTTGGAGCCTTGCGAAGTGTTCCATCCGGCTATTTTTGCCATGGCAAGGAAGAGGAGTCGGAAGGTAACGACATCTCTCCTCTCGGTCTTTAGGATGCACGTTTTAGCATCATCTAGTTTTCTTTTCTCTAATTTTTGGGCACCAAACTCTCAAATGAGAGGGGTTTTGGCTTGCCAAGTTTCAAGAGGAACTTCCGGGTCGATTGAGTCCGTCCCCGGCATATTTTGCATTAGAGATCCGCTTCGCTAGTGGATTAGGCATGGTGGGTGAAGCCGTAGTCGCGACCGTTAGTCCGACACGGTGATGTTGCATACGAACTTAGGGATTCGTAGAGGTTTCCGATGCGGCAAGATGCCGTTTGTGTTGTGGTGGTGATTGTCCCGTTTGCTTGAAAAGAGTACATGTAGTCGAACCCGGACAAGGTTAGCTCCTCGTGGTGGTAGATGGTTTCCTTGACAAGGTTAGCTCCAAATGAGAATGGAGATGGTTTCCTTGGTGGACAAGGTTAGCTCCGCACGAGTTGGAGATGTTTTCCTTGGTGCGCGGGAACGCTGCGGTACAAAGAGGGATTGCGATGTGTTTAGTCTTGGTTGTGTTGTGCCAAGGCGTGGCTATGTCTCCGTGGTCGGCTGGCTATCCCGTGACACGTGCGTCATGTGTGGAGAGTGTCCCGGCGAGACTAGTCCCCTTCTGTGAGACTGACGAGAATGCCAAGCTTGGGGCAAGCCCGGGCAAAGAGGCCATGAGCGGGTGGGGTCCAGCAAGGCTTCTTAGAATCGGTCAGTCTGTGGTTGTTGGAATCCTGACATGAGACGTCAGAGCTTGCAGGCAAGCCCGGGGCTAAGCCCACGAGCGGGTGGGGCCTTGGCAAGATTTCCATGTGGCGGCCTGTGCGCCGTGTGAGGGAGTTGTGTCTCCCTCAATGTTTGCGGCTTTATGCCAATTGGGGAAATGTGAGTACCCAAATGTTGTGATGTTGTGCTAGATGCATACGGTTTAGGGTACCTTGGGTGAAGCCCGGGTGTTGCATTCATGTTGCATAATAGGCCCTTTCTTTATATGCTCAACCAGTAGAGAACATGTTTGTTGATTGAGACATCCAAGCCTGTTTTAATGTTTTTCTATTTATAGAAATTTATATTGCATATGAAGTGCTGACTTGCAGGTTGGAGGGTTCCCCGGGGTCCGTTAGGGGCGGCCGGGAGGAGATGTGTTGTTACACAGTTTGAGGTCAGCCTTTGCTGACCCACGTTACTAATAATTTTTACAGGGCAAGGATCGCACGCAGGAGCTAGCACGCCGGCCAAAAAGGCCTAAGCCCATGAAGTGTTTTCTCTTTTGTAGCACTACTTTTGATGATGTATGTTTGAGACTATTTTGTCCGGCTTGCATGCCGAGGTAGACTAGGAGTGCTGAGCACATTCATGTTTGATTGTACTGTATACCCCTTTTGGACATTTGATGTAAGGCCTTAAGGCCATTTGTTTACTCTTTTGGATTAGTGGATAACTTCTAGTTGTGCTTGGTTTTCCGCTGTGTTGTGCAAGTGTTTTGAGTTTGGGTAGCTATATCAACTTTTAATACTAAAGCTGTGGTGTTCGTATGTTGTGGGGCCCCGGCCGGACCCATATTATACGTCTATTACAGGGGAGGTGTTACAAAGTGGATGTACCCAAATCTTGGGGAACCACTATAAATCTGTGTGTTCACTGTGTGCATGCTTTATTCTGTGATTGCTGATTGATTGCTGTGAAGAAGTAGTTATAAATCTGTGATATAATCTGCCTAAAAGTTTAAAAAGATTTAATCACCTATTCACCCCCCTCTAGGTGATTAGGTACAATTTCTTTCAAGTGGTATCAAAGGGAGGTTACTCAAAAAGGGACATAACTGTCTAAGTAGATCCTGTTGGCAGATTCAGTGAAATCAAGGACAGATTCAGCATAATCAAGAAAATCAAGAAAATGGGTTCAACAAAGAATCATAAGGAACTTGGATCCATGAAGTTGCCCATTTACAGAAAAGAGATTTTTGGCATCTGGAAAGAAAGGGTGAGACTATTTATGGAAGCTTCAGACCCTAGAATCTATATCACAATTAAAGAAGGGTCATATGTGCCTATAAAGGTTTCAGTCCTAGATGCAAATCAGAGAACACCTAAGGACTTTTCTGAAATGACAAAAGATGAGATTATTCTGGCCACCATGGACAAGAGGGCTCAGAATATCATTGTGAGTGCCATAGATGATGCTATATTTCAGAACTTGATACACTGTAAGATATCAAAGGAAATGTGGGATACTCTGATAGTATACATGGAGAGTTCAGAAGAGGTTAGACAGGACAGAAAGTCTTTGTTAAACCAAGAATATGAGAGCTTCAGACAAGGCAGGTCTGATAGCATAACAGAATGCTATAAGAAATTCTATAGGATAGTTAATGAGTTAATGTCCTATGGAAGAGATTTCAGCAATTATGAGCTGAATGATAAGTTCTTGAGGTCCCTAACAAAGGATTGAGACACCAAGATCTGTGTCATAAGGGAAATGACCAAGTTAGCAGATATTCCTCCTCCAACATTATTTGGAAAGCTGTTATCCTATGAGATGCAGTTGATGGTAAGGAAAGAAGAGGAGAAGACTACAAGAAGTGAGTATAAAGAAAGAGCAGTGACATTCAAGACAGAAGCCACCAAGAAATACAAAAGTAAGTCTCCATCTCCACCTCCAAAAGTGGCTGAGACTGAGTCAGATGATTCAGAAAGCAGAAAGTCTGAAAGCAGTGAGAGTGATGAGGACTTTGCAGCTTTCACAAGACACTTTCAGAAGTTTCTAAAGAAGAAACAGTGGAGGTCAAAGCCATCCACTTCACAGGGAAAAGATGACTATTATCAGAACAAGAAGTCATCAAAGAAAGACAGGAGAAAGCCCAAGTCAAGCAAAGCAACTTTATCAAAAATTGTATGCTATTGCTGTAACAAACAAGGACATGTTGTTGCAGACTGTCCAGAGAAAAGGAAAGAGTCAACTGATAAGAGGAAGACTCAATTCAAAGGCAAGAAGGAAAGATACTTTGTTGCTAAGAAGGACAAAAGCCTGTCAGAAATGTCTTCTTCAGAAACTGAGTCAGAAGCTGAAGCTTACATAGGACTGTTTGCTGAAGAAGAGGAAGAGGAGTTCATCCAGCTAATGAACTATATATATGAGCAAGAGGACAATCAGTGCCAAGGACTTATGACACTTTCAAAAGGAGATAAAATCCAGGATCAGTCTGGACCTAGTAAGGTACAAAATTGTTCTTTGAGTTCAATTTCTAGTGCTAGTTCAGATTCAGTTACATCAGCATCAAGTGATGCCAGTGAATCTGAATCTGAAGGGGATATTCATTAATTGATTAATGAATATAGAGTTCTGTTGCATGCTTTTAAGAAAAGCAAATCCTTGGCCAAGAGTCAGGCAAAGGAGATTGCTAGTCTCAAAGAGACTGCAACTGATTTTGATAAGTTAGTTGATCAGAAATTAAATGAAATAGCCAGACTGAAAAACATAACTGTTATTCAGATGGGGACTATAACATTTAAGAATGATCAAATCAGAAATCGGGAGATTAGTCTTCAGAAGGAGAGAGATATAGTTGCAAGGTTCTCTAAACCAAAATCAGTTCTACCTCTGATAGATGAGTTTATACCTCACAAGGGTAAAACTGGATTGGGGTTTACTAACCCTGCCAGGACTGTAAAGTCCAAGTCTAAGGGCAAAGCCCCAATACTCAACAAGCCTGCTGTAGATAGAACAACTAGGGTTGTACCTAAGCAAAGGTACAATAGATTTGAGTGCTAGTGCTGTGGCAAGGTAGGCCACTTTGTCATAGACTGTTGGCACAATTCTAGTGCCAAGATGAGTAGCAAACTGCCTGTTGGAAGATCTGCAGGTAGCTTTGTTAAGAGACAAACTAACCAGCACCAAGGACCCAAGAATTCTTTGGGTTCTAAGGTCAACTAATCTGTTTTGCAGGTGAGTCTAAGTGGCCATGCCCCAATATGGTACTTGGACAGTGGATGTTCTAAACACATGAATGGAACTAGGGGATTGCTAAAGGACTACACACCAATCAAGGATGGTCCTAAAGTCACCTTTGGTGGTTCTGAAAAAGGAATCATCAAAGGTTTTGGTAATATTTCTAGCAACCTTATAACAATTACTCAAGTGGCTTATGTTAAATGTTTGAAACACAACCTTATTAGTATAAGTCAGCTGAGTGATCTAGGATATGACATCTCATTTGTTAAAAATGGTTGTCATATCAGGAGGTCAAATGATCAAGAGATCATTTTAATAGGTTATAGAAAGAGAAATGTCTATTGCCTAGACATTATGTGTGAGAACAATGTTTCTCCAGTGTGTCTTGTAGCTGATGAGAAAGTCTCTCATTGTGTCAAATGGCACAAGAGGCTAGCCCATCTTAACTACAAGACAATTGGCCAACTCTATATCGAAGAGTTAGTGAGGAATGGTCCTCAGGTTAAGTGTATTAAAGATGGAATATGTTCAGCTTGTCAAAAAGGCAAGCAGACTAGATCCACCTTTAATAGCATTGAAAACAAAGATGCTGTGAGGTGTTTATACCTCTTGCATATGGATCTCTTTGGTCCTATGCCAGTTCACAGTCTAGGTAGGAAGGTCTACACATTTGTGATTGTAGATGACTACTCAAGATTTTCCTGGGTGTTCTTCCTTAGAAAGAAATCTGAAATACCTAATATCTTCTATAGTTTTGTCAAACAAATTCAGAATGAGTTAGACAGTACAGTGGTCAAAATAAGAAGTGACCATGGTACTGAATTCCAATCTGATAGTATGACAAAGCTGTGTGAAGAATTTGGGATATTTTAGGAATTTTGTTCACCAAGAACACCTCAGCAAAATGGCATTGATGAAAGGAAGAATAGAACCTTGATTGAGGCTGGTAGAACTCTATTAAGTGACACAACTCTCCCAGAATATTTCTGGGCTGAGGCAGTTAATACTGCATGCCATGTAATTAATAGGGCTACCATTACTAAGAGCCACAATAAGACTCCCTATGAGATTGTGAAATGCAGAAAACCAAATTTATCCTATTTCAGGATCTTTGGTTGTAAATGTTATATACTTAACAATGGAAAGTCTTACTAGACCAAGTTTGCTGCCAAATCCTAAGAGGGGATCTTTGTTGGGTACAGCAACAACAGTAAGGCTTATAGAGTCTACAACTTGACTACTCAAGTTGTAGAAGAATCAGTACATGTTGTATTTGATGAAGCTAGACTTATTAACAATGAATTGTCTAGAAGTATTTGCAGCTCCACAGGTGTGACTAAGAAGATGGACAAGCTCACTATTGAAGAAGGATATACTACAAGTCAGTATGTAGATGATAATGGCTGCTGTACAGGGGGAGTACTACATGCACCTGATGTAGAAGAAGACCAAGGAGTGCAGCAAGTTGAATAAGCTGAGGGAGTTCAACCTGAAGCCAGACAGCCTCCAGCTACTAGACATCTAAGAGATTATCCAGCAGATCAAATCATTGGTGATCTAAGACAAGGGGTACAAACAAGGAGCAAAAATCTAAATTCAGTACTCTACTCCAGTTTTTTATCCCAAGTTGAGCCAAAGAAATTTGAAGAAGCCATTCTAGACCCTCATTGGATTGAGGCAATGCAAGAAGAGCTGAATCAGTTCAAAAGATACAAAGTCTGGGAGCCTGTTCCTAAACCAAAAGACCACAACATTATTGGAACTAAGTGGATCTTCAGGAACAAGATGGATGAACATGGAGTCATTATAAAGAACAAAGCAAGACTGGTTGCTAAGGGATATAGGCAAGAAGAAGGTATTGACTTTGATCAAACCTTTGCTCCATTAGGCAGACTGGAAGCCATAAGGATGTTCCTGACCTATGCAACCTATCAAGGATTTAAAGTATACCAAATGGATGTTAAGTCAGCCTTTCTGAATGGTAATCTGAAGGAAGAGGTCTATGTGGAACAGCCATCAGGTTTTGTTGATTCAACTCAACCTAATTATGTCTATAGACTTAGGAAGGCTTTGTATGGGTTAAAACAAGCCCCTAGGGCTTGGTATGAAACCCTGTCTAGTTTCCTCATTGAGAATAAATTCACAAGGGGGAAAATAGACAAGACTCTATTCCTTAGGGAATCCAGAGGCAAAATCATACTAGTCCAAATATATGTAGATGACATCATATTTGGGTCTACTGAAAGTAGTCTTTGCAAAAAGTTTGCAAAACTAATACAAGGATAATTTGAGATGAGCAGTACGTGGGAACTTAAGTTCTTCTTGGGTCTCCAAGTTAGACAGATTGAGAATGGTTTATCCATATGCCAGTCTAAGTTAACCCTAGAATTAATAAGGAAGTTTGGTATGGATTCATCCAGTACCATGAAGACTCCTATGAGGTCAAGTATGTCTCTTAGCAAAGATGATGCAGGGAAACCTGTAGATGAGACTTTGTATAGAGGGATAGTTGACTCCCTATTGTATTTGACTGCAAGTAGACCAGATATCATGTATGCTACATGTGTCTATGCTAGGTACCAAGCATGCCCTAAAGAGTCTCATTTGACAGCAGTCAAAAGAATTCTAAGATATCTTAAGGGCACTCCTTATCTAGGCCTTTGGTACCCTAGGAATGGAGAATTTGAACTGACAGGTTATTCAGATGCAGATTTTGCAGGCTACAAGAAAGATAGGAAAAGTACAACTGGTACCTGTCAATTCCTAGGTGGAAGACTGATATCATGGAGTAGCAAGAAACAAACAAGTATGGCTATCTCCACAGCAGAATTAGAGTATGTGGCTGCAGGAAGTTGTTGTGCTCAACTTCTATGGATACAACATCAGCTAGAAGACTATGGTATTCAAGTAAGTAGAACACCACTATTTTGTGATTCAACTAGTGCTATATCTATTGCAAACAATCATGTTTCCCATAGTAGGACTAAACACATTGAAATAAAATATCATTTTCTAAGGGAACATGTGGAAAAAGAAGATATTTCACTATAGTATGTTAATACAGATAATCAACTAGCTGACATTTATACTAAGCCTTTAGAAGAAACCAAATTCAATAGGTTTAAAATTGAATTAGGTATGATAAACTTAGAATAAGTTTACAGAAATGGCTAAGTAAAATAGTGTCGACACACAGAGTTGTCTGTGTCGAGACAGAGAATTGGTGTCGACACTTCAGAGAAAAGGTGTCGACACATTTAGGAATTCTGTGTTGACACTTCAGAGAATTAGTGTCGACACATGCAGTGTAGGTGTCGACACATCCAAGGTGGTGTCGACACTTAGACTTTATGCAGAATTAGTGAAGTAAAGTCTCGACTAAGTGTCGAGCTAAGTGGTGTCGACACATAAACAAGTGTCAACACATATATTCTGTCGACTATACTTGTGTCGACACATAGTTGTCGAGACATTATAAGTCTGTGTCGACACTTTTCAACAGTGTCGACACAATTTGAGTATTTTGACGCGCCCTTTCATCTTCGATCCTAGAAAGGTATAAATAGGATTTCGCCATTGTCTGTCGACACGCTCACCAAAGTTTCGAGACCAAACTTGTGTGTCGACACCTCTCTTCTCTAAATTCAAATTTCTTCAAACCCTAATGGCGCCCAAGCTCGAAGAGAACGTGAATGAAGGGTATGAACTGGTGCGGCATGCATTTGATGAGGCGGAACCCACGATTAAAGGTGTGGTAACCCTAGTGGCCGAATCTGGATTAGAATTCCTTGTTTCAGAACCCATCAAGATCTGGAAGAAGGAGGTTCTGGAATTTCTGAATGGCGCAACCCTAGATGAATCAGGACTAAAGATTAAGTCAAGGGTTCATGGAGCTAAGGTGAAAGTTTCTCCTAAAAGTCTGAGGAAGGTACTACAACTACCAAGAACCAAGGAGGAAGAAGATGTTTCTGCATCTAAGACCTAGAGAAGCTTTGAGTTAGTGTGGACTGGATTCCAACCTGAAGATAGGTTCTATTTTCAACAGGAAAGGAATGAACAACCAAGGTAAATTTCTCTCTGAAATATTTGGCAAGGTGATCTTGAGCAAGCCTGGAGGGCATGACAGAGTTTCAGCTCATATGTTTAGTCTAATGACAAGGATTATTTTCACACTACAAACTGATTGGTCTGTAGTAGTGTTTGAGAAGATTAAGGAGAGTATGAAGAAGCCCAATTTGGGTAGAATTCTAAGTCTTTACTTGGCTGGTAGTATACCAGAAGTGATGAGTCAAGCAGCTGGATCTAAGATCAATCACATGAGGAAGATGGACATGAGAATCTTCTCTATATGGGATAGGGTCTTGACCAAGGAAATGCCAACTCCTGAGAAGGTAACACCACAAAAGAAGAAGAAGAAATCAGCCCCTGTAGCTCAAGAATCCTCTAGCAGCTCTGAGGAACAAGTTGTGTTTACTCCTGATGAAGAAGAAACTGGAAATGCTGGAAAGTCTCCAGCTAGACAAGATGATGCAGAGAGGCAGGGGGAGCTACCACAGGCTATCCCACTTCACCAGGATTCCATCCAGGGGAAGCCTCTACTAGTGGAAGAGCCAACTCTACTAGAAAGTGAACAAGCTACCCATACCATACTTGAGGTAATCATTGACATTAATAAATTAAATTTCCCTATTGAGGATGATGTTTTGTCTGATTCATTACCTAATGTTAATCAGCAAACACAAACACATAGCCAATACTAAGATGTTGTCATGGAGGACACATCTGTTGCAGATCAAGTAGTATCTGATCAAGTTGTTGATGAGATTAGAGTTTCTCCACCCCATCCTCCACAAGAATTCACCCTAGAAGAGCTATTCCCTGACCTACTCCAAACTGACTTTGAAAAAGAAAGTGCAGCTGCTGAGGGGGAGAAGACTCATGTTGAGGGGGAGCAAGTGGAAAATATAAAAGAAACTGCAGGTAAAGAGACTGAGGTGCCACAAGATGCTGAGCAGGTACAAAGGACTGAGAAGGAGTTACCTCCAAGTCCTAAGGACAGAGTGACTATTGATAGCACATCTGCTTCAGAAGAAGAAGAGGCTTGCACGAGCCAAGAAGAGGAAGTTTCAGGTTTTCAAAAGTAGGATCCAGAATTATAAGAAAGCTCTGCAAACAATAGCACCACAACCTACACCACAGCCAGCCCCATCAATAGATTACAGTTCATTGATGGTGACCTTCCAAATTAAGCTTGATGAGCAAAGGCAAGCACTGGAAAAATATGTGGATGAAGGACAAAAATCTCTGCAGTTTGATCTTGCACAAGATATTAAGTCCATCAGATTTGAGATGAATCTGAATAAGAAAGAGATGACTGACTGCTTCCATAAAGGAGGGAATGCAGTAGTCTATCTAGCAACTCATCAAGAGAAGATCAAAGCTCAAGTAGATGATATTGCAGTGAAGCAAGGCTATGTTCTAGAGAACCAGCTAAGGATGAATGATAATTTAACTGCTTCACACAATGCAATAGTAACAAAAATGAAAAATATAGCTGCTGGTCAGACTACCTCTAATGCTACTGCTAAGGCAGAATTTGATAAAGCATTACAAGAGGGCATAACTGTTGTTAAGACTGCTATACAAGACTCTCAAAAGGCTATAACAGACAAGCTCCAAAGGTTGAAACCTTTCTTTAAGGATGAGTAAACTATTTGGATGCCCAAATAAGATTTCAGAAAGATGATCTGAGGGATCATATTGTTAGAGAAGTCATAAAGGGGGAGAGGGTGTTAGTCAAAGCCAGCTCTGATCATGCAAAATGGATTTCCAATTCCATCAGAGCCACCCTTGGATATCCTCCATTGTGTGATGATGACAATGTAGCAGAGTCTGGGATTAATCCTGCATATCTTGGAGGGGAGCAAGCTGAAGTGGCTCAAGTAATATATCCTCCACCAGACTTTGATATGATACATGCAGATATACAGTCAATGTATAGCCCACCTGAGGGAAAGCAAAATGTCATCATAGAAAAAGTGGTTCAGCCAGTGCCAGAGGCTATACTGAAAGAACAAGAAGCTTTGTTGCTGAAAGAACAAGAGACTCTATTGTCTAAGAAAAGGTTCAAAGAGCAAGCTGAATAAAGGCCTGATTTTGAACATTGGAGCCCCACCTCCAGGAATATCATTTTGACTGCTTGGAAAGCTGCCAAGGATAATATTCAAGATAGAAACAAGTGGTATTCTAAACTGGAGTGGAGGAAGCATGAGTCCAGGCAAGAAGCCATTGTGTAGTATAGAAGAAAGGCTAAGATGGGAAAGCTACCTCCTACTGCCCAGGAGCCTAGCAAGTACTTTCCAAAGCCATATCATTACTTTGAAAGACAAAAGATCAAAGCTGAAGATCAGAAAAAGAAGGATCTAAAAGGAAAGAAGCCTGCTGCTGCTGAAGATGCTGAAGCCCCAGTCCAAGCAAAGATACAATTTGGAAAGGGCATAGTGATCAAGGAGACTGAGCAGCAATATGATAGAATTTATCTTTAGTTTACAGTTGTAATCTTTTGATTTTAAACACTCTGTAAACTTTTGTATAATGAATATGACAAAGTTGTTAGAACAATGTGATATGTGATAAATCTATTACATAATTGTTCTGAGATATCTGTGTATACATGTTTTGATTAATACATGTTTATGCTTTCCCTGATTATATAATCCTGTTTTACATCATACTGTAATTTTTTTATGTATGGTGTATATCATTGACTAAGGGTTATGACTTCTCCAAATAGGGGGAGATTGTTGGGTACATTGGAATAAATGTACCTGATTTGAAGAAGCCTCACCCTACTCAATGATATACATCAAAATGTATTTGATGTGTTTTGAGTTTAGTTGTGCAGGTTAAGTATTTGCAGGGAAAGCTGAAAAGTTTCTAAGTCCATGTGTCGACACCCAGAAGGAAAGTGTCGACACTTAAGAAGACTTGTGTCGACACCCAGAGAAGCAGTGTCGACACTTGGAGTAATTGTGTCGACACGAAGAATGCAGAGTCGACACCAAGAGGAAAGTGTCGACACATGAAGGCTGTGTCGACATTCAATGAAGAAATGTCCAGTAAAGCAGTGTCGACACTTAGAAGCAGTGTCGACACCCAGAGGAACTTTGTAAACATCAGAAAGTGTCGACACTTGGAGGCTGTGTCGACACTCAGCAAATTTCAACAGAGTCTAAGTATAAGTGTCGACATAATGAAGAATGTGTCGACACACAGCAGAAGACTCAACACATAAAGAAAGTGTCGACATAATAAAGAATGTGTCAACACACATCAGAAGACTCAATACATGAAGAAAGTGTCGACACTAGGAGCCTGTGTCGACACTTAGCAAAGTTCAACAAATTCTAAGTACAAGTGTCGACACAAAGGAGATGTGTCGACACTCAGCCAAAGTCTCAACAGAAGAAGAATGTGTCGACACAAGGAGCTGTGTCGACACTCATAAAGTATCAACACTGAAGGCATGTGTCGAAACCAAGAAGATGTGTCGACACTGAACAAGTTCAACACAAGAAGATGTGTCGACACAAAGGAGTAGTGTCCACACTTAGCAGAAGTCAACTAAGTACTGAAGAACAAGGAGTTGTGTTGACACACAATATCAGTGTCGACACATATTGAAGAAGCTGTGCCGAGAAGTAAAATCTACAACACAAGGAGTTGTGTCGACACCTTGAAGGCAAGTGTCGACACTTAATCTACTTGTGTCGACACTTAGTCTATAAGTGTCAACACTTAAAGACAGACTGTCTCGACACTTTCAGACAGTTACAGATATTTCAAGAAGTGACTGGATGACATGACAGCTGCCATTCCAGCCGGTCTACTGCAACTGTCAGAGATGTCAAAAACTGTTAGGAACCGGATCAGCCAGTTCACCATGAAGAAGGCCTATATATAGGCTTATTCTGTCAACAGAAGACATTGAACAACAACATCAATAAGAGAAGAAGATCTAGCTATTCATTGAAGAATCAATTCAAGTGAAGATCTAAGTAGTTGGAGAGAGAGAGCTCCTTCCAAGAAGACAGTTGTTGGAACCAGGCTGTGAAGAAAGTTTCAGACCTAGTTCTGATTCTTAAGTTGCAGTGATTGAAGATCAGCTGCAGAGAGTATCAACCCTATTGTGTTCTACATTCAAGAAGCTTTGAAGAAAGCCAAGTGAGGTTGATCTCAGCAGAGTTCTTTCAAGAACTCATCAAGAACCTATCAACTCTT
Source organism: Platanthera guangdongensis (assembly GCA_039583875.1). NCBI lineage: Eukaryota > Viridiplantae > Streptophyta > Magnoliopsida > Asparagales > Orchidaceae > Platanthera > Platanthera guangdongensis. The sequence goes on along the minus strand of CM077161.1, from coordinate 152,850,884 downwards.
CTCTCTTATTCTGAGTTGTAGGTATAAACATTGTATTCTTATTTTCTTGTAGGATCCTTAGGGATCTGAGTTGTAAGCCTGCAATTATAAAGGCTGAGTGGTAGGGCCTGTGTGCCTGAGTGTAGGAGATCCATATCTCTGAGTGTAGGCCTTGTGGCTGAGTGTAGGCCTTGTTGAAGGCTGAGTGTAGGTCTTTGTGAAGACTGAGTTGTAGGGCCTTGGGCCTGAGCTGTAGGAATCATTTGGGGTTCTGAGTGTAAGATCTGAGGATCTGAGGAATTCTGGAGGAGTTTGGTCGAATCTAGTACACTACTAGATAGACGAAGGGGGAAAGTGGATGTACCCAAACCTTGGGGAACCACTATAAATCTGTGTGTTCACTGTGTGCATGCTTTATTCTGTGATTGCTGATTGATTGCTGTGAAGAAGTAGTTATAAATCTATGATATAATCTGCCTAAAAGTTTAAAAAGATTTAGTCACCTATTCACCCCCCCTCTAGGTGATTAGGTACAATTTCTTTCAGTCTAGTCGAATCTAAAGTAGATGCGCCATAGAATTCCAGTATTTCTTTCTTCCATATCTTTGTAGGTTCAGATACCAGAAATTCCAAACCATTTTCTGCAATTAGGGTAACTACTGTTTTAATCTCGGGTTCCACATTGTCAAAAGTGTTGCGAACCAGCTCATAACCTTCGTTGACGTTATCTTCAAGCTTTTGCGCCATTGGGGTTGAGAAAAATCTTGGATGGAGAAGAGAGAAGTTGTCGACACAAGGTTTTGTTCTCGAAAATATGGAGAGTGTGTCGACAGAATATGTTGTTGACCTATTTATACCCTTCTAAATAATGAAGGTCAAAAGGCGCGTCAAAATTCTCTTAATGTGTCGACATAGTTGAAATGTGTCGACACAGACTTCTAATGTCTCGACAGAAGTATTGACTTCTATATGTCGACACCAATTCTATTTGTCTTGGTCGCGTTCGACGAAGAGCTTGTGAAGTCGACGATTTGAGGTCGACGAAGTGTTGTTGAATCTGCGCTCGACGATATGTGTCGATTCTGCGCTCGACGATCAGTTGATTCTGCGCTCGACGAAATCTGTGTGTTGATTTTAAGTGTCGACACAACTTCTGGATGTGTCGACACAACATTTCTGAAGAGTCAACACCTTTTTTCTAGATGTGTCGACACCACTTTCCTGGAGTGTCGACACCGATTTTCTAGATGTGTCGACATCACTTTCCTGGAATGTCGACACCAACTACTATGTGTCGACACAGACAACTTTTTGTGTCGACACAATTTTACTTAGCCAAATTTGTTAAACTAATTTATGTTCAACATTCCTAATTCAATTTTGAAATTATTGAAATTAGTTTCATCTAATGGCTTAGTGAACATGTCAGCAATTTGTAAATCTGTATTAACAAATTCTAAAGAAATATCTTCTTTCTCTACATGATCTCTAAGAAAATGGTATCTTATTTCTATATGTTTTGTTCTACTATGAGAAACAGGATTATGAGCAATAGAAATAGCACTAGTAGAATCACATAATAATGAAGTTCTACTTACCTGAATATCATAATCTTCTAACTGATGTTGTATACACAATAGTTGTGCACAACAACTTCCTGCAGCAACATACTCAGACTCAGCTGTGGAAATTGCCACACTAGTCTACTTCTTACAGCTCCATGACACCAGTCTTCCTCCTAGAAATTGACAGGTGCATGTTGTACTTTTCCTATCTACTTTGCATCCTGCAAAGTCTGCATCTGAAAAGACCATTAGTAGAAAATCTCTATTCCTAGGATACCAAAGGCCTAGATTAGGTGTGCCCTTAAGATATCTCAAAATCCTTTTGACAGCAGTATAATGAGATTCTTTCGGGCAGGATTGGTACCTAGCACAAACACATGTAGCATACATGATGTCTGGTCTACTAGCAGTCAGATAAAGGAGTGAGCCAACTATCCCTCTATACAAAGACTCATCTACAGGATTTCCTGCATCATCTTTGCTTAGAGACATACTTGTCCCAATTGGAGTTCTCATGGTAGTGGATGAATCTATACCATACTTCTTAATTAACTCCTGGGTGAACTTAGACTGGGATATGGACAAGCCAACATCAGTTTGTCTTACTTGGAGTCCCAAGAAGAACTTAAGTTCTCTCATGCTGCTCATTTCAAACTTCCCTTGCATAAGTTTTGCAAACTTTCTACAAAGGTTATTTTCAGTAGAACCAAATATTATGTCATCAACATATATTTGGACTATGATGATCTTTCCTTTAGATTCTCTAAGGAATAGAGTCTTGTCTATTTTCCCCCTTGAGAATTTGTTCTCAATGAGGAAAGTAGACAGGGTTTCATACCAAGCCCTTGGGGCCTATTTCAACCCATATAAAGCTTTCCTAAGTTTATAAACATAATTAGGTTTGAGTGGATCAACAAAACCTGAGGACTGTTCTACATAGACCTCCTCTTTTAAGTCTCCATTTAAGAATGCTGACTTAACATCCATTTGGAATACTTTGAAGCCTTGATATGCTGCATAGGCAAGTAATAGCCTTATTGCTTCCAACCTTGCCACTGGAGCAAAAGTTTGATCAAAGTCTATGCCCTCTTCCTGCCTGTATCCTTTGGCAACTAGTCTTGCCTTGTTCTTCACTATGATCCCACTCTCATCAAGCTTGTTTCTATAAATCCACTTTGTCCCTATGACATTGTGGCCCTTTGGTTTTGGAACCAACTCCCAGACCTTTCACCTTCTGAATTTATTTAACTCCTCCTGCATAACATCAATCCAGTGTGGGTCTTGAATAACTTCTTCAAATCTCTTGGGTTCCAGTTGAGATAAGAAGCTTGAGCAAAGAATTATATTTGAGTTCCTGCTTCTTGTTTGTACTCCATGTCTTGGATCACCAATGATCTGGTGTGCAGGATGATCCTTTAAATGTCTAACTGCTGGAGGTAATCTATCACCAGTTTGACCTTCTTCAATCTCTTCATTATGCTGCACCTCATGGTCTTCATTTTCCTCTTGAGTATCTTGTACTCCCCCTGGACAGCAACTACCATTTTCCTCATCCTGCTTTATAGTTGGATCTTCTCTGATAGTAAGCTAGTCCATCTTCTGCTGTATACATGTGGAGCTACAAGAACTACTAGGCAACTCACTGTTAATAAGTCTAGATTCATCAAATATGACATGAACTGACTCTTCTACAACTTGAGTAGCCAAACTGTAGACCCTATAAGCCTTACTATTGTTGTTGTACCCAACAAATATCCCATCTTGGGATTTGGCAGCAAACTTAGTTAGGTGAGACTTGCCATTGTTAAGCACATAACACTTGCAACCAAAGATCCTAAAATAGGATAAGTTTGGTTTTCTGCCTTTCATAACCTCATAGGGTGTCTTTTTGTGGCTTTTGGTGATGGAAGCCATATTGAGCACATGGCAAGCAATGTTTACTGCCTCAGCCCAGAAATATTCTGGGAGGTTAGTGTCACTCAATAGTGTTTTTCCAGCCTCAATCAATGTCCTATTCTTTCTTTCAGCAATGCCATTTTGTTGAGATGTTCTAGGTGAGGAGAATTCCTGATGAATCCCAAATTCTTCACACAACCTTGTCATACTTTCAGATTGGAATTCAGTTCTATGGTCACTTTTGATTTTGACCACTGAACTATCTAATTCATTCTGAATTTGTTTAACAAAATTGCAGAAGACATTTGAGGTTTCAGATTTCTGCCTCAGAAAGAATACCCATGAAAATCTAGAATAGTCATCTACAACCACAAAAGTGTAAACCTTCCTACCTAGACTATGAACTGGCATAGGACCAAATAAATCCATATGCAAGAGGTATAAGCACCTCACTGAGTCTTTGGTTTCTAGGCTATGCAAGGAGGATCTGGTCTGCTTGTCTTTTTGACAAGCTGAGCATATTCCATCCTTAAAGCACTTAACTTAAGGACCATTTCTCACTAACTCTTTACTAAAGAGTTGGCCAATAGTCTTGTAGTTAAGATGAGCTAGCCTCTTGTGCCATTTGACACAATGAGAGGCTTTCTCATCAGCCACAAGACAGATAGGAGAATTTCTATTCTCACTCTCAAAGTTTAGGCAATACACATTTCTATTTCTATAGCCAGTCAATATGACTTTTTGATCACTTGACCTCTTGATATGACACTCATTCTTAATAAATAAAATGTCATATCCAAGATCACTCAGCTGGCTTATACTTATTAGGTTGTGTTTCAAAACCTTCACATATGCCACTTGAGTGATAGTGATTAAGTTGTTAGAGATGTTACCAAACCCTTTGATGACTCCTTTTTCAGAACCACCAAAGATTACTTTAGGCATATTCAAAATTGGTGAGTAGTCCTTCAACAGTCCTCTTATTCCAGTTATATGCCTGGAACATCCACTGTCCAAGTACCATATAGGGGCATGGCAACTTGGACACACCTGCAACAAAGATTACTTAACCTTAGAACCCAAATAACTTTTGGGTCCTTGGTTCAAGTTAGCCTGAAACTTGACAAATCTGCCTGCAGCTCTTCTAACAGGTAGACTGTTATCCTTCCTGACATTGGTATTGTGCCAACAGTCTAAAGCATAATGGCCTATCTTGCCACAACACCATCACTCATACTTATTATGCCACTTTTTAGGTACAATCTTAGTTGTATTATTTACAGCAGATCTTTTGTTTTGTGCTGGGGCTTTGCCTTTATTATTGGACTATGCAGCCCATGCAGTTCCCTTAAAGCCTAATCATACCTTACCCTTTTGAGACACAAAGTCATCAATTAAGGGTAGGACAGATTTTGGCTTTGATAAACTAGTCACTATTTCCTTCTCTTTCTGAAGTCTGTTTTCCAGACTTTTGATCTGATCATTTTTGAATGTGATTGTACCCATCTGAATAACAGTTATGTTTTTCAGCTTGACAATCTCATTCATCTTCTGATCCCGCAGCTTATCTGAATCAGATGCAGCCAACTTAAGAGCTGTAATTTCCTTAGCCAGATTTTTGGCCAGGTTTTTGCTTCTCTTGAGTGCCTGCAACAAATCCTCATATTCATCTATAAGCTGATGAATATCTCCTTCAGATTCAGACCCATCCACATCTCTTGATGCAGATGCATCTGATTCTGACCCAGCGTAGTAATCAGAATCTGTAGATAAACTTTTTACCTTACTGGGGCCAGGCTGATCCTGACACTAATCTTCTTCAGACATAGCCATCAGTCCTTTGCACTGATGGTCTTTTTGCTCATAGATAGAGTTCATTAATTTCAAGAACTCATCCTCTTCTTTTGTTGCAAACAAACCAATATAGGCCTCAACCTCAGATTCAGACTCTGAAGTTGATTGATCTGTCCAACTTTTCTCTTTCTTAGCTACCAAGGATTTCTCCTTCTTGCTCTTGTGCTGAGACTTCTTTTTTATCATCAGACTCCTTCCTTTTGTCTGGACAGTCAGCCACAACATGCCCAGGTTTGTTGCAGCAATAGCAAATAATCTTTGATGTAGTTGACTTGCTAGGCTTTGTCCCACTCCTGTCCTTCCTGGATGATTTCCTCTTTTGATAATAGTCATCCTTGGACTGAGATGAGGATGGATTAGATCTCCACTGCTTCTTCTTTAAGAATCTCTGAAACTGCCTTGTGAAAGCAGCAAAGTCTTCATCAGAATTACTGCTATCTGAACTGTGATTATCAAAATTTTCTGAGTTCACTTCTGCCGATTTCTTAGGAGAAGATGGAGACATCCTCCTATTCTTCCTTGTAGCTTCTACCTTGAAGGCCACTGACTTTTCTCTAGAGTCAACCTTTGTATTTTTCTCTTCCTCCTTTCTGGCCAACACCTGCATCTCATAAGACAGCAATTTGTCAAACAGTGTTGGAGGTGAAATTTCTACCAGTCTGCCACTTCCCTTATGGCACAGATCTTTATATCCCAATCTTTAGTCAAAGACCTAAGGAATTTGTCATTCAACTCATATGTACTGAAGATTCTTTCATAGGACATTAGTTCATTTACAATTCTATAGAACTTCTTATAACATTCAGTTATGCTATCAGACTTAGCTTGTCTGAAACTCTCATATTCTTGATTAAGCATACACTTTCTATCTTGCCTAACCTCTTCAGAACCATCCATGTAGACAACCAATGTGTCTCACATCTCCTTGGAGGTTTTGCAGTGAATCAGATTCTGGAATGTTGAGTCATCTATGACACTCACTATAATATTCTGTGCTCTTTTATCCATTGTAGCCAAGATGATCTCATCCTTAGTCATTTCTGAAAAATCCTTAGGAGTCCTTTGATTAGCATCAAGAACAGAAACCTTCATTGGAATATATGATCCTTCCTTAACTTTTATATAAATTCTGGGATCAGATGCCTCCATAAATAGTCAAACCCTTTCCTTCCATATTCCAAAGATTTCCTTCCTGCAGATAGGCAACTTAATTGAACCAAGCTCTTTATGGTTTTCTCCTGAACCCATCTTCTTTAACTTAATTTTGCCTTACAGATCTACTGTTAAGTCTTTCTTTGAGGAACCTCCCTCTGATACCACTTGAAAGAATTGGTTCTTAAACACCTAAAGGGGGGGGGGGGTGAATAGGTGCAATTCCTATTTATTCTAAGGCAGAACTTTTGATTCAGTTGATTAACAAAAAATAGATAGTTCTACAGCTATCACAACACAAAAATAATAATATCACACACAATCACAGATTGCACACTGATTTATAGTGGTTCCCCAAGGTCTGGGTACAACCACTTTCCCCCTTCACCAATCTAGTAGTGTGCTAGATTCGGCCTAACTTCTTTCCTTCTCCTCAGATCCACAGATCTTACAGCTCAGAACCCAAACAAGGCTCCTACAACTCAGAGTGAGTCCACACTCCTATAGCTCAGGCAATCTGCCCTACCTCAGCCTTCAACAAGGCCGACAACTCAGAGATGAAAATCTCCTACAACTCAATCTCTCAGCCCTACCTCAGCCTTCAACAAGGCCTACCACACAGAGAACTTACTCTTCTACAACTCAGCCTTTATAAATCAGGCTTACAACTCAGATCTTAAAAAGATCATACAGAAAATAGATGTTACTTATAAATCTACCACCACCCTGACTGAGAGAGAAAGGATGAACGGTTTTTTGATCAGTTCTTGAACAGATCTGATGATAGAGATCAACCTATCTTAGCTTTCTTCAAAACTTCTTGAATCTGAACATAGTAGGGTTGATCTCCTTTGATGTCGATCTTCAATCAGCTTCTTTCTTGAAATTCAGAAATCAATCTGAATTTTTCTTGGCAGACTGGTTCAAAATCTGCACTTAAGAGACTTGTTGATGTAAGTCCCTTTCTTCACTTGAATAGATGGAGCTCTCTCTCTCCAAATTCTTCCGAAGATTTTTCTGAATTCTTCTTTGAATTCTCTTGACAATCTCTGAGTAGCTCATCACTTGAGAATGTCTTCTTAGATCTTCTGTTGAAAATCTTCTTTTATTTTTTGTGTGTTGTTTTTTCTCTATATATATCTTCTTGTCACATCTGTTGATAGAGAATGTCTTTATATAGACTTTCTCCATGGTAACCAGCTGACCGGTTTCTAACAAACTTCTGACAGCTCTGACAGTTGCAGTAGACCGGTTGGTTATGGCAGCTGTCAAGTCTTCCAGTCACTTCTTGAAACTCTGTGTCTGTCAGCAAAGTGTCGAGACTGAACTTCATCTTGTGTCGACACAAGTAGACTAAGTGTCGACACAAGACTTGGTGGTGTCGACACAGCTCCCTTGGTGTTGACACTGCTTCTCAACACAGCTTCTGTAGAATATGTCGACACTAGTTCTGTGTGTCGACACAGTCACTTCTTCTCTTAACAAAAAATTAACTTTGTTGAAAGTCTGCTATGTGTCGACACAAGTCCTGTGTGTCGACACAGTTGATGTCGACAAAGTCTTCTGTGTGTCGACACTGCCTCTGTATGTCGACATAGTTGCTGTCGACTAAGCTTTTCAGTGTGTCGACTCTGCTTCTGTGTGTCGACATAGTTTCTTCTGGTGTCGACACAGCCTTTCCAAGTGTCGACACAATTGACTCCAGGTGTCGACACAGCTTTTCTCCAGTGTCGACACAAGCCTTCATAAGTGTCGACACAGCTTCTTCTGGTGTCGACTCATGGACTTGAAACTTTTCCTGCATACCTGCATTTTCTTAACCTGCACATATAAACTCAAAACAACATCAAATACACCTTGATGCATATCATTGAGTAAGGTGAGACTTCTTCAAATCTGGTACACATTTTCCAATGTACCCAACAGCGCCGGACAGAAGGGCGGTCAATCGGTGTCGTGCCGTCGGGGTTCACGAGAGACGGGGGTTAGGGCCGGCGGGCTGCTCACGGGAGGAGAAAGAAGAGGGATTTCTGGGTACAAATATCAAGGAGGAGGATGGAAAAAAGGCAAAAATTTAGAAATATTTGGGTATGAATATCCAAATATTGGGTATGAATAACAATACCCAATTTAAAATGTGGTGTTTTTTTTATTTTTTAGTAAATACGATCAGATTTTTTGAGTCATCGGATCTGTTGCGGACTAACTCAATATCCCGGTCGGACCAAATTCAATTGGACCGTCTTAGCTTGCGGGGCGGTCGAGCTTCTTGAAATTTGTGAAGTGAAAGTGGGTGAATGGAGCACTTGGACCTATCCGCGCGAACTACACGGACAGGGTTGGCGGACTGCTAGGTCGGCAGGGATGTTGCAGGCGGTTTGTTCTGTAGCGGCCTGGGAGGTCTGTTCGCGCGGACTATGCAGACAGCATCGGCAGTTTGCCAGGCCGGATTGTGCTCAACAGGCAGTTGGATCCCAGGAAGTAACCAGGCGGAGAGAAACTATATCCACGGAGTTCGGCATGAAGCGGACTGAAGAACTGGAGCTCTGCAAACTGGCTTGGCAGTTGTCTGGGTCTTGCTCTGGTGCAGCGGCAAGTGGAAACCGCGGAGACCGCCAGTCAGTGCGGACTGATGTTGGAGCTCGCCGGGACATGCGGACTGGATCCAGTGTCCGCCAGTAAGTGCGGACTGTCCCTTGTGGCCAGTGGTGTGGACTTGGTTGGTTCTGAACCAAGTCCATGTTTGTCTCAGTCCGGGGAGATCGCGCAGTGGAGTGCGGACTGCTTCTCAGTCCGCCAAGCTCGGCAGAAGTGCATGTGTCTTGGTTACGAGTTTGGGGATATGCGAACTGGAGGTTGTGTTCGCAACTGCGTGCGGACTGGAGCTGGAGTCCACTGAGTCCGGTAGGTGTCTTGATGATAAGGCAGTGGACTCAGGGTATGCCGACTGGAGTCGTCTGCAGGGATATGCAGACTAGAGCTGTCCGCAGTATGTGCAGACTGGATCAGCGTTTCTGCTGAGTCCGGCTGTTGCCTTGGTGGCGAAGCCATGGGCTCGGGATTGGCGGACTGATGTGGTATGTCCGCTGAGTCCGACATTTGCCTTGTGACGAGGCTGTGGGCTCGGGATAAGCGAGCTGGAGCTGTGTCCATGGATTGGCGGACTGCTGCTGCAGAGTCCGGCTGTGGCGGTCTTGGCTTGGCCTTTGGTGACAAGGCGGACCGGCATTTGTGTCCGGCCTTATAGAAGCTAGGCAGGCTGGTTATCTTGCACAAGGTAGCAGCGGACTGGAGTGTATCCGCAGGTCTTGCAGATACACATGCGTCTTGCTGCGGGATGTGGCGGTAATCCTATCGGCTAGGGCGGTGACCACACTCATCATCGTGCCTATAAATAGGACCCATGTCACATCAGGAATAGTAACTTGAGTAACCAAGAAACCAACCGAAGTAAGTCAACAGTAACTTGAGCCTGCACAAGTTGCAGCAGACTACGTTTTTGGTGTCCGCGCGTTTTGGTTGAGTTGACCGGGTTGTGTTGTGCAGGTTGTGCGGATAGCACTGGAAAGCCAGGACTTGGCTTTGATTGCGGTCAGGGATAGTGCGGACTCTACGGTTAAGCAACAGGCGGTAAACAGCAGGTCGCGGACAGCGACCAGACGGTCTTCTCTTTGGCAACTTGGTTCGGGGTTCAATAAGTCGCTTGCTTCAGGCAGACTGTTCTATTCGGCATTGGAGCGTGTGCGGTCTAGAGGCTAGGCGACCTCACGGTTAGGCGGCTTGCAGATCGGCGGCTAGATCTAGCATTGGAATAAGGGGTAGTCCGCGCGTCTTGGGTTGCAGTCTGGCGACCTGGCGGACTGAGCGGACTCCACAGCAGTAGACCGGCGGCTTGGTGTTGAGTCTGCACGGCTTGTTTCTCTTGTCTTGTATTTGTTGTTTCTATTTTCCATTGGGTGGTTGTTTGGTGAAGCATGTCTCGCCATGTATGTCTCGCTGTGTAAAGAAGATTGATGTGAATCAATAAAGACTCTTATGCTGCATGTGTTTGCTGGTTTACTGGCTTTAGTTGAGATAACCCCTGCTCACTCCAGGTTCCAGGGAAATTACCGCATGATCAAGGTGTGATCTTGATAGTGCTGAGAATATTAATTTAGCATCAGGCTATCTTGTTGACCACATGGAGGATTCAACATGGTAGTAGTGCCAGGTTGTTGAATTTTAACATAGTATCAGAGCTGGACTGAAGTGGATAATCAGTGATCAAATGAAGTGGTTGTTACTCTTTGAAGAGGGAACCAGTGGTAGAACCATGACAGTGGAAGATGCAAGTTGTCTTGGAATTGATCTCCTTATAGAGACAAACTTTGATAGGTGGAAGTCTTATATGGAGAGCTTTCTTCTTGGCGAGGACCTTTGGGAGGTAGTATGTGGAGCAGAAAGACAAGAGGCTACTGCTGGCAATGCTGAAGAGATGAGAGCTTGGAAGGAGACAAATGTGAATGCAGAGTCTATTCTCAAGCAGGTGATCTCATCGGAGATCTTGGACCACATGAGTGGATGTCGGTCAGCTGCAGAGGTTTGGACTTCCCTTGATGGGTTGTTCAAGAAGGAGGTGAAGGTTGCTGCAGAGGATGGTCCTTCTACTTCATTTTAGCAAGAGGGGAGTGTTTCTCCTAGGCGATGTTCATCTCAGGAAAGAAGGACCAAGGTGTTATAAATGCAAGCATCATGGTCATCTCAGGAAAGAGTGCAAGGTTGTCTTGCTCTCGGCGAACGTAGCTCATGTTGGGAGTAAGGAGACGAACTTAGTTGGGTCATCAAAAGTTCAAGTACTGATCGGATGAAGGCCAGTGATAGTGCAGCTATCTGGCATGAAAGACTGGGACATGTAGGGATGGACAAGCTGAAAGCAATGTCGGTAAGAAGACTCGTAAGAGGATTGCCTAGATTGTCATCCTATGGCGATGGTCAGGGGTATGCGGGATGTCAGCATGGTGAAGCTTATCACGTTATGGTTGGTAAGGCACAATCCAGATGTAAAGCACCTTTGGAGGTTGTCCATTGTGCTCTGGTTGGACCGACCGTCACCGCCAGTCTTGGAGGCAGCAGGTTCATGCTGATATTGGTTGATAACTATTCAAGGTATACTTGGGTATACTTCATGAAGGCGAAGTCAAACATGATGCGCTTGTTTGTGGAGTTCAAGAAGCTTGTAGAAGGCCAGCTTGGCCTGCGGATCAAGAAGTTGAGGACAAGCATCAGTGGTGAGTTTGGCTCAACCGAGTTCTCAAACTTTTGCAGAAAGCATGGGATTCAGAAGGAGCTTTCTTGTGGACATACTTCACAGCAAGGCGGTATTACAGCTCGGATGATCCACTAGTTAACGGAGACCTGCAAGTGTCGGCTTCGGAGCAGAGGCGTTCCTAAGGCCCTTTGGGCGGAAGGAATGGTCTGCGCTGCTCATGTCATCAATTGGATGCCTCGTAGTCCGATCTATGTGAAGACTCCTTATGAGCTGATGTTCGGGGTGAAGCCCAGTGTAAAGCACCTACGGGTGTTTGGATCTATCTGCTACGTACACACTCTGGTTGCTCTCAAGACGAAGCTAGTCTTTGTTGGGTATGATGAGCAGAGGAGAAGATGGAGGTGTATGGATCCTACGACGAAGAGCCTCATCGTGTCGAGAGATGTTCTCTTCGATGAGTTGATGCCATATTGGGATAACTCTTACGTGGAGCTAGAGATGAGCAGGTCGGATAGTGGGCTGAAGGAGGCTGCTACTAAAGTTCAGATGGAGCTGCCTGAGTCACCAGGAGCTCCAGGTTGTTCTAGCTCCGGGGCAAAGGCGTCAGGGTTAGGAAGCAGGGGGAGCAATGCTCCAAGTACTTATGGCTCTAAGGCGGAGGCTTCCAGTTCAGGAAGTAGAGGGAGCGATGTTCCAGGTAGTCCTTATTCAAGAGGGGAGTCTTCTGGTTCAGGTAGTAGGGGGAGCATCGCTCCATGTGCTCCTGGTTCCAGTGAGGAGGCGTCTTGTTCAGGAAGCAAGGAGAGCATTGTTCCGGGTTTGCTCGGGAACGGAGCTGGTTCAGGAGCAGCGGAGGTGGTTAGCCATGATTAGGTTCTTCGGAGATCGAAGAGGATCAGTAAGCCACAAGCTCGATATAGCAAAGGGAACACGGTGGACTTGGTCCCATATTTCCTTGCAAGCCCTCAGGTCGAGCGAGGACCTTCTGGCTGTGATGACCCCACTAGAATCAAGGAGGTGATTGACAATAAGGCTGAGGAGGTGACTATGTTGGATCCCTAGTTGGATTTATGCTAGGTTCACTAAATTAGGATGTTTGACCCAACATGTATAGCTAGGGTCATGTGTGTGTCCTAGAGTCTAGGCCATATTCTTAGAGTCAACACTACATGGACCAGCTATCAACAGACTGCAAAGGACTCAAGACTTAGAGAAATTTCAAAGACTCAGAAAATGAGTTCGACGTTCGTCGAACTCAGGTCGACGGAAGTTGTGCTCAGCTCGACGAACTTAGAGAGAATTCTCTGAGCTGAGCTCGACGAACTTGAATCTCAGGTCAACGATTTCCAGAGTATACTTCAACATTCCAAGTCCAGAATTCTTTACACTTAACTCCAGTCGACGAACTTAGTTCTCAGGTCGACGATTGTTGGATATTCTACTTCAACATCTTATTCCAGAAACATCTAAGTATTCTAAGTCCAGAATCACACTCCAGTCGACAAATTCACCTTCTCAGCTCGACGAACTTAGATCACAGTCTTGGCAAGATTTATCAAGTAGCGGTTAGAAGTTCTCAGCTCGACGAAACTAGTTCTCAGGTCGACGAACCCAGTTCTGAGGTCGACGATTTCTAGACATGTTACTTCAATATTCTTAAGTCCAAGAAACATGGAACTCTGAAATCCAGTCGACGAAGTTATATTCTCAGCTCGACGATCTTGATGCACAGAATTAGTAAGGTTCCAGAGAAAACAGTTGTCTGTTGTTAGGTCGACGATCTTGGATCTCAGCTCGACGAAATGTCTTCAAATCTTCAGACTGAGCTCGACGAATTGTTTACCTCCAAATTATTTCGTCGATCTCAGATCGAAGAATAATTTTATTTTTCATGGAACAGAGTTTGTCGATTCATATTCTGGAAAACCTTATATCTAGGTTTTCTTCGACCTCTGTCTCGCGCTTTCAGTTCTCATGCACTTGATCTTCACTTTTCTCTAGCAGGTGAACTAATGGCTATTCCAGTGGGAAGTCTTGCGGCGATGAAGTTCGATACAGGATTTCATGTGGACTTTGACTCTTTTCAATATTCAGACCCAATCTTCCTAGACATCCTGCAACTTCATGAAGAATAGCAATTGAAGAATCTGCTGTCCACTAGGATCAAGATATCTGTAGCTGAGATCAGAGAGTGGGTCTATACTTCCTCCACCACATATGAGAACACTATGACAAGGACAGTATCAGGTAATGATATTTCTCTTACTCTCGCCGTCCTAACAAAAATTTTCGGATTAAGTAATGGTGAAGAAGAGTTAGAAATTGATACTGAGGAATATGATGTGATGTTGAGTATGATGGGTTATACTAGAGAAACCCCAAATAAGTTGCTGAAGAAACACTTGTCTGCTGAGTTCAAATTTCTAGCAGATATTGTGGGTAAAGTGCTGATGGGCAAGCACACTGCATATGACTACATAAACAGGCACCAATTCGTGGTTATGTGTGTTGTGGTTAACAAGAAGAAAGTCAACTGGGCTCAGATCATGTTTGATCTGATTAAGAAAAAGAATACAAAGAAAGAGGTTTGCTTTGGAAGGATCTTAGGGATCTTCCTAAAGGAAAAGGCTGTTGAATCCCTGGTCTCCCAGACCATATTCATCAATGCCTCCGAGAGGCTAACCTGTGACCTATTTGGCAGGTGGGAGAGGACCATCACCAAGCCTTCCAAGGCTTCTTCCACTTCCACCAGGGCTTCTGAGATTACCAGGGCTGCTCCAGCCTCTCCCCACCCTACTAAAGAAGCTCCCTCCACCTCCCACATTCCCTCTTCTCCTCACCACCACCAACAACAACCACTTCACATCACTACCCTAATTCCATCTCCTGCACAGTCTCCACCTCCACTCTCTCCACAAATAAATATCACTGAAATTCCCTCCTCTCCCATTCAGGTATCCCATCAACCCTCTCCTTCCCAATCACCACAACCTAGGGTTGATATCGAGTCGAGTTCGAGCGATTTTAGCTCGGCTCGAAATCGAAATTTTCGACTCGAACTCGGCTCGAAATCGACTCGAAATTGAAATTGATTTCGAGTCGAGTCGGCTCGACTCGGAATGGCTCGATTCTGTGTCGGCTCGAAATCGAATCGAGTTGGCTCGAAATTGAATCGAATCAGCTCAAAATCGAATCGAGTCAGCACGAAATCGAATTAAGTCGGCTCGAAATTTAGCAATTTTTCGTTTTATTTCTAGTTTGCTCAAAATAAAATTGGGCAACGTATAAATTTAGCAAATGAAACACTTAAAGTCTTCATTCTTTTTATTTAGGTTTAAATTTTGTTATTTTTAATCTTAAAATAAGAATATATTAATAAATACATAATTTTTTAAATTAATTCAAGTTGATTCGAATCATATTTCGAGTGATTGAGGGCTGGCTCGAAATCGACTCGAAATCAGATTCGAGTCAAATTGAATCGACTCAAATTGAGTCGAATCAATTTTAACCGATTCCGATTCGGCTCAATTTTCGAACGATTTTCGAGCGATTTTCGAGTTTCGAATAATATGCTCAGCCCTACAACAACCATCCCATTCTCATATTCCCTCTCCCCATGGTACACCAACTCCATCACCACCTTCATCTCCTTTACCCCCCCCCCCCCCATCTGGACAACCTCCCATCTTTTAATCTGCTTACCTCCCCTCCTCATACTTCTTTTATTCCAGAGGTCCACATGATAGATGCTTTACCTCCTCCTCTACCATCATCTTCCATCCCTCCTTTTGTTTCCATTGAAATACCTTCTGCCACACCCTCTGCATCTCTGCCATTGGACCCCTCCATTATTCCATCTCTCCTTGCACTTCTCACTCCCCTCCTCAAAACAATTATAGCAGAGGCTATTTCACCTCTTGCTTCCTCCATATCTTCTCTTACTAATAAGATATATGCTCTTTTTGATCCTCCCTCTTCAGTTAAGGGCCTGGCTCCAGTGTATACTGAAACCAGGCAGGGGGAGATACTCAATGAAGAAGTAGCAGCAGAATTAGCAGCAACAGCAGAAACGACAGCAATAGAACCAAAAGTAGTAGTAGCAGCAGACACAGCAGAAAAAGTAGCAGCAGAAGCAGATGCAGATGCTGATCAAGATTTATTTGCTTTAATTCATTTTATTGAATCCGATATGAAAATAGATGAGCAGGTCCCAGAGGCAATAACAACTGCTGGTGATTTCATTATAAATCCCACAGTTGCTATTTTACAATTGTTGAGCAGTTTTAATACAGCTTATTTTAATAATCTTCCAGAGTACAGATTCAATCCATCCATGGCTATAGTCCCATACATCACACCAATAAGCCCCAAAGGTGTCAAGCAACTAATGACCAGTTTTGCAGTAACAGAGATTCCAGCCATTCCATCTCCACCACAATTTGTTTCCCCCATTATCTCATCTCCTCCTGCTCCAGTTTTTATTATGGATGATTCACCCATGCCTGATCTTGATACACTGATCATGGCAGCTATAGAAGAAGAAAATAAAATAGTGGCTGAATGCACTGTTATGTATAGCCCTCCTGTTCCAGCTTCAGCTCCTTCTCCAGCTCCTCCTCCAGCTCTTACTCAGGCTGAAAAACCAATTGATAAATAAGTACTAAAGGCCATTAATGCCTTATATGATGCTCCTCAAGATTCTGATGATGAGGATGATTATGAAGAGGACTCAGATGATGAGCCCAAGAAAAAGAAAGTGTCTAAGAAGAGGAAAGATCCTCCATCTCCTGCCCCAAAACCAAACCCAGCAAATGACACTCCATACTATATACTCCAGAAGATTACACCTTATAAGGGCATGCCAGCATGAATGTGGCTGTCCAAAAATCAACAGAAAGAAAGTAAGAAAAGCAGAAGATATTCCTCACATCAAAGATACAGAAATGATCCTCCTCCTCCACCTTTTGCTGGTGCTTCCAATTCTTCAACTCAAATGACTACCCAGTTTCAAGCCTATCAAAGACATCAGGGTAGGTCCTCCTCTTCAGGAAGCATCCAGCAAAGGCATTATTCATCTGGCAAACAACAACAACAACAACATCAACAACAACAATTCACTGAACATCAAAAGGCTGAAAGCCCCAAGAGACCTGCTTCCCCTCTTGTACCCTTTGAAGATCCAAAGTCAGCTACAACTGCTAGGATGGCCAGATTCCAGGAATTGGTTGTCCTATCCATAATCAACAAAACAAGAGCTGAAGGAAAGGATCCATCTGAATATACTACAATGTCCAAGTACAGAAAGGAAGAACTTACCAGGTTTGCTAAGGCTAATAAATTTTTCAATGTTGATGATTATATGAAGTTACATCCTGAAGTTGTAGTGCCAAGAGCCACCTCCCTTAACATCCTTGGAGCTGCTGACATGACCATGACAAAAGCTCAAGCAACAGATCCAAACAGGGAGATCAAGTTTACACAGCCAGGTGACAAAGCTAAGGAGGATAAGCCAAAGGAGCCCAAGAAGAATAAATGAACTTTAAACTGTTTAAGTCTTTTGATTATTTTAAAACTGTCTGTTTATATTCTGATACAAAGCTCTGTGTATATATATATCTGCTGCACATTTAAATTTTTCATGCTAGATATATATTTTATTGCTTTGTTATTAATGTAAGTATGTAATTAGTGACCTTACCGAAATAGGGGGAGATTGTTGGATCCCTAGTTGGATTTGGGCTCGGTTCACTAAATTAGGATGTTTGACCCAACATGTATAGCTAGGGTCATGTGTGTGTCCTAGAATCTAGGCCATGTTCTTAGAGTCAACACTGCATGGACCAACCATCAACAGACTGCAAAAGACTCAAGACTTAGAGAAATTTCAAAGACTCAGAAAATGAGTTTGACGTTCATCGAACTCAGGTCGACAAAAGTCGTGCTCAGCTCGACGAACTTAGAGAGAATTCTCTGAGCTGAGCTCGACGAACTTGAATCTCAGGTCAACGATTTCCAGAGTATACTTCAACATTCCAAGTCCAGAATTCTTCACACTTAACTCCAGTCGACGAACTTAGTTCTCAGGTCGACGATTGTTGGATATTCTACTTCAACATCTTATTACAAAAACATCTAAGTATTCTAAGTTCAGTATCACACTCCAGTCGACGAATTCACCTTCTCAGCTCGACGAACTTAGATCACAGTCTTGGCAAGATTTATCAAGTAGCAGTTAGAAGTTCTCAGCTCGACGAAATTAGTTCTCAGGTCGACAAACCCAGTTCTGAGGTCGACGATTTCTGGACACGTTACTTCAACATTTTTAAGTCCAAGAAACATGGAATTCTGAACTCCAGTCGACGAAGTTATATTCTCAGCTCGACGATCTTGATACACATAATTAGCAAGGTTTCAGAGAAAGCAGTTGTCTGTTCTTAGGTCGACGATCTTGGATCTCAGCTCGACGAACAAAGATTATCTGGTCAACGAACTTGACATCTCTGCTCGACGAACTCTGGACACAGATCGACGAATTCTGTTCTCTGCTCAACGAATTCTGTAAAGTTCCAGACTTAGAAATCCCCCCCCCCTCTCTGTCCCTTTTCTATTGCAATAATTCCCGAGTAATCAATGCTAAATATTCTCTGAATATTACCGTTAGAAGCAAGCATTGATTACGGTCTTCATCAGGAGTATTGCTTGCCATTTTTCTATGGGACAGATGGGGAAACCAATCAATGCAATTATTCTCCAGGCTATCAGAAATGAATGCAGGAAGGAATTCAAATTTCAAAAGGAAATTCATATGGAAAATATAAAAGGGATTTTCTTTCTCTTCCTGAGCACGGTGAACAAACACAAAGAATAAGGATCTTCTTCTCTCTCTCGACAACAATTTAAGACATAGAGAATACAGAGCACAGAGATTCAGAGAAATAAGCCCTAGACTAGAAAAAGAACATCAAGCTGAAGAAGAAGAACAACCATTTAAATCAAGAGTCTTCTTCTGTCTTTATTCCAGGATTATTCAAAGGATAACAAACATTATATCTGTCAAGAAGTTCCTGAAGTTCTTCTGGTCAAAGCAAGAGTTTGAAGACCTATCACTCTGCAGCAAAGCTTCAACTTCCTGAACCATTCAATATCTCAGGGGGAGCCTTTTATAACATCAAAATCCACTAGAGTCTTCTCAGTTGTATCTGAGAAAGTGAAGATAAAATCACTCTCTCATCCCCCTCTGTATAAAGGGTTCTTAACTCCCTTCAAAAGTTATTCCTGGTTGCAAGTCACCTGATCAAAATACTTGAGATTTGGTTTTTGAGCACCTGATCAAAAGCTAATTGGTGGCAGTCACCTGATCAAAAACCTGAGTGTATTCCTACCAGGGTGGTAGAAGAGTGGATGTACCCAGGTTGGAGAACCACCATAAAATTCTTGTGTTGTCTGGCTTGCTCTTTTCTTTTATTCTTATTATGGCTGTGCTAGTTAGGTTGTTGTGTTTGTGATAACTTATATTTGTTGTGCCTGTGTTAGACCATATTATTTTAGGACTAAGTTTTTATTTACAGCAACAGTTTTAAAAACTTAAAGATACTCTATTCACCCCCCCTAGAGTATACCAGATCTAACCCCTAGCTTTCAAGCTATTCTCAGAGGTGATGATCCTTGGGATTTTGTGCCCAAGGTTGTTGGTGATACTCCTGTGATGCATGAGTTGAGGTTGAAGCTGAAGAAGAAGGCAGAGGGAAGCATGACTCCTTTTGGGAGATGCTGGATGGCTCCCTCATGCTCCATGATATGCGGGGCGAGGACTATGTCATGGACATCTCTTCGTAGGTGCTATCGGAGGGACCAGGTGCAAGGTTACGGGAGCTGCTGGAGTTATTCACCACTTCTCACTTCAAGGGTGAGAGTTGAAATTTGTGAAGTGAAAGTGGGTGAATGGAGCACTTGGACCTATCCGCGCGGACTACGTGGATAGGGTTGGTAGACTGCTAGGTCGGCAGGGATGTTGCAGGCGGTTTGTTCTGTAGCGGCCTGGGTGGTCTGTTCGCACGGACTACGCGGACAGCATCGATGGTTAGCCAGGCCGGATTGTGCTCAGCAGCCAGTTGGATCCCAAGAAGTAACCGGGCGGATAGAAACTATATCCGCGGAGTCCGGCATGAAGCGGACTGAAGAACTGGAGCTCTGCACACCAGCTTGGTAGTCATCTTGGTTTTGCTCTGGTGCAGCGGCAAGTGGAAACTGCAGAGACCGCCAGTCAGTGCGGACTGATGCTGGAGCTCGTCGGGACAGGCGGACTGGATCCAGTGTCCGCCAGTAAGTGCAGACTGGCCCTTGTGGCCAGCGGTGTGGACTTGGTTGGTTTTAAACAAAGTCCATGTTTGGCTCAGTCTAGGGAGATCGCGTATTGGAGTGCAGACTGCTTCTCAGTCTGCCAAGCTCGGCAGAAGTGCATGTGCCTTGGTTGCAAGTTTGGGGATATGCGGACTGGAGGTTGTATTCGCAACTGCGTGTGGACTTGAGCTGGAGCCGCTGAGTCCGGTAGGTGTCTTGATGATAAGGCAGTGGACTCAGGGTATGCGGACTGGAGTCGTCTGCAGGGATATGCAGACTAGAGCTGTCTGTAATATATGTTGAATGGATCGGCGTGTCCGCTGAGTCCGGCTGTTGTCTTGGTGGCGAAGCCATGGGCTCGGGATTGGCGGACTGTCGTGGTGTGTCCGCTGAGTCCGACATTTGCCTTATGATGAGGCTATGGGCTCGGGATAAGCGAGCTGGAGCTGTGTCCGCGGATTGGCAGACTGTTGCTGCGGAGTCCGACTGTGGCGGTCTTGGCTTGGCCATCGGCAACAAGGCGGACTGGCATTTGTGTACGACCTTGGAGAAGCTAGGCGGGCTGGCTATCTTGCACAAGGTAGCGGCGGACTGGAGTGTATCCGCGAGTCTTGCGAATACACGTGCGTCTTGCTGCGGGATGTGGGGTAATCCTATCGGCTAGGGCGGTGACCACACTCATCATCGTGCCTATAAATAGGACCCATGTCACATCAAGAATAGTAACTTGAGTAACCAAGAAACCAATGGAAGTAAGTGAACAGTAACTTGAGCCTGCACAAGTTGCTGAGGACTGCATTTTTGGTGTCCGCGCGGTTTGGTTGAGTTGACCGGGTTGTGTTGTGTAGGTTGTGCGGATAGCGCTAGAAAGCCAGGACTTGGCTCTGATTGCGGTCAGGGACAGTGCGGACTCTGCGGTTAAGCAACAGGCTGTACACAGTAGGTCGGGGACAGCGACCAGATGGTCTTCTCTTTGGCAACTTGGTTCGGGGTTCAATAAGTCGCCTGCTTCATGCAGACTGTTCTATTCGGCATTGCAGCATGTGCGGTCTGGCGGCTAGGCGACCTCACGGTTAGGCGGCTTGTAGATCGGCGGCTAGAGCTAGCATTGGAATAAGGGGTAGTCCGTGAAAGAGCAGCTAGATCAGATATACTCTAGAGGGGGGGGGGGGTGAATAGAGTATATGGTGCTTTTAAAGTTTTTACAACAGTTATTGTAATAAGAGTGAGCAGGAAAGCAGTAAATAAAACTAATCACATCACTAAGTAAAACAAAAGCTAAGCACAGAAAAATCAGGGCCAGAAACAAAAATGAAAACAAGCAAAACCAGAAGACACAAGGAAATATAGTGGTTCCCCTAAACTTGGGTACATCCACTCTTCTACCACCCTAGGTAGGAATCCACTGTAGGATGAGTTGATCAGGTGTCCTGGGCACCAATGAGCTTTTGATAAGGTGCTCAAAAACCAAACCAGAGTTTTTGATCAGGTGTCTTTCCACCAATGAGCTTTTGACAAGGTGCCCATGACACCTGATCAACTTTTGAAGGGAGTTTGAGAAACCCTTTACAGAGTGGGGGTGAGAGAATGATGGAAGTCTTCTCTTTCTCAAACAACTGAGAAGACTATGTGGATTGTTGATGTCAAAGCTCCCCCTGAATCCTTGAGATCTTCAGGAAGAAAAGCTTTGCTGAGGGTGATAGGCCTTCAAAGATTGAACTCCAGCAATAGATGATTTCAGCAAAAAGTGACTGAAATGTTGAGTGTCTGGAGTCTGGAAATATGTTGGCCTTGAACACTTTGAAGACTAAGGAGATTTTAAGATTTGAGAAAGCTTGTTCTCCTTGGATGTGTGTTCTTCAGAATTCTTTTGTGACAGAAGATTTTTGAATGTGTCTCTGTAATATGTATCCTCTCTTTGTATTGTGTGTTTTTCTCTATATGTCCTGTTGAGAGATTCAAAAGAAATCCTCTCTTTTATTCTCTGGTATGGAATAGAATAACATTCTCTGTCAAGTATAGCCGTTGGCCTGCATTAATTGCATCCTTAATTGCATAATCTCTTCTGGAGGAAAGTCCATAGATATATTCCTTGAAAAATCCCTTGAAACTTGGTCCAGAATTGAATGAGAACGGCTAGGAAATCTTTGAATTAATTGCAGAATAACTCCTTAACTGATTTGAATTTGAATTTAGAATCATCCTGGAAGTTATCTGAAATCGTCGAACTGAGCTCTGCTATCGTCGAGCTGAGCTTAGCGATCTGGAAACATACAACAGCAAAAATATTGTCGATCTGAGCTCAAAGATCGTCGAACTGAGCTCAGAGATAAAGTTCCAAAGCAGAGTCAAAATCGTCAACCTGAGCTCACCGATCGTCGAATGGAGTTCGACGATATGAAGAAGTTGAGCTCAGCGATCGTCGAATGGAGTTCGACGATCTGTCGAAGTTGAGCTAGACGATCGTCGATCGGAGTTCGACGAATCGTCGTGCTGAGCTCGACGATATGACTTAGTCTCCAAACACAAAATCTTGGTCTTCAGGACAGCTTCCAAACCTAGACTTCTAACCCTTAGACTCAATTCTAATTGACCTATTAAGCTATACAGGAGGTCAAGCAAACGTTTCTAGAGATATAGTGATCCTGGCCCAAATTAGTAATAGGGTGTTCCAACAATCTCCCCTATTTGGGTTAGGATTACTATTTACAGACTTTGGAAAAACTTAAATAACAACATACAATCAGTAAAATATAAAAACAACAGCTAGACATTGCAGAATAATCACAGAGATATATATGGCATCCAGATAATCAGAAATTATAGAAATTATCACCTTACAATATCATTTCTTCTCTTTGCCCTTAACCATTTTTATTTCTCTGTTAGGATTTAGGGCTTCCTTCTTAGATCTGGTGTCATCTGCTGCACCTAATGATGTCTGCTGTTTAAGCCTGGGAACCACTGCTTCAGGGTGTAATTCCATGTATCTGTCAGCATCAAAGAACTTACTTGAAGCATATCTCTCTAGTTCTTTCTGTCTCTGTTCAGACATGGTTGAAATGTTGGAAGAATCTAATCCTTGTTCTCTGGCCTTTTTAATTTGGTCCAGTGCAGCTAATTCCTTTAACCTGGCAGTCCAAGCAACTGGATTATTTTCAGTGTCCTCATAAGGTACAGGTGGCTCATACCTGTTGGAGGGATTGTCTTGAGGAGGCCTGGCATACACAGTCTCTTTCAGCTTGTAAGGGAAAGAACCAGATGTTGTATCAGTTGAAGTTTGTCTTTCCCTGGAATATGGGTGCTGCCTGGAGTAACCTTTAGAATAGACTTGAATATCTCTCTGATTACCCCTATATCCTCCTCTCCTAGAATGTGAACCCCTGGATTGGCTTTCCCTGTGGTAAGATCTGGCATGAGGTTGATAGGGAGCCTGACTTCTGGCTGGGGGTTGACTTGTAGAGCTTCCACCTGCACCTGCATCAGGAGGAGGTGGTGGAGGAGGATGAGAGTGCTGGAATTGGGATGAACCCTTCTCATATTTTCTCTTTTTCTTCATTGCTTTTAGCTGGTTCTTGGAATACTGCATCCAGTGTTCAGTGATTGGGCAGTCATGTAAGATGTAATATGAGATATCATTGTTATCTTTAACTTTAGCAGGAGGTACCCTTTTCATAGCCTTGCTCCTTGCCTTTCTTTTCCTGGCAATGGTAGCAGAAGAGTCATCAGAGTCTATTTTAAATTCATCAGATTCAGAACTCTGGTCATCATAGAGAGCATCTATTTTCTTCATCAAGTCTTTCTTGAGTTGTTCAGAAGCAGATGAGGCAGAAGTTGAAACAGCAGCAGCAGCAGCAGGTATTGAAGGTGAAGCAGAAACAACAATAGCAGCAGCAGTAGGCTCTGGACAGGTGACAACAGCAGCAACTTCACTAGCAGCAGCAGAAACAACAGATTCCCTAACAGCAATAGAAACAGAAGGAGCATCATCAAAAACTGCAGAAGGCTCAAATTCAGTGGCCTCTGACATCAGAATGTCCTTGGAAGATGGTTCATCAGAAACAGCAGAAACTTCAGCATCAGCAGTATCAACATTCTCAGAAGCAAAATCAGTCCTTTCTTCAGAAGAAGCAGCAGCAGCAATTATTGAATTTATAAAAGAAGTGATAATGCTAGGGTCACAGCAAGAGAAAGGCACAAGTGCCTTGGATAAGTCTTCTGGGGGCTGGACAGCATTACCCTCTGGCAGACAGCTGAAGTAAGCAGAATCAAAAGCTGAAAGCAAAGACCTGAGGTCTATTGCAAGAACTGTAGTTGAAATCTGACTTTCTGGAGGCACAACAACAGCAATAGAAGGAGGAGCAGCAGAAGAAGCAGAACTAACAGCAGCAGTAGACAGAGAG
Organism: Platanthera guangdongensis; assembly: GCA_039583875.1. Taxonomy (NCBI): domain Eukaryota; kingdom Viridiplantae; phylum Streptophyta; class Magnoliopsida; order Asparagales; family Orchidaceae; genus Platanthera; species Platanthera guangdongensis. The sequence continues at coordinate 152,826,444 of CM077161.1, read as the reverse complement.
CTTGCAGAAACAGCAGCAGCAGCAGCCGCAGCATGAAGATTTTCTTCATATGGCATCTCCCCCTGCCTAGATGCAGACAGGTCTGGATCAAGGCACACTGCTGTAGGTGCTGCCTGAGGGAAGAGGGAAGAAAGCCTAGCAGAAAGGGCTGCCACTGATAGGTGCAGAGGAGCTAAGGAGGTCTCCAACAATAGAGAGAGCCTGGGGGCAAGCAGCTCATACAGCCTGTCAGCAAGGGCTGAGAGGTCTACTTACTCAAGAGCTAGAGCAGAGGTAGAAGGTATGGAAGCAGCTGAAGGTTCTGGAAGTGGAGAGCTGGAGAATTGGGGAAGGGATGGCTGAGGTGTTGGCAAGGTGGGTATGGAGGATAGAGGGATGGAGATAGCTGGGGTGAAAGTTGGTTGATCTACGATTTGGTGTAGTAGGTCTTGAAATGAAGTGGAGGAGGAAGGTAACTCAGGAGGAGATGATGGGGAATCATCCATAAAGGAATCATCCAGTAGAGTGAAGGATGGAATGGAGGGTGATGAGGTGACAGCAGGTGGAGGGTAGGAGAACAGTGGGTGGAAGTGTTCTTCTGGTGTTAAAAGAACAGGGACTGGAGAAGGTGTTGATGTTGGAGATGGGCTGGATATGATGATGGTGGATGGAGCTGGAATGGTGGATGGTAGGGGAAGGGATGGAATTGGAGGAGGAGGAGGAGAAGCAACAGCAGCAGCCAGGTCATCTGCAGGGGAAGAGACCTGTGGAGGAGTGACTCTTTGAGTCCTTGTGCCTGAAGGAGCACTGGAGGAGGGCCTGCTAAGCTTGCTGATTTGCCTGTTCCACTTTCCAAAGAGGGCACAGGACAATCTCTTGGAGGCATTGATATGAATTCAAGAGGAGACCAGCAAGGCAGGACACCTGTGCTGCAGAAATACTCCAATAATTCTCCCAAAATTAACAAAACTTTTGTTTATTTTCTTTTTGATGAGGTCAAAGAAAACCTCTCCCCAGTTCAGATTCTTCTTATCCACAAGAGCTCCCATGAGACAGAGCTGAAATCTTGATATTGTATCATGGGCAGAGTGCTTTGCCAGTAGCACTTTCCCCACCACATCTGCCATGAACCTGTATTCAACAGACAGGTTCCTTTTGAATAGCTTGCTAGGGTTTCCCTCTGGATGACCCATCCTTGCAAGCAGTTCAGAATACTCCTCTCTAGATAGCTCAGTAGAATCTTCTCCATTTCTCAATTCAAAAACTTCTGAGAGAATGGTTGGGGTCAAGGGTACCTGAGTTCCAGCTATTGACCCAACTATGGTGCTGTTATCTTGATTATGGGCAGTATAAACCCACTCCTTGATCTCATCTGAAGCCAGCTTGATCCTGGTGGTCATTATTGCTGTCAGATTCTGGTCCTTGAACAAACCCAGTATATCTTGAAAAATCTGATCAGTCGTGCTGAAGGATTCTATATCAATGTCAAAACCGGCATCAAACTTCATTGCAGCAAGAACAGCAACTGACACAGCCATGGTACCTGCAAAACCTCAACAAACAAAATGACCAAGTGTAGAACTGTTTGGAGGGAAAGAAAAATCTTGCAGAGAAATCGAAAGCGCAAAAGAGAACGGCGGCGAAAAATGAGTTTTATATTAGGGTTCGACGCAGAATTGGAAAGATCGTTGAACTCAGTTCGACGATCGAGGCTTCTAAGGAATCTGAAGAGACTTCAACATCGCCGATCTCCGTTCGACGATATTGGAGAGCGTCGAGCTCCGTTCGACGATCGTTCAGAGAACAAAATCATCGAGCGCCGTTCGACGATCGTTGACCGGAAGAGATAGTTCATACTATCTGAGAGGCGCTGAACTCAGTTCGACGATTTTTGGAAATCATCGATCTCCGTTCGACGATCTTAGGGCAAATCGTCGAGCGCAGTTCAGAGATCAGAAAAATTCTAGACACTAAGAAAAATCAGAATGTTTGCCTAGTATTGGTCAATTTGTAAGCTTTCAAAATCTTGGATATTATTTAAGGCTTCCTCCATCTAACATTCCTAACTGATTTAGGAAGAAGGTGTGTTTCTTTTCATTCAAGGGTTGGTGAAAATATCTCCCCTTTGTAAATCAATTGGGATATATTGTAATTCAATTTTATTCTTTTCAACATTATCCCTTAAGAAATGATGCCTAATCTCTATATGTTTTGTCCTACTATGGAGGACTGGATTTTGAGCTATGGAAATAACACTTGTGTTATCACAAAAGATTTTAGACTTCTCTAAGTTGTAGCTATAGTCTAGGAGTTGGTTTTGGATCCACAAGATTTGTGAACAACAACTGCCTGCAGCCATATATTCAGCTTCAGCAGTTGAAGTTGACACAGATGTTTGTTTCTTACAAAACCAAGAGACAAGTCTGTCACCAAGGAACTGACAAGTTCCACTGGTGCTTTTCCTGTCAATTCTGCATCCAGCATAATCAGCATCTGAGAATCCAGTTAAATCGAATGCTGAATCCTTTGGATACCAGAGACATAGATTTGGACAACTTTTAACATACCTGAGAATCCTCTTTACTAAAGTTAGGTGTGACTCTCTAGGGCTTACTTGGAACCTAGCACATAGACATGTAGCAAACATTATATCTGGTCTACTAGCTGTAAGATACAGTAAAGAGCCAATCATTGCTTTATATGTTGTCTGATCAACAGGTTTCCCATGTTCATCAGCATCCAATAAAGCATTAGTAGGCATGGGTGTTTTCATACAAGATGCCTCAGACATACCAATTTCTTAACCAGTTCATTTGCATACTTGGTTTGAGAAATGAAGATGCCTTCAGCATGTTGCTTGACTTGCAATCTTAGGAAGAAGGATAGCTCACCCATGCTACTCATCTCAAATTTAGAATGCATTAGGTTGGAAAACCTTCTGCACAATTTGGAGTCAGTAAAACTAAAAATGATATCGTCTACATAAATTTGTACTAGTAAGGTGTTGAAGTTGGTGACCGGGCGGTCTGGCGGTTTGTCTTGACGGGTTGAAGACCGCGCGGTCTGGCGGTTTGTCTCAGCCGGCTTGGAGACCGGGCGGTCTGGCGGTCTACCCTGGCAGTCTCTCTTCCTCTCTGGTGGTAGCCGTGCGGTTAGCTCTGTTGTCTAACCGCGCGGCTTGTGCGGGTTGTTTTGTATAGACCGCTTAGTCCTGTAAATTATAGTCCCACATCACTTATTTGTATTCTCTCATCTCTCCTCCATTCTATATAAAGGAGGGCATACCTTTGTAATAGATACCTTTTTTGAATAATAAAATTTCAATTATTCAAAAGTTTATTCGCTTGTTCTCTCTTTTTTTTCTCTACTTTCTAACATGGTATCAGAGGGCACGGTCATTTCCTCCTGATTCTGTGCGCTCCCTGCTTCTAGCGGCTTGTTTTCCGCGTTCTGCGACTTCTTCGCGGCTTGCCTTCTCTTCTGTCCGCGCGGCTTGTTTCTATCCGCGCGGCCTGTTTCTGACCGCTGCCCTGTTCGCGCGCTTGCTTCTTCTTGGTTCTCTTCTCCTACTGCTATTCGTCGCAGCGACCTGTTTCCTTGTCGCCGCGCTGCTTGCTCTTTCTTGCCTCTTCGACTTCTTCATCTTTGCGGCTTGTCTCTACCCGCTGCGGACTTCTTCTCCCTGTCCGCTTCTGCTTTCCCATATCCGCTTGTCCCTATACTCGCGGTTTGCTGCTGTAATCTGCCTGACCGTGTGGGTTGTTCCTTTCTCACCCGCATCTTGGTCGCGGTTACCTGCTCTTCTCCTCTCTTCTGTTCGCTCGCCTTTTCAGTCCGCGCGACCTCTTCTCCGCTGTGCCTTTGACCTCTTGCTAGCCGCTTCTGTTCGCGCTCTCCTTGTGGTTCCCTTCTACCCGCTCCTGCTTGCTAGTCGCGCCGGCCTCATATTTTGCCGTGCGACCTGTTCTCCTCTGTTCGCCCGACTTTTTCAAGCCGTGCGACTTCTTTCCCTCTGCTTTGCTCTGCTTCTTGGTAGCGGCCTTCCTAGCCGCCCGACCTGTTTTCTGTTCGCCCCGCTTGGTGCTCTTTTCTCTTCTCGCGGCTTGTTCTTATCGTCGCGGCTTGCTCCTCTCTTGCCTCCATGGCTTTCCCCTCCTCCAGCCTGTCCGCCTCTGTGGTCACCTCTTCTGGTAGTGCTCATGTTGTTACTCGTGGAAGATGGCTCATCGACTCTGGTGCCACCAATCATATGACGGGCAATCCTCAATGTTTCTCCCTTCTTGACACACATGCTCAGTTGCCTCTGGTCATTGTTGCTGATGGATCTCCCTCCCCGGTCCATGGGACGGGCATGGTTCAAGTCACTCCATCTCTCTGCCTGGCTGATACCCTCTATGTGCCTAAGTTTACGTGCAATTTATTATCGGTTACTTCTTTATGCAAGCAACTACGGTGTTCTGTCATCTTCACCCCTAGCTCTTGTGTTTTTCAGGATCCGGACTCCCAACAGACGATTGCTACCGGGACTGAGAGTGGTGGCCTCTACTTCCTCGACAATGTTTCTGCTCTATCGGCCTTCTCCTCCTCCTCTACAGATCTTCTCCAATGGCATCTTCGCCTTGGACATGCTCCTCCCCGCATTCTCCGCTAACTACTGTCGCACCTCCCTCCTCATCATCCTCCTCTAAACTGTGATGCATGTCAACTTGGCAAACATCACCGCTCCTCCTTCCCACCAACGCAGAGTCGGGGCTCTTCCCGTCCATTCGACCTCATTCATTCTGACATATGGGGTCCCGCTCCTACCCTCACCATCGGTCGGGGTAGTTCCTATTTTGTCACCTTCATTTATGATTTCTCTCGCTGTACGTGGGTATATCTTCTCAAAGATCGCTCCGAGCTGTTCTCTGTTTGGACTTCTTTTATTCTATGGTTAAGACTCAGTTTGGTGCGTCTATTAAACTCCTTCGTTCTGACAATGCTAAGGAGTATCTTAGCCACGACTTCTCCTCCTTCTGTACTCACCATGGTGTTATCCGTCAAACCAGTTGTGTCTACACCTCCCAACAAAATGGGGTGGCGGAACGCAAAAAACCGTCACCTCCTTGATGTCGCTCGCACTATGTTGACTCAAATGCATGTTCCTCGCTCCTATTGGGGCTATGCTGTCCTCCTCTCCTGCTATCTCATCAATCGCCTTCCCTCCACAGTTCTCCACGGTGCTACCCCCTTCTCCATTCTTTATCCGGACAGGGATCCCTTTCCTCTCCCCTGCACATCTTTGGGTGCACCGCTTTTGTGCACTCTCCCGCTGCCACCGTGATAAACTCTCACCACGTGCCACCAAATGTGTCTTTCTGGGCTACTCTCCCACTCAGAAAGGATATTGCTGCTTTGACCCTGTTACCCGCAAGCAATTTGTCTCTGCGGATGTCACCTTCTTTGACAATGCTCTTACTTCTCTCCCGCTTCCTCTTCTACTCCTCATGATCCTACTTCTCCTCCCCACTCATCCATTCCCTCTGCTCCCACTACTGTTCCGCCCTCTCTACCCACTCCACCGTCTTCCCCATCCTCATCCTCTCCACCCTCTACTCCGCTTTCTCCCTCCACTCCGCTGTCATCTCTCTCTACTCCCAGGCCAGCTCTCTCCACCACGGATACTCCGGATACTGAGGCACCTGCTGATCTGGATCTCCCAATTGCTCTTCGCAAAGGGATTCGGGCCTGTACCCAACACCCGCTTGCTGCAGTTGTTTCCTATGATCGTCTTACCCCTGCTCGCCGAGCTTTTGCACTGGCTATCTCGGCCACTGCCACCCCCCGTTCCTACCAGGAGGCCCTTACTATTCCTCATTGGAAAGCTGCCATGGATGAGGAGATTGCTACTCTCACTGAACGGGGTACCTGGACCCTTGTTCCTCCTCCTTTCGGCACAGATGTTGTTGGTTGTCGCTGGGTCTTCGTGGTGAAGTTCCTCCCAGATGGCAGTGTGGATCGTTATAAGGCTCGCCTGGTTGCCAAGGGTTTTACCCAAACTTATGGGATTGATTACTTTGACACTTTCTCTCCCGTGGCTCGTCTCAGCACTATTCGGGTTCTTCTCTCTGTGGCTGTCAACCGGGATTGGCCCATCTCGCAGCTAGATGTTAAGAATGCCTTCCTCTATGGTGATCTGCAGGAGGATGTTTACATGGAGCAACCTCCTGGGTATGTTGCTCAGGGGGAGACACGGGTATGCCGGCTAAAGAAGTCTATCTATGGCCTCAAGCAGAGTCCTCGTGCCTGGTTTGACAAGTTCAGTGGCATTGTTGCGGCCATTGGTTTTACAAGAAGCTCTGCAGATCACTCCTTGTTTGTTCGGAAAACCGCCTCTGGTCTTGTTGTTCTTGCGGTTTATGTTGATGACATTCTTCTTACTGGCGATGACTAGGATGGGGTATTGATGACCAAGAAACACCTTCGTCAACATCTGGTCACAAAGGATATGGGCTCCCCGAAATACTTTCTGGGGATTGAAATCTCTAGAAAGCACAACTCCATGGTCCTTTCACAACGGAAGTACGCTCTTGATCTTTTAAAGGAGGCAGGACTGACTGGTGCTAAACCTACACGATGTCCTATGGCTGTTGGAGAAGACAAAACTTGGACAGATGACTCACCTCTTCTCTCCGATCCTACGAGATACCGGCATCTGGTGGGCAAGCTCATATATCTCACGGTAACCAGACCCGACATCTCTTATGCTGTTGGCAAGGTGAGCCAGTTCATGCAAGCTCCGAGAGAGTGTCATCTACAATCTGCTCTGAGGATATTAGAGTATATTAAAGCTGCTCCAGGGAAAGGACTCCTATTTCAGAAAAATGGTCACCTTAGGGTTGAAGCGTACTCTGATTCAAGCTATGCGGATGACAAAGGGGACCGCAAATCGACTTCAGGTTTCTGCACATTTGTTGGAGGCAATCTTGTGAGTTGGAAGAGCAAGAAACAGTCTGTCGTTTCCAGGTCTAGTGCAGAGGCAGAATATCGCAGCATGGCGTCGACTACATGTGAGTTGAAGTGGTTGCGGGCTCTCATGCTTGACTTAGGAGAGGTTTACAACTATCCTCTTCCTATGTTCTGTGACAATAAGGCCGCGATACACATCTCCAAAAATCCGGTCTTTCATGAGAGAACAAAACACATAGAAGTCGACTGTCATTTTATTCGGGAAGAAATATTGAAGAACCAGATTTGCACTCCTTTTGTCACTTCCGACAACGAGTTGGCAGATGTCTTTACCAAGCCGGTGTCCGCTTCCTTTTTCCACATCTGCGACAAGCTGGGCATGATCGATATATATGCTCCAGCTTGAGGGGGAGTGTTGAAGTTGGAGACCGGGCGGTCTGGCGGTTTGTCTTGACGGGTTGAAGACCGCGCGGTCTGGCAGTTTGTCTCAGCCGGCTTGGAGACCGGGCGGTCTGGCGGTCTACCCTGGCAGTCTCTCTTCCTCTCTGGTGGTAGCCGTGCGGTTAGCTCTGTTGTCTAACCGCGCGGCTTGTGCGGGTTGTTTTGTATAGACCGCTTAGTCCTGTAAATTATATTCCCACATCACTTATTTGTATTCTCTCATCTCTCCTCCATTCTATATAAAGGAGGGCATACCTTTGTAATAGATACCTTTTTTGAATAATAAAATTTCAATTATTCAAAAGTTTATTCGCTTGTTCTCTCTTTTTTTCTCTACTTTCTAACATAAGGTATAAGACTTATGGGTTCTAATGAAAAGAGTTTGGTCTACTCTACCCCTTATAAAACCATTTTCCAAGAGAAAACATGCTAGGGTCTCATACCATGCTCTGGGAGCTTGCTTGAGACCATATAATGCTTTGTTCAGTCTAAAAACATAATCAGGATAAGTTGGAGAGATAAAACCTGGAGGTTGTCTGACATAAACTTCCTCTTTGATGTCTCCATTCAAGAAAGCACTTTTGACATCCATCTGATATACTTTGAAGCCTTTGTGAGCTGCATAAGCTAGAAATATTCTGATGGCTTCTAATCTTGCAACATGTACAAAAGTCTGGTCGTAGTCGATTCCTTCTTCTTGAGAGTATCCCTGAGCAACTAGCCTTGCCTTGTTCCTTATAATTACTCCTTGATCATCCAGTTTGTTTCTGAATACTCATTTTGTTCCAACAATTGAGTGATCATTAGGCTTTGGCACTAGTTCCCATACCTTGTTCCTCTCAAATTGATGCAACTCCTCTTGCATTGCAATGATCCAGTGTGGATCTTGCTCTGCATCTTGAATGAACTGAGGTTCAATTTGAGATAGGAAGCAGGTGTGTAACAGGTTTGGGTTCACCTGATTTCTGGTTTGCACACCAACTGAGATTTCTCCAATTATTTGGGAAATTGGATGGTCTCTTGATGTTACTAAATCAACAGGGGGTGTTGATTGTTCACCAACTCGTGTTGTTGTTTCCTCTTGTGGTACAACAACTGGCTCTTCAAGTTGTGCTTCAATGTGTTGAGCATTTCTTTCATCTTCACCGCTTTCATCCTCTTGAGTAACCTGTAACCTGTTCAAGTCTTCAACTAGAGAATGTTCCTGCAAAGGTTCTATGGTAGAAAGATTCTTCTCCTTGAAAGACATGTTAGTTTCATCAAATGAAATGTGAACAGATTCCTCAATTTTCAAAGATGATTTATTATAGACCCTATAGGCCTTGCTGATCATGGAGTATCCCAGAAACACTCCTTCATCAGCTTTGGCTTGAAATTTTGCTAAATATTTCTTGTCATTATTGTGAATGTAGCAAATACAACCAAAGACTCTAAAATAGTCAACTTTAGGTTTCTTCCCTTTGAGTAATTCATAGGGAGTCTTTCCCTTTAGTTTATGTATTAGACTTCTATTCAGCACATAGTTGGAGGTGTTCACTGCTTCTGCCCAGAAGGATAGAGGTAGATGAGCATCTGACAACAATGTAGTGACAGATTCAATAAGGGTTCTATTTTTCCTTTCAGCTACCTCATTTTGTTGAGGAGTTCTAGGAGCTGAGAAAGTATGCCTGATCCCTTCACTCTGACAGAACTCTTGCATAAGAAGAGAATCAAACTCTGTCCCATGATCACTTCTGATCAGGGCAATGTGAGTATTGAACTCAATCTGTATACATTTGAGAAACTCTGTCAGACACTTAAAGTTATCAGACTTCTTCCTTAGAAAGAACACCCAAGTGAATCTAGAGAAGTCATCTACAACTACTAAGGTGTAGGATTTCCCTCCTAGGATTTGTACTGTGATGGGTCCAAAGAGATCCATGTGTAACAGATACAATATCCTAGGTGAATCACTCTTATTAAGTGACTTAAAGCTGTTTTTAGTTTGCTTGCCTAATTGACAAGCCTTGCAGAGTCCTTCCTTCTTGTAGGGCCCAGAAGGTAGTCCTCTAACAAGGTTGTTCTTGGATAGCCTAGCAATAGTTCTAAGGTTTAGGTGTCCTAGTCTCTTATGCCATAAAATATTTGGTCTACAGACAGAGTTAAACAAGCAGATATCTACATTAGTTGAAAGAAAATCTACTAGATAGATGTTACCTTTCCTTTTACCTGTCAACACAGTTGTGTTGTCCTCTGACTTGATTTTGCATAAGGCTTTGCTGAAGGTCACCTGGTAGCCTTCATCACACAGCTGACTGATGCTGATTAGGTTGTGCTTCAGTCCTTCCACATAGGCTACCTTCTTGAAGGTTACTGAACCAATCTTGACTGCACCATATCCTTTAGTCTGTCCAAAGTTTGAATCACCAAAGATAACTTTGGGTCCAAGCTTGGCTCTGAAGGATGTGAGGTTGTCCTTGTTCCCTGTCATGTGCTTAGAATACCCACTATCCAAGTACCATTACTGCTTAGACGTTGGATAGGTCTTCACCTGCACATAAGACAATTCATTTGTTTTTGGCCCAGTTTACCTTGGGCCTAGGTTGATAACCTTTAAATTCTGAAATGAAAGACATCTCTGGTTGACTCTTATATACTTCAGGATGATATCTCCTTGGAGGTATAATCCATTCAGTATAAGGGTTAAAGATTTGGGATGAAGGACCCTTAGGATTCAATTTTGATTTGCCTTTGAAAAATTTTCCAGAGCTCTGACCTCTGTTCGACGATCTTGGAGCTGCATTCGACGATCTTGGGTCAGATCGTCGAGCTCCGTTCGACGGTCGACTATAGCTGAGGTCAGGTATTTGAGATCGTCGACCTGCGTTCGACGATGTTGCTTGAGATCATCGATCTGTGTTCAACGATTTTGCCTGAGATCGTCGAGCTGCGTTCGGCGATCGTCGATCTTCATTCGGCGATCGTCGATCTTCGTTCGATGATTTCTACTGGGACTTAGTTTTCTGAGGCAGATCAGAATTTTTCCTAGCAACCTCTACAACTCCCTTTCCTTTGTCAGAAATGAATTTGATTGGGGTTGTTAGAATAATAGGTTGGCTGGATGAGGCACCCAAGCCCAGTGTACTGTTAAATCTAGAGTTCACTGTGCTTGTGATGTCCATCAGCTTGATGCTTCTCCTATTAAGGGATTCTTCAAGCTTCTTGGCCTCAGAGAACTCACTTTTCAGTGAAGCTATCTGTTCCATACAGCACTCCAACTCCTGAGAGAGTTTGAGGTTTTCTGACTTTAGAGTATTGTGTTCAGATAATTGATTTCTGAGAGATATAATCTATTTCTCAGACTTTAGCAGGTCTGAACACAGTGCTTTAAATTCAGATTTAAAATCTTCTGAACTAAAATCAAAAGAACCAATTACCTGATCTTCTTCAGGTTGAGTCTCTGAGTCTGACTCTTCTTCCTCTGAATTGTGCTGAGAGGCATTGATTGCCATCATGCAGAACTACTTTTCTTCTGCATCATCCTCATCATCACTGGAGCTGGATGAGGCTTCTGACTCCTCTTCTGTCTCACTCCAGGATTCAGCAACAAACCCTTTTCTTGTATGCTTGTTTTTGCTTGAAGAAGGTTTGCCATTGCCATTCCTTTTGGAGTCTTTCTCCTTTCTTCTTTCTTTTCTGTCCTTTCTGTCCTTGTTCTTATTCTCTGGACAGTCAGGAACTATGTGCCCTAGTTTCCTGCAACCAAAGCAAATAATGTCTTTATTAATACTAATGGACTTGTCATACCTTGGCTTGTTCTGCTCCTTGTATGATCTTCTTCTGAAGTCCTTCCTGGCCATTTTGTAAAATCTTTTGGCCAGTAGACTGAGTAGTTCATCATTGCCTGTGGCTTTATCTTCAGGCAGATCTTCAGTTGCCTTGAAAGCTATGGTCTTCTCTTTTCTTGTGGCTGATGAGGCAGCCTTCTGTTCTTCCTCTCTATTTTTGATGAGTAGCTCATAAGATTTGAGCTTACCCAATAGAGCTTCAGTGGTGATCTCATTTAGACTTCTGGCATCCTTAATTAGCCAGATTCTTGAATCCCAAGTGCTGGGGAAGCACATTAGGATCTTATCATTAAGTTCAGTTAGAGAGATCTCTTTGTCTAATGTCCTGAGTTCACTGACAATTAGACTTAGTCTGTTGTACATGTCTCCCACTGACTCAGTTTCTCACTTTTTGAAATTCTCATATTGAGAGATGAGATGGGATCTTCTATCCTTTCACTCATCAGCTGAGCCTGAGACTATTTCTGAGAGTTTGTCCCAAATTTCTTTTGCTGAATTACATTCAACTACCTTTTGAAATATGTCATCTGACATTGTCTGGGCTAGGATATTCATAGCCTTAGCATCAGCTACCTTCCATCTCTTGATGTCAGCATCTGTTCCTGATGGAGGTGGCACAGCATTTGTGCTTGTGTTCTCTGGGGGTCTTGGACATACTGTCAAAACAGAATTAAAGATATCTTTGTCAATAGAATTCATGTAAAGCCTAATCCTTGCTTTCCAAAGTGCAAACTTGGATAGATTGCACACTGGGGGTCTGGTGCTAGCATAATCTTTGTTTTGGGCCATGATTTGTGAAAACAAAATCTAATAATAAAATACCAAAGAAAAATAGATCTAACTTGGGATCTTTGGGTTCAGGTGTTAGCCTGTACAACCAATCAGGTATGGTATGTTTAACCAACCTGCCTCTGATACTAATTGAAAGAGCAGATAGATCAGATATACTCTAGAGGGGGGGGGGTGAATATAGTATATGGTGCTTTTAAAGTTTTTACAACAGTTGTTGTAATAAGAGTGAGCAGGGAAGCAGTAAATAAAATTAATCACAGCACTAAGTAAAACAAAAGCTAAGCACAGAAAAATCAGGGCCAGAAACAAAAATGAAAACAAGCAAAACTAGAAGACACAAGGAAATATAGTGGTTCCCCTAAACTTGGGTACATCCACTCTTCTACCATCCTAGGTAGGAATCCACTGTAGGATGAGTTGATCAGGTGTCCTGGGCACCAATGAGCTTTTGATAAGGTGCTCAAAAACCAAAGCAGATTTTTTGATCAGGTGTCTTGCCACCAATGAGCTTTTGACAAGGTGCTCAAAAACCAAGCTCAAACTTTTGAAGGGAGTTTGAGAAACCCTTTACAGAGTGGGGGTGAGAGAATGATGGAAGTCTTCTCTTTCTCAAACAACTGAGAAGACTATGTGGATTGTTGATGTCAAAGCTCCCCCTGAATCCTTGAGATCTTCAGGAAGAAAAGCTTTGCTGAGGGTGATAGGCCTTCAAAGATTGAACTCCAGCAATAGATGATTTCAGCAAAAAGTGACTGAAATGTTGAGTGTCTGGAGTCTGGAAATATGTTGGCCTTGAACACTTTGAAGACTAAGGAGATTTGAAGATTTGAGAAAGCTTGTTCTCCTTGGATGTGTGTTCTTCAGAATTCTTTTGTGACAGAAGATTTTTGAATGTGTCTCTGTAATCTGTATCCTCTCTTTGTATTGTGTGTTTTTCTCTATGTGTCCTGTTGAGAGATTCAAAAGAAATCCTCTCTTTTATTCTCTGGTATGGAATAGAATAACATTCTCTGTCAAGTATAGCCGTTGGCCTGCATTAATTGCATCCTTAATTGCATAATCTCTTCTGGAGGAAAGTCCACAGATATATTCCTTGAAAAATCCCTTGAAACTTGGTCCAGAATTGAATGAGAACGGCTAGGAAATCTTTGAATTAATTGCAGAATAACTCCTTAACTGATTTGAATTTGAATTTAGAATCATCCTGGAAGTTATCTGAAATCGTCGAACTGAGCTCTGCTATCGTCGAGCTGAGCTCAGCGATCTGGAAACATACAACAGCAAAAATATCGTCGATCTGAGCTCAAAGATCGTCGAACTGAGCTCAGAGATAAAGTTCCAAAGCAGAGTCAAAATCGTCGACCTGAGCTCACCGATCGTCAAATGGAGTTCGACGATATGAAGAAGTTGAGCTCAGCGATTTTCGAATGGAGTTCGACGATCTGTCGAAGTTGAGCTAGACGATCGTCGATCGGAGTTCGACGAATCGTCGTGCTGAGCTCGACGATATGACTTAGTCTCCAAACACAAAATCTTGGTCTTCAGGGCATCTTCCAAACCTAGACTTCTAACCCTTAGACTCAATTCTAATTGACCTATTAAGCTATACAGGAGGTCAAGCAAAGGTTCCTAGAGACATAGTGATCCTGACCCAAATTAGTAATAGGGTGTTCCAACAGTCCGTACGACTTGGGTTGCGGTCTGGCGACCTGGCGGACTAAGCGGACTCCATAGTAGTAGACCGAAGGCTTGGTGTTGAGTCCGTGCGGCTTGTTTCTCTTATCTTGTATTTGTTGTCTCTGTTTTCCCTTGGGTGGTTGTTTGGTGAAGCATGTCTCGCCATGTATGTCTTGCTGTTTAAAGAAGATTGCTGTGAATCAATAAAGACTCTTGTGTTGCATGTGTTTGCTGGTTGACTGTCTTTAGTTGAGATAACCCCTACTCACTCCAGGTTCCAGGGAAATTTCCGCGTGATCAAGGTGTGATCTTGATAGTGCTGAGAATATTAATTTGACATCAGGCTATCTTGTTGACCACCTGGAGGATTCAACACGGTAATAGTGGCAGGTTGTTGAATTTTAACATGGTATCAGAGCTGGACTGAAGTGGATAAGCAATGATCAACTGAAGTGGTTGTTACTCTTTGAAGAGGGAACCAATGGTAGAACCATGACAGTGGAAGATGCAAGTTGTCTTGGAATTAATCTCCTTACAGAGACGAACTTTGATAGGTGGAAGTCTTGTATGGAGAGCTTTCTTATTGGTGAGGACCTTTGTGAGGTAGTATGCGGAGCAGAAAGACAAGAGGCTACTGCTGACATTGCTGAAGAGATGAGAGCTTGGAAGGAGACAAATGCAAAAGTAGAGTCTATTCTCAAGCAGGTGATCTCATCGGAGCTCTTGGACCACATCAGTGAATGTCGGTCAGCTGCGGAGGTTTGGACTTCCCTTGATGGGTTGTTCGGGAAGGAGGTGAAGGTTGTTGCAGAGGATGGTCCTTCTACTTCATTTCAACAAGAGAGGAGTGTTTCTCCTAGGCATGATGGAAAGAGGAAGGAAGGACCAAGGTGATATAAATGCAAGCAACATGGTCATCTCAGGAAAGAGTGCAAGGTTGTCTTGCTCTCGGTGAACATAACATATGTTGGGAGTAAGGAGACGAACTTAGTTGGGTCATCAACAAGTTCAAGTACTGATCGGATGAAGGCCAGTGATAGTACAACTATCTGACATGAAGGACTGGGACATGTAGGGATGGACAAGCTGAAAGTATTTTCGGTAAGAAGACTCGTAAGAGGATTGCCTAGATTGTCATTCTATGTCGATGGTCAGGGGTGTGCGGGATGTCAGCATGGTGAAGCTTATCGCTTTATGGCTGATAAGGCACAATCCAGATGTAAAGAACCTTTGGAGGTTGTCCATTGTGCTCTGGTTGGACCGACCGTCACCACTAGTCTTGGAGGAAGCATGTTCATGCTGATATTGGTTGATGACTATTCAAGGTATACTTGGGTATACTTCATGAAGGCGAAGTCGAACATGATGCGCTTGTTTGTAGAGTTCAAGAAGCTTGTAGAAGGACTGCTTGGCCTGCGGATCAAGAAGTTGAGGACAAGCCTCGGTGCTGAGTTTGGCTCAACCGAGTTCTCAAACTTTTACAGAAAGCATGAGATCCGGAAGGAGCTTTCTTATGGACATACTTCACAGCAAGGCGGTATTACAGCTCGGATGATCCGTTGGTTAACGGAGACCTGCAAGTGTTGGCTTCGGAGCAAAGGTATTCTTAAGGCCCTTTGGGCGGAAGGAATGGCCTATGTTGCTCATGTCATCAATCAGATGCCTCATAGTCCGATCTATGTGAAGACTCCTTATGAGTTGATGTTCGGGGTGAAGCCCAGTGTAAAGGACCTACGGGTGTTTGGATCTACCTGCTACGTACACACTCTGGTTTCTCTCAAGATGAAGCTAGTCTTTGTTGGGTATGATGAGCAGAGGAGAAGATGGAGGTGTATGGATCCTGCGAAGAAGAGGCTCATTGTGTTGAGAGACGTTCTCTTCGATGAGTTGACGCTATATTGGGATAGCTCTTATGTGGTGCTAGAGATGAGCAGGTCAGATGGTGGGATGAAGAAGGCTACTGTTAAGGTTCAGATGGAGCTGCCTGAGTCACCAGGAGCTCCAGGTTGTTCTAGCTCTGGGGCAAAGGCGTCAGGGTTAGGAAGCAGGCGGAGCAATGCTCCAAGTACTTCTGGCTCAAAGGCGGAGGCTTCCGGTTCAGGAAGTAGAGGGAGCGATGTTCCAGGTAGTTCTTGTTCAAGAGGGGAGTCTTCTGGTTCATGTAGCAGGGGGAGCGTTAATCCAGGTGCTCCTGGTTCCAGTGAGGAGGCATCTTGTTCAGGAAGCAAGGGGAGCATTGTTCCGGGTTTGTCCGGGAATGAAGCTGGTTCAGGAGCAGCGGAGGTGGTTAGCCATGATCAGGTTCTTCGGAGATCGAAGAGGATCAGTAAGCCACCAACTCGATATACCGAAGGAAACACGGTGGACTTGGTCCCATGTTTCCTTGCAAGCCCTCAGGTCGAGTGAGGACCTTCTGGCTGTGATGACCCCAGTAGAATCGAGGAGGTGATTAACACCAAGACTGAGGAGGTGACTACTCTCAGAGGTGACGAGGCTTGTGCTTTTGTGCCCAAGGTTGTTGGTGATACTCCTGTGATGCATGAGTGGAGGTTGAAGCTGAATAAGAAGTCAGAGGGAAGCATGGCTCCTTTTGGGAGATGTTGGAGGGCTCCCTCATACTCCATGATATGCGGGGCGAGGACTATGTCTTGGACATCTCTTTGTAGATGCTATCAGAGGGACCAGGTGCAAGGTTACGTGAGCTGCTGGAGTTATTCAACACTTCTCACTTCAAGGGGGAGTGTTGAAATTTGTGAAGTGAAAGTGGGTGAATGGAGCACTTGGACCTATCCACGCGGACTATGCGGACAGGGTTGGAGGACTACTAGGTTGGCAGGGATGTTGCAGGCAGTTTGTTCTGTAGCAGCCTGGGCGGTCTGTTCGCGCGGACTACACAGACAACATCGGCGGTTAGCCAGGCCGGATTGTGCTCAGCAGCCAGTTGGATCCCAGGAAGTAACCGGGCGGATAGAAATGATATCTGCATTGTCCGGCATGAAGCAGACTGAAGAACTGGAGCTCTGCAGACCGACTTAGCAGTTGTCTTGGTCTTGCTCTGGTGCAGCGGCAAGTGGAAACCGCGGAGACCGCCAGTCAGTGCGGACTGATGCTGAAGCTCGCCGGGACAGGCGGACTGGATCCAGTGTCCGCCAGTAAGTGCGGACTGGCCCTTATGGCCAGTGGTGTAGATTTGGTTGGTTTTGAACCAAGTCCATGTTTGGCTTAGTCCGGGGATACCACATAGTGGAGTGCAGACTACTTCTCAGTCCGCCAAGCTCGGCATAAGTGCATGTGCCTTGGTTGCGAGTTTGGTGATATGCGGACTGGAGATTGTGTTCGCAACTGCGTACGAACTAAAGCTGGAGTCCGCTGAGTCCGGTAGGTGTCTTGATGACAAGGCAGTGGACTCAGGGTATGCAGACTGGAGTCGTCTGTAGGGATATGCAGACTAGAGCTGTCCGCAGTATGTGCGGACTGGATCGGCATGTCCGCTAAGTCCGGTTGTTGCCTTGGTGGCGAAGCCATGGCTCGGGATTGGCGGACTATCGCGGTGTGTCAGCGGAGTCCGACATTTGCCTTGTGATGAGGCTGTGGGCTCGGGATAAGCCGGCTGGAGCTGTGTCCGCGGATTGGCGGACTGTTGCTGCGGAGTCTGGCTGTGGAGGTCTTGGCTTGGCCTTCGCCGACAAGCCGGACTGGCGTATGTGTCCGGCCTTGGAGAAGCTAGGCGGGCTGGCTATCTTGCACAATGTAGCGGCAGACTGGAGTGTATCCACGGGTCCTGCAGATACACGTGCGTCTTGCTGCGGGATGTGGCGGTAATCCTATCGGCTAGGGCGGTGACCACACTCATCATCGTGCCTATAAATAGGACCCATGTCACATCAGAAATAGTAACTTGAGTAACCAAGAAACCAACCGAAGTAAGTGAATAGTAACTTGAGCTTGCACAAGTTGCTGCGGACTGCGTTTTTGGTGTCCGCGTGGTTTGGTTGAGTTGATCGGGTTGTGCTGTGCAGGTTGTGCAGATAACACTAGAAAGCCAAGACTTGGCTCTGATTGCGGTCAGGGACAGTGCAAACTCTGCGGTTAAGCAATAGGCGGTAAACAGCAGGTCGCGGACAGCGACTGGACGGTCTTCTCTTTGGCAACTTGGTTCGGGGTTCAATAAGTCGCCTGCTTCAGGCAGACTGTTCTATTCGGCATCGCAGCGTGTGCGGTCTGGAGGCTAGGCGACCTCACAGTTAGGCGGCTTGCAGATCGGCGGCTAGAGCTAGCATTAGAATAAGGGGTAGTCCGCGCGGCTTGGGTTGCGGTCTGGCGACCTGGCGGACTGAGCGTACTCCACAGCAGTAGACCGGCGGCTTGGTGTTGAGTCTGCGTGGCTTGTTTATCTTGTCTTGTATTTGTTGTCTATGTTTTCCCTTGGGTGGTTGTTTGGTGAAGCATGTCTTGTCATATATGTCTCGCTGTGTAAAGAAGATTGTTGTGAATCAATAAAGATTCTTGTGTTGCATATGTTTGCTGGTTGACTGGCTTTAGTTGAGATAACCTCTGCTCATTTCAGGTTTCAGGGAAATTTCCGCGTGATCAATGTGTGATCTTGATAGTGTTGACGATATTAATTTGACATCAGGCTATCTTGTTGACCACCTGGAGGATTCAACATGGTAGTAGTGTCAGGTTGTTGAATTTTAACAGAGCTTGCCTCCGCCGCCCCTCGCCGATGCACGACGCCGCCGCCCCTCACCTCTTATATACAGTGATGGTATTGCGATGGGAACGCTGGCGTTGGAAAGCTACTCCCAGTTATTGTCGGAAAGCTCCGTTGACAACGAAAAAAGCCGGCTCCATTGGCGATGGAACGCCAAAACAAATAGAAAGAAATAAAAATAGCAGTGCAGTCGAAACTCAACGAAAGGAACACCTGAAAACAAACTGACCCCTAGACACCGTTTGGCGCTGCAAATTTGCTCCGATGAATTTGATCATAAACTTCATTATCATAAAATATATATTTGACAAGATAAAGATTATGACTGCTAGCAAAAAAACTAGTTTTGGACATAGAATGCAAGAATTGTTTTAGGTAAGTTCAGACGTTCACGAATGACGGTTCATGACCACTGCGTTCACGACCCTCACCATCACGCCAAACAAAATCCTATATATATTTTACACCACCGTTATTATTCCCAACTTTTAATTGTCATTTTATGACCTACGATGGATAATTACGAAAACGACACCAAAGTCCCGAATGGGTAAAATTAGAATTATGGGTCGTCTAATCAATGATCCTGATGGGTTACATCATCATTTATAAGGATGGCTCCCCCATAATCTCCCCCCCCCCCCCCCCTCAAATGGGAGATCATGTGGTTGACTACTCAACTCCACCTCCCATGATGAGGGGAACATGAGGAGTGGGGTCCACTCCCCCTCTCTCCTCCAAAATCGCTCCCTTTAGGGGAAATCGTCGCCGCCACCGGACTAGCCGCCGGCCGCCGCCTGCCTTGCCTCCGCAGGCCAGTCAGAGAGAAAGAAAGGTTGACTCAGGATGTGATGACGTGAAAAAACCCTTAATTGGGTAAAAAACCACGCGACCAGCTCGTGGTGGCTGGAGGATGATCCGTGTGAAGAGTCCGACATAGCTATCGCCTGAGGAAGAAGATTACTGGGAGCCAAAAGATGAAGAATGAGGATGCCCTGAGGCTCATTTTATAGCCTCCAGTAGAGGTTCATGGCGGGTCACACCACCAATGTAGTGGGTTAGTGGGTGGTTACCCAACAGATCGGACGGCGAGTAAAGCCCACCATGATCGGAAGACGGGCAGGCCGTCCATGGTGATCCGGCGGCCGGGCGGCCGGCGGCGTGGCCAGCAGTCGGAGGCGAGGCCGGCCGGCGGCGAGGCCGGCGGCGGCAAAGGTCGGCCTGGCCGCGGCCTGCGACGGCAAGGCCGGCCTGGCCGCAAGCCCGGTTTGCGGCCAGGCCGCCGCTGGCCGCGGCCTGCAGCGGCGAGGCCGGCCTGGCGGCTGGTCGTCTCTCCGTGAAATGATCAGCCCCGGGCCAACCTGGACCTAAACTACAAGCCCTGCACAGCATGCTTTACTTCAGTGTAGCCGCATAGGGCAAATGTGGCAACCTCTTTTCAAATTTTAGTTGACGAAGTTAAGAGACAGAGAGAGAAAAAAATATTCATTATGTTATAAAGGATAAATTAGAATATAATAAATAAGTGAGAGTTCACGTTCCATCCAGCTCAAATCTGCGAAAAAAAAAATCTCCGCTACCTGCTCTCAGAGGAACGAGTGTGGGTAGTGTAGGAGCTATCCGATGAACTTTAAAAAATGGGTTATATTTGTTTTTTTTTCGTTTTTTTTTCCATTTTTTTGGTATTGTGAATCACAAACGTTCAATTTAAGACTGCACGGTTTGGATCTCACCCACTACCAAAGAAAAGAACGCTACCCGTACAAAATAATTACTACACATCTGCATCTGCAGGGTAAGTGAAGCCTGAGGTTTAAATATAGCGAATCTCCCTTGTAAAAAAAGTCAACACAATTTCAGTAGTGACGGGTTCCAGCTCGATTAAAGACAAGCACAGGAGCCAACGGGCCCAAGCAAGCCCGCACGCGGGCACCACGCCCAAGCGCGCACGCAAGAATCACCCGTGCCTCGTGAACGCGCACGCAAGGACCACGCGTGCCACGTGCACGCGCACGCAAGGACCAAGCATACCTCGTGCAGGCGCAGGCCCTAGATGCGGCCACCCGCGCGCAGCGGCGCTGCCGCAGTCCCACGCATATGACGGCCTGCACAGTGCGCACGACAGTCTGTGCCCAGCGGCGCTGCAGCGGCACCGAGCGCGCAACGGCCTACGACCGGCAGCACTGCCGCGGCATAGCGCGCGTAGCAGCCCTGTGCGCGGCAGCGCTGCCGCGTCACAGCACGCAGCAGCCTGCGCACGACCAGCACCACGCACAACGACGCTGCCGCGGCACCGCGCACGGCTTCGCGCACGCCGCAATGCTGCCACGACACTGTGCATGTAACAATTTTCTGAAAAGTTTTCCTAGCTCTCACACACCTTGCCTTTTATATGGGGTGCAGATATACAAATTAAGGCTTTAATAAAATAACACAGAAAATTAAAATAACAGAGGGAGAGAGCGTGCCCAGACGTTGGTTCGTAACGAAACCAAAATCAGAGCCTCAGGTTGTCTCACCGTGAAATGATTAGCCAAATGATTAGCCTCGGGCCAACCTGGACCAAAAGTACAAGCCCCTCAATATGCACAACATGCATTACTTGCCGTGGAGTCAGGATTTTATCTCAGAGGGGACCCTTGATAATATATTAATGTATAATAAAAATTAACATTCACTTACAAACAATCATAATTGTCCTCGATATGTTTTAATACTTTACACAGCGGTTTTTATAAAAAATCTGCTGTCTAAAGTATTATAATTTTTTAAAAATGATAAATTTTTTTTATTAATTTAGACAGCGATTTTTTTAAAAAAATGTTGCCTAAAATATTATAATTTTTTATTTAAAATGAATTTTTTTAAAAAAATTTAAAACGGCAAAAAATAAATTGTTAATATTTTATACAACTGTTTTTATAAAAAACCCGCTGTCTAAAATATTATAGTTTTTTTTTATTTAAAACATGACTTTTGAAAATAGTCTTACTACATGATATTTTTAGAAAAAGTGTTTGACATGAAAGTTGTAAGCCTTTTTTGATGAGATCTACAACTTTCATGTTGAACACTTTCTAAACATGTCATATAATATGCCTACTTTCAAAAGACACGTGTAATCCAGATTTAGCTACATCAACCGATGTCTAGAGTTAGTACCCGAGTTGGAAAAACATTTGATGGGGGGGGGGTGTAGCCCCGCCTTGGCCTAAATTGGATCCGCCATTGACTTCAGTGGATCCCACTCCCCAATCCTTCCCAAAAATTGGGCGGGATTTTCAAGCCCAAAATTTCCCCCTCTAGCGTGTAACGCCTCCATCCGTTACATGACATATAATAGAAGTTCCGGCAGGGACCCCACACTATATGCCACAAACAAACGACGAGGTTATAGGTTAATATCAAAGGCCAAACCACGCATCATAACTCAGAGCATTCTAACGGAAGTATTAGAGGTTAAACTTGAACTCATTAGCCATGAATGTCCACTATATATATAAACTACCATATTTATATATATCCCACAAGAATGTATACAAATTACACCAAAGTGTTTGGCCTTAAGGCCTTACAAGTTTTCTTCATACGTATGAATTACATACGTCGGCACGGAGGCCGGCCACACATAAAAATCACAAAACACTTTTCTTTTATTGGCCTTGTAGGGCCAGCATAGCAGTAGCAACAACAATAACAAGGGCTTCAGCACACTATTTTCCGCTCGGCTCTGCAGCACTTGCATGAGGACAATCCACCATAACGGTGACAAACAAAGCATAGCATAGCATTTCACAAGCAGATATATCACAAGATGTGCATTCGCACACCATCAATATATCACAAACGTCGACCACATGGCCCGACGCTCCATACACTCAGGGCACATTCTCGGTGTACCGGAAAACCAGGGTCTCACCACCGTTCTCGGGCTTCAAACCCAACGGTAAACTTGAGTATTCATGTTCCACGGCCCACGACCGGAGACTTTAGTCTTGATGACGAACAACCCAAGACTCTCACGATGTGATCCTAACAAAGCCACTTTTTCAGGCACTCAAGTTAGACAACCATCACGCGGATACAGTTCAACTCTTTCCCGTTGCTCAAATTGTTAGTTCAATGTCTAGACTAATGCGGGTTGGCATCCCCTTGTCCGTTCGGCTCACTGGCCTTTAAGAGCTCACATAGCTCACAATAGCCACACTGTCCCCTAAGAATTGGCTGCACAATTACAGGTTAGCTAGGAGCTATCGCCCGCGATAATCACTATCGCCTGACGTTAGCGATAGAACTCTCTTTTTGTACCCAGCCCTAACCATATCTGGATCAACCACGTAGAAATCCCTGCAGCCACCAGCACTGTCAGAAACACTGGACTTTCATAACATACAACATACGCACTCTGAGGTATTTTCCTAGCATTCCTCGTCAGTACTTCCTACTACTTCACTTCAACGGCACAACCCACGGACTCCACACATGGTTCCTCTGTAAGGTCACACCAAATGACCGGGAACAATCTTTTTTTGACTTACATGTGCGCTTGATTTCATACATCATGCGATCAAGATAGCACAATAAGTGCGCTTTCTAAATGTCGTTTTTTGACTTGTTTAGACCAAGACAAGTTGTTAAATTGTGTAACTGTTAATCTACAGGATGAATTGGTTCATCGCATTAATTTTAATAGTGTGACATCACAATTTCTTATCTCAATCAATCAAAGTAACCTACTTGTTTTGAGGTTATGTTATGATCAAAAAAATGGAGGGTAGATCTTTACCCAAAATCAAGCCCTCATTTATTGGATATATATATATAAGTTTTGATCAATGGTTTTGATTAAGGTTTGAGAGTGAGATAAAAAGAAAAGGGGAGATAGGGTTTGGTGGCTTGCCCTTTCGGTTTGCCCTGGACAACCTGACGACGACACCGAAAAAAACGCGAGGCGATTTCCCGAGCTCTGTGAGGGCGCCGACTCGCGATTTTCCCTAGCTCACGCAGAGCACTGACTCACGAATTCCTGGAGGTGCTCCAGCAACAGTGCGGGGCTTAGTCTTCTTCCCGACGAAAAGTGTTGCTCAACCATTGTACGTCTCTGATGGCTTGAAGAAGAAGTATTAGCCCCGTCATTTTCATTTACTTAGTCTTCTTCCCGACGATAAGTGTGGCTCGACCACTGGACGTCTCTGATGCCTTGAAGAAGAAAGTCTAGGTCTCTTCCTTCCACACCCCTCATCAACGGAGCGGATTGCTTTGACTGTTAGGGTTCAAGGTGAACTAAGAGGCAAGGCGTCGGCCTCATTGTTGTGGTGAAATCACTACCATCTTATCCAACGTGTTCCCTCTTCCGCTTAGAGACCTTGTTCTCTAGAGGTACAATTTCTAACTCCTTGTGATGGTTAGATGTGATGAGTTAGGTTCTATGTTGCTTAGCCTTGTTTGGCCGTTGTCATCAGATATCCGATCCCTAAGTGTTGTTGGTGCTTGCGATTTTTTTTTTAAATTTGCCCTACCACTACACCATGAAATCCAACAGTGGTATCAGAGCGGAGTTTGATATCTCATGACAATGGGCCTCTTTTTGTGCCTAGTGGTTTGGATTGGTTATGCCCCAACCCTTGATTCAAGATTACGTAATCCGTTGTTGTATGGATTATGAGAAAATTATTTTTTTGATTTAAAATGATCTGGTTGAATCATATTGGGTTGTGTACATTGACCTATCCATCACTAGGGTGCAGGCTAGTGTTGCTTGCTTTGGCATTTTTTGTAATCTCTGGAATGTAATTTTTATTTGTGATTCATGTAATAATTAGAATGTCGTGTGTTAGGTTATTTTTTGTTATTCCTCAGTTCTTGAGAGGAATGCGAGAAGAAAGATTTAAGATTGGTTTTACTCCTCATTTTATCCACTTAAGCTGGTGACCTTGGATGATCATGAGTGTGATTCCAATCACTAGACATGGTGGAACTGTGTAAGCTTGGTATTAGGCCATAAGAGATTGAATTTTGTGTGAGACACAATTTGCTTTTCTTGTGGAAATATCGTATTCACACTAGTTGTCCAATAAAATGAGTTTTCTTAAACAAGACTTTCAAGATCTAGGCTTGAATCTTTTGGGAAAAGGTTTTCTTATTATTTCACTCTTCCTTGAATCATGCAATAATATTGTTCAAGAGTCATAAGGGTTGAGCATCACTTAATAGGTTATGATTGGTGTTTTGGACCTACCTGGACAAATAAATGGATGAATCCACTTTTTTGGAAAGGATCTTGTTCGTATCTATATAGTTTTTTTTGATATAGCAATAACAAATTTTGTTTATTATGAACTCAAGTAAATATTTATTCTCTCTCAAATTTTTTAGAATTATGTCTACTCTACTAAATTTTCTACGTTCCATGATTGAGAAGAGACCTCTTGCTAATGACGGTTCAAACTATTCTGATGGGATCCTCAAGTTGAATATTGTGTTGCGTTTGAAAAATATCCAACAAATTCTGGATGATCGTTGCCCAGAAGAGAAGGAGAAAGGCAAACCAACTGATGTTGAAAAGGAGGAACAAAAGAAATGGAATGAACAGCAACGTGTTGTGCAGACACTGATCTTGGCCAGCATTGGCGATCAGTTGCAAAGGAAATTTCTTGATACTCCCGCCATGGAAATTATAGCACAATTAGAGAAGATGTTCACCGATAGTGCTTGAAAAGAGTGTTATAAGGCCACCATAACACTGACAAGGTGCAAGATGATGGAGGGTGAATCTTTCTTGGTGCACTTCCTTAAGGTGCAGGGCTATCTGGAGAAATTAGAGAAACTAAATTCTCAAATTCCTGATGACATTGCTAAGGATATCATACTGGGGTCACTTCATTACTCCTATAAGGATTTTATAATGCATTATCATATGCATGAAAGGAAGATGACCATGGATGAGCTCCATAATGCCCTCAAAACAATTGAGGTAGATATGGGCAAGACAAAGGAGAAGTCTATCTTGGTCGTTGTGTCAAGTAGCAAGAAGCCCTTTAAGAATAAAGGCAACGTCACAAATAAGACTGCAAGTAGAAACTCCTCATTCAAAGGCAATAAGGGAGGAGCTCATGTGAGCACCTCCAAGGGAAGCAAAGTGAACAACTCTCCAACTGTTGTCACTGAATGCTTCCATTGTCATGAGAAAGGACACTACAAGATGAATTGACCCAAGCATAAGCGTGAATTGGATGAAGGCAAGATTGAATGCAAGCATCCCAAAGGTATATTTGTTATTTAATTAAATCTAAACTTGACCACAACTATCCTTGATTGGGTAATGGATACTGGATCATGTGCTCTGAAGGATGGTAAGAGCTTTAACACCTGAGGGGATAGATCTATTTAACTCTAGATGGGGGGTGAATAGAGTATTTTAAAAACTTAATTGGTTTTTATAGCATAATTAAAATAGTGATAAATATATCTTAAGAGAGTGCATGAAAGAAAAACTAACTAACACATCACACAACAATAAGAAAACAGAAAGCAATCCAGACGACATAATAAATTTATAGTGGTTCCCCTAAACTTGGGTACATCCACTCTTCTACCACCATGGTAGGAATCCACTATAGGTTTTTGATCAGGTGCCTTACAACTAATAAGTTTTTGCTCAGGTGCCTTGTCACCACAAGACCTATTTGAAGGGAGATCTCACAACCCTTTAGGCTTTTGATCAGGTGACCAAAAATCAAGCTAAGTCTTTTGATAAAGAGACTTCAAGACAAGGTGGTTAACTTTTGAAGGGAGTTAAAACCCTATGTACAGTGAGGTGAAAAGAATGTTGATATTGTCTTCTCTTTCTTAAAAGAAACTGAGAAGACTAGTGGATTGCTTAATGATGTCAAAGCTTCTCCTGAGATGATTATGATTCAGGAATTTGCTGGAAGCTTTGCATAGGGTGTATGCCTTCAATCTTTTTGAAGATCTTTAAAAGCTTTTGGATTGATATTGAATAGTTGTCCCTTGAAAAGCTCTGAAGCTGATGATGAAGAACTCTGTGAGATTCTCTGTAAGAGTTGTATCAACTGTTGTGTCTCAGTGAAAATCTCTATGCCTATTCTCTTCCTTATTCCCTAAATGTTCTTCCGAAAACAGTCCTTTTATCTTCCTGCAGAAATTCTATCTCTGAATTTGAATTCTTCTTCATTATTAATTGCTGAAATCTTAGAACTTGGAAAAATGGCTAGAAGGGCAATAAATTAATTCCTTAACTGTCCCAGTTATTAAGCCGAATATTTACTCTGTGAAATCCAGTAATTAATGCTGCCATTGAATGACTATATTCATAAGGATATATACAATTAATTACTCAGAGCAATATAGACAATAATATATTATATAAGCCTTGGTCAATCCAGAAATTAACTGCAGAGAAGTCAAATAAAGAACTGACAGAAATCGTCGAGCTCAGAACAGATTTCGTCGACCTGAAGTCCAAGTTCGTCGAGCTGAGAAATCGTCTTCGCCGAGCTGAGATCAGAGAAAGTTGATCTGGAAGAATAAGCTGTCAAAGCTGGGCTCTAAGTTCGTCGACCAGAGATTAAAGATCGTTGAGCTGAGAACTTGAGAGAAGAGGGAAGATCTTCGAGCTGAGCTCTAAGTTTGTAGAGCTCAACTCAGAGTAGGGACTATAAGTTCGTCGAGCTGCGATCAACGATCGTCGAGCTGAGTTCGAAGAACTTCGAACTGATTCTCTGAACACTTAAAAACTGCCATTCTTCTAAGTATGGAACTCTGATGTCTTCTGAGGGCTGGAACAAAGATTGACTAACCTAGTCAGACTGACCTACACCTTAGAACTAAAAAATTTACCCTAGGATATACTTGAAGGGTCAACAACCTAATAGTGAGCCTAGCCCAAATCCAAACTCTGGATCCAACAATCTCCCCCTATTTGGGTGAGGTCAATATGAACAACATAAAATAGAAAAATCATAAAGCATAAAGATATCTAGCAGAAATTAAAATTGTTAAGCAGATATTAACACAGTGCCTCGTGAAGAATAATAAACAACAGTTCTAAACAAAAATATAAAGAGAATAGTTCAGCCTTTCTTAGAATCCTTCTTCTGCTCATCTGAGGCTGGCCTGGTAAAGATAATATCCCTTTTAGGATCAACAACTTCCTGTTTGGTCATCTTTATATCACTGGCTCCAATGATTGTTACTGATGCAGCTCTTGGAACAATAACTTCTGGATGTAAAGACATGTAAGCATCAGTATTAAAGAGATTATGTACCTGGTACTTTTCTAACTCTTTCTTTCTGTAGGAGGGCATAGTGGTATACTTTGAGGAGTCCTGTCCTTATTCTTTAGCTTTTCTGATCTAGGTAAGAGCTGTCAGTTCTTGAAATCTGGCCATGCTGAAGTTGGGTTCCATTTCTGGATCACAAACAGGAGAAATAGGCCTTTCAGGAGATGCTTTCTCAGGTTGATCATCTTCAGTAACTTTTTGTTGTCTGTTGTGCTTCTGGTATTGCTGTTGCCTGCTGCTGCATGAAGGGTACTGCTGCTGTCTATTGCTGGAGGATCTTGACTGATGGGATGATGTAGCTTTTTGAACATGAGAAATACTTCTAGAGGATCTTGTTGTAGGAGAAGGAGGAGGAGGACCTCTCCTAAATTTAGGAGGTGGAGAGTACCTCCTGCTCTTCTTCCTGGCTTTTTGCTCATTCTTAGAATACCTCATCCAGTTTGGAGTATCTGGAGTGAGTGTTATGTTGTGCAGGATGTAGTATGGGATGTCAGCAGATGGATTTGGAACAGGAACAGCCTTGGCAGGAGCAGCCTTTTTCTTTGCCTTTCTTTTCCTTGAGCTGGTGTTATCAGAGTCATTTGACTCATTGCCATCATCTTGAGAAGAGTATTCTGGAATGTCATAAAGAGCATCCAGTTATTTTAGTAAATCATCTGAGATTCCAGGAATCTGTGGCTGTGCTAGGCTTGTAGGCTCTGCAGAGATATCTGTAGCAATTTGAATATGTCCTGCTTCTTCTTCCATGTCAACAAACATCATGTCATCCAGATATGGCATAGGAGACTCACACCAGCCAAAGGTTGGTGGAGAGAATGCTTTGTGCATAAAAGCTGGTTCAACAATATCTTCATCAACTATGCTTTCTATAATCTCAGGAGCTGCAAAACTTGCATTTAGTTGTTCTTCAACTTCAGGACTTATAGGAGCAGTATACACTAAAATAGCTCTAGAATTCTGTACATTAAAACTTGGTAGAATATTTTTGTACACTGAATCAAAAGAATGCAGTAATGAATCTAAATTGACTGTGGGATTTTAAAAAAATTACCATCAATGATTATTTCTATTATTGTATCAGCCATATATGTATCAGAATCAATGATATCTATTATCTCTATTGGAGTAACTATATCTGCTGAATCATCAGACATATCAGAATCTGCTACTGCTGCTGGTTCTGCAGGAGGAGAAATTGGATCTTCTTCATAGAACATCTCCCTCTGGCTGGGTTCAGAGGGTCCTGAAGCCAGTCCTCCAGAAGAAGTAACAAAAGAGAGAACAATAATTCTGTTAGAGAGAGAGAGATGATGGAAGCAAAGAGAGGAGCAATAACATTTGTTATGAGTTGCTCAAGTTTTGGAGAAATAAAAGCAAGAAGATCTCTTGCTACATCCGATAATTGAGATAGAGGGGTTCAGGAGCAGAGGTGGAGTAGGGGGTGTGATGTCCACAATTTGAACACACAGAGAAGGCTTGAGAGAAGTCTGTGTGGGTGTATTCTGGAAATGTGGAAGGGGGAATGGATGGAATGTCAGTTGTAGAAGTGGGAACTATGGTTGCGGGAGTGGAGGTGGTTTCCTGAACTGGAGAGTGATGTGGAGAAGGTGGAGGAGACAGTAGATTGAAAGATGGTTGTTAGGAGGTAGATGGTATGTCAGAAACATGTTTTTGAGGTGGAGATTGAGGATGTGGAGAGGGAATTTCCTCATGAATGATGGTGGGAGAATGTGTAGGGGATGGTTGAGAAAGAGGTGAAAGTGGTTGTTGTTGTTGTTAAGGAGGAGAATGAATGCTGGTGGATGGAGGGATATCTTCTAGAGATAGAGGAGAGGCTATAACTGCCATTGTGTTCTCAGAAGTCCTTGAGGAAGAGGAGGGCCTGGAGGGCTTTGGAATGATCCTCTCCCATCTGCCAAATAGGGCAGAGGTGATCCTCTTTGAGGCATTAATGAATATTGGTTGGGAAACCAATAATTCTAGTGCCTTTTCCTGGAGGAAAATTCCTAGAGTCCTCCCAAAGCACACATCTTTCTTCTTTATCAAGTCAAACAAAATCTTGCCCCAGTTTACTGATTTCTTATCAACCAAAGCACTCATCACCAGAAATTGGTGCCTGGTGATATAGTCATGGGCAGTATGCTTGCCCAACAATACCTTGCCTACAATATCAGCCAGAAATTTATATTGAACAGAGAAGTTCTTTTTTAGAAGCTTATTTGGGTTTCCTTCAGAATGACCCATACACTCAGCATATTCTCATATTCATCATTATCTAATTCAATTTCATCTTCTCCAATAGCCAGATCAAAAATTTCAATTAAAACTGCAGGAGTTAGAGTGAACTGGTTACCGTTGATGGTGCCAATCATAGTGTCTGCATCTGGAGATGTTGAAGTAAACACTCATTCTCTGATTTCATTTCCTAGTATCTTGATCCTTGTTGCCATAAACTTCTTTAGTTTTTGTACTTCACACAACTGAAGGATGTTGATGAAGATCTGATCAGTGTGGAAGAAGGAATCGAAATCGTTGTCAAAGCTAGTGTCGAACTTCATGCTTGAGAGGGAAAGTGTCGGAATCGCCATAGGTTTTCCTGTAAAAGCAAAAGAGAGAGCAAGAGCAAGAGAACAGAAAGCACTGGATAGAGCATGACGAAAATATAATTATAAGGTTTTAATAATATGAAGCGTCGGGCTACGTCCTACGACAAAAAATAAACAATCTTCGGTCACAGGTCAACAAAATATTTCAGGAAGAAATAGTATCGTCGATCTCAGTCAGAAGAGGGAAAACTTGTCATCATTCTCAGGTCGACGAAAATTGTTTTGAAGCAGAATCGTCGATCTCCGCTCGACGAAATTTATTTCACTAAGAAGTGTTCGTCGATCTCAGTTCGACAAACTCTTCACGAAGAGTTCACAGATCATCGATCTTCGTTCGACGAACTGTGCCAAATCGTCGACCATAGACAAAAATTAAATTGAATCTGTCTCAGTTATCATACCTAGCTGATTTAAGAAGAACATATGTTTCTTCTCATCCAATGGCTTGGTGAAGATGTCTGCTCTTTGTAAATCAGTAGAGATAAAGACAAGATTAATTTTTGTTTTGTCTACACAATCTCTAATAAAATGATATCTAATTTTTATATGTTTGGTCCTACTATGATGCATTGGATTTTGTACAATAAATATTGCACTTGTACTATCACAAAATATAGTTGAATTATTTAAGTTGATACCATAATCCAGTAATTGGTTTTGAATCCACAAAAATTTTGAACAGCAGCTGCCTGCAGCTATGTATTCAGCTTCAGCAATTGATGTGGACACAGAGGTTTGCTTCTTACAAAACCAGGACACAAACCTATCACCAAGAAACTGGCAAGTTCCTGATGTTCTCTTTCTGTCCACTCTACATCCAGCATAGTCAGCATCAGAAAATCCAGTTAAATCAAATTCTGACTCTAATAGATATAGGAGTCCTATATTTGGACAACCCTTTATATATCTCAAAATTCTTTTTAATAAAGTATAGTGAGATTCTTTAGGGTTCACTTGTAACCTAGCACAAATACATGTGGCAAACATTATGTCAGACCTACTTACTGTGAGATATAATAGAGACTCAACAATAACCCTATAAGTTTTCTGATCAATAGGTTTGCCATGTTCATCAGAATCAATCATAACATTAGCAGCCATAGGTGTTTTCATTGATGATGCATCACACATCCCAAACCTTTTAATAAGATCCATAACATACTTGGATTGGGAGATGAAGATACCATCAGGTGATTGCTTCAATTGGAGACCAAGGAAGTATGAAAGTTCACCCATGCTACTCATCTCAATCTTTGAATGCATTAGATCAGAAAATCTTTTGCATAGTTTGGGATCAGTAGGGCCAAAAATAATATCATCTACATATATTTGAACTAACAAAATTTTATTTTTATGATGCCTGAAAAAAGAGTCATGTCTACTATGCCCCTAGAAAACCTATGCTCTATAAGAAAGCTAGCTAAGGTCTTAAAGCAAGCTCTTGGAGCTTGCTTTAAATCATAGAGAGCTTTATGCAATTAAAGACATAAGAAGGATGAGTTGGAGAGATAAAACTTGGTGGTTACTCCACATACACTTCTTCTTTTAAATATCTATTTAATAAAGCTCTCTTTACATCCATCTAGTAGACTTTGAATCTTTTATAGGCTGCAAAGGCTAAGAAAATCCTTATAGCCTCAAGTCTTGCCACTGGAGCAAAGGTCTGATGATAGTCTATTCCTTCCTCCTGTGAATAGCCTTGAGTTACTAGCCTTACTTTGTTCCTTATAATAGTTCCTTCAGCATTCAGTTTCTTTCTGACACATATTTTCTCTTTTCCTTTTTCAGAGATAAATTTAATTGGAGTTGAAAGAATATTTTTTCTTTAATATGGGGGGTAAGCTTGATGAAGCACCTAAGCCCAGCTTTTCATTTAATCTGGCATTGACTGTGCTTGTGATGTCCATCAGCTTAAGGCTTCTCCTATTGAGAGATTCCGCAAGTTTCTTTGCCTCACATAATTTAGTTTTTAATGAAATGATTTGTTCATTAGCTAAGTCTAAATCATTTTTCAGTTTGATATTTTCAGCAAATAGGTTATCAAATTCAACCCATCTCTAAGAACTTTTATTTCCTTTTCTGACTAAATTAAATCATTGCACAAGGATTTAAATTCAGTTTTAAAATCTTCTGAATTGAAATCAAATGAAGAAATTACCTGATCTTCTTCAGATTCTGATTCCTCTTCTGATTCTTCATCTTGTTCCTCGCATCAGATTTTCTGCTGGAGGCATTAATAGCCATAAGACAAACTTCCCTTGCCCTCACATCCTCTTCATCTTCACTAGAGCTGGAAGATGAGGATTCTTCATCTGTGTCACTCCAGGTCTCAGCAATGAAACCTTTCTCCTTTCTTTTGTGTTTGATGGAGAAGTGTTTGTTGTAGTGCTTGCTTGATTGCCTTTTATTTTCCTTTTCTTTTCTTCTGTCTTTCTTCTGAGCCTCTGGGCATTCAGGTAGAATGTGCCCAGCTTTTCTGCATCCAAAATACACAATCTCCTTGGTAGGAGTCTTGTCATCATTCTTGAATGACCTTCTTCTGAAGTATTTCTTGGCCATTTTATAAAATCTTTTAGCTAATAAGCTCAGTAATTCTTCATTGGCTGGAAGAGCTTCTGATCCTTGTATTGCTTTGAAAGAAATATTGTGGTCTTTCCTTGAAGATGTGGAAGCCTTTTGTTCTACAGCCTCCCTTGTCTTGATCAACTGCTCATAAGACTTGAGCTTGCCAAGGAGAGATTCTGTGGAAATCACATTTAAACTTTCGGCCTCCTTAATCGACCATATCCTGAAATCCCAAGTGCTGGGGAAGCACATTAGGATTTTGTCATTTATCTAAGTTAATGAGATGTCCTTGTCCAGGGTTCTCAGTTCATTTATGATGACACTGAGTCTGTTATACATATCAGCAACAGTCTCTGATTCCTCCTTCTTAAAATTTCCATATTGTGATATGAGGAGGGATCTCCTGTCTTTTCTTTCATCTGATGAGCCAGCAATTATTTGGTTCAATGAGTCCCAAAGAGCCTTTGTAGAGGTGCACTCAGCCACCTTTTGAAAGATGTCATATGACATTGTCTGTGCCAGAATATTCATTGCTTTGGCATCAGCCATTTTGGCTTTCTTTTGCACATCAGTCCACTTAGGTGGTGGAACTGCTGAAGTACTTGTTGAAGTTCCAGCTGTAGGTTGAGGTGGACCTATCAAAATAGAGTTGAAAATGTCCTCATCAATAGAATTTATATAGAGTTAGATTCTTGCCTTCTAGAGTGCAAATTTATTCAAATTGCACACAAGAGGTCTGGTGGCAGGATATTCCTTATTCTGTGTCATACTGTAAATAAGAGGCTAGAGAGAAAAAGATCTATCAAAGGATCTTGGTTTAGATGTAAGTCTGTGAAACCAAAGCAACCTTAACCCTTTGATACCAATTGAAGGATGCTAAGAGCTTTACCGCCTGAGGGGATATATCTATTTAACTCTAGATGGGGATGAATAGAGTATTTTAAAAACTTAATTGGTTTTTATAGCGGAATTAAAATAGTGATAAATATATCTTAAGAGAGTGTAGGAAAGAAAACTAATTAACACAACACACAACACACATCAATAAGAAAACAGAAAGCAATACAGACGACACAAGAAATTTATAGTGGTTCCCCTA
This sequence comes from Platanthera guangdongensis, assembly GCA_039583875.1. Classification (NCBI taxonomy): domain Eukaryota; kingdom Viridiplantae; phylum Streptophyta; class Magnoliopsida; order Asparagales; family Orchidaceae; genus Platanthera; species Platanthera guangdongensis. The sequence goes on along the minus strand of CM077161.1, from coordinate 152,792,494 downwards.
AACTTGGGTACATCCACTCTTCTACCACCCTGGTAGAAATCTACTACAGGTTTTTGATCAGGTGCCCCGCCACCAACAGGTTTTTGCTCAGGTGTCCTGTCACCACAAGATTTATTTGAAGGGAGATCTCACAACCCTTTAGGCTTTTGATTAGGTGCCCAAAAACTAAGCTAAGTCTTTTGATAAGGAGACTTAAGAACCAGGTGGTTAACTTTTGAAGGGAGTTAAAACCCTGTGTACAGTGGGATGAAAATAATGTTGATATTATCTTCTCTTTCTCAAAAGCAACATAGAAGACTAGTGGATTGCTTGATGATGTAAAAGCTCCCCCTAAGATGAATATAATTCAGGAATTTGCTAGAAGCTTTGCACAGGGTGTATGCCTTCAATCTTTTTGAAGATCTTCAGAAGCTTTTGGACTGATATTGAATAGTTGTCCCTTCAAAAGATCTGAGGCTAATGATGACAAACTCTGTGAGATTCTTTGTAAGACTTGTATCAGCTGTTGTGTCTCAGTGAAAATCTCTGTGTCTATTCTCTTCCTTATTCCCTAAATGTTCTTCTGAAAACATTACTTTTATATTCCTGCAAAAATTCTATCTCTGAATTTGAATTCTTCTCCATGATTAATTGTTGAAATCTTGGAACTTGGACAAATGGCTAGAAGGACAATAAATTAATTCCTTAACTGTCCCAGTTATTAAGCCGAATATTTACTCTTTGAAATTCAGTAATTAATGCTGCCAATGAACTGCTATATTCATAAGAATATATACAATTAATTACTCAGAGCAATATAGGCAATAATATATTATATAAGCCTTGGTCAATCCAGAAATTAATTGCAGAGAAGTGAAATAAAGAACTGACAGAAATCGTCGAGCTCAGAACAGATTTCGTCGACCTGAACTCCAAGTTCATCGAACTGAGAAATCGTCTTCGTCGAGCTGAGATTAGAGAAAGTTGATCTGGAAGAATAAGCTGTCAAAGCTGGGCTCTAAGTTCGTCGGCCAGAGATTGAAGTTCGTCGAGCTGAGAACTTGAGAGAAGCGGGAAGATCGTCGAGTTGAGCTCTAAGTTCGTCGAGCTCAACTCAGAGTAGGGACTCTGAGTTCGTCGAGCTACGATCGACGATTGTCGACCTGAGTTCGAAGAACTTTGAACTGACTCTCTGAACACTTAAAAACTGCCATTCTTCTAAGTCTGGAACTCTGATGTCTTCTGAGGGCTGGAACAAAGATTGGCTAACCTAGTCAGGCTGACCTACACCTTAGAACTAACAAAATGACCCTAGGATATACATGAAGGGTCAACAACCTAATAGTGAACCTAGCCCAAATCCAAACTAGGGATCCAACATGCTCACTTAGTTTCTAATGTGCAGTCACTAAGGGATAGGAGAACGCTTCCAAAGGAGAGGTTGTGCTGAAGGTTGGAAATGGTGCAAGAATCTCTATGGTTACTGTTGGCACCCTTGATCTTCATTTATCTAGTGATTTATGTTTTACTTTGAAAGATGTTTATCATGTCTCTTCTGTTTTAAGAAACATTATTTCTGTGTCATGTTTGGATGCAGAAGATTTTTATTTTGTGATAAATAATTCACAAATGATAAGTAAGAAGGATGGTTTGTTTTATGCAAATGCTTTCATTTCAAATGGTTTGTATTTCCTTAATATAGTTGAAGATAAACATATTATGAATATCAATAATAAAAGACTCAAAATATCTCATGTAAATGAGACACTCTTATGGCACCATCGCCTTGGTCACTTAAACGAAAAACACATAAGGAAATTGCATCAAGCTAATCTTTTGGATTCATTTGATTTTGATGCAATTGGGACATGTGAATAATGTTTAGCAGGAAAGATGACCAAGACACCTTTCAACAAGAAAGGTGCAAGAGCGAACAACTTGTCGAAATTGATACACTCTGATGTATGTGGTCCAATGAGTACTAATGCAAAAGATGGTTATAGGTACTTCATCACATTCACGTATGATCATAGTCGCTACGGCTATGTTTATCTCATGAATCATAAAAGTGAATCCCTTGAGAAATTCAAGGAATACAAAAATGAAGTAGAGAACCAGCTCGACAAGGGAATTAAAATTTTGAAAACTGATCGTGGGGGTGAGTATATGAGCAATATGTTCGCTACTTACCTAAAGAAGTGTGGTATTGTACCACAACTTACTCCATCTGGCACTCCACAATGGAATGGTGTCTCCGAGAGGAGGAACCAAACCCTGCTAGACATGGTTTGTTCCATGATTTGTCAGATCAATTTACCTTTATATTTTTGGGGTCATGCGCTTCTTTCTGCGACTCTCACTTTAAACATTGTTCCAACAAAGTCTGTTGAAAAAACTCCGTATGATATATGGTTTGGTAAGCCACCTATTTTATCCTTTCTTAAAATTTTGGGTTGCGAGGCATATGTAAAACGTATGCAGTCGATAAAATTAGAACCCAAAGCAGATAAATGTTTCTTCATAGGATACCCAAGAGAAACAAAAGGGTATAGCTTTTGGCACAAGTCAATGAATACAATATTTGTTAAGAAGGGTGCTACATTCTTAGAGAAAGAGTTAATTGAAAGTATCAAGGGATGTGATCGTAGGATAACACTTGAGGAAATTCAAGAGGACCTACCAAGTTGTGATCATGAGATGAATTTTGACATTCAAGATGATCACGAGATATCACATATAGTTCCTTTGCTCAGAGGGAGTGTGGGCTATCCACCTCCACAAATTCATGTTGAGGAGGTTCATACTACGCAACCAAGCGATTGCTTGACTCGCGTTGAACATGAATTAATTCCTGAAGAGGTTGCAGACGAAATTCCGGAGCCTCAAGGTGAGCCTAATGAGCAAAGGGAATTCAGAAGGTCTACCAGGGTGAAGAGAAAACCCGACCTTTATATGGGTCTTCATGAAGTCTTGGTGATTTACACAAAAGACCCCTTGACCTATGAAGAAGCATTAGGAAGGATAGATTCCGATGCCTGACAAGAAGCCATGAAATCAGAAATGCAATCCATGTATGACAATCAAGTATGGGACTTGGTTGACCTTCCTATTAGAAAGAAATCCATTTCCAACAAATGGATTTTCAAGAGAAAGATTGACATGAATGCAAACATGACAACTTACAAGGCAAGACTCATGGCAAAAGGTTTCAGTCAAGGCCAAGGAATTGAGTACGATGAAACTTTTTTCACCGGTTGTAATGTTCAAAACAATTCTAATCATGTTGGCTATTGCAACTTTCTATGATTATGAAATATGGCAATTGGACATGAAAACATCTTTCCTGAATGGAAAACTAGTTGAGGAGGTATACATGATGCAACCTCAAGGTTTTGAAGATCCAAAAAATATCGAGAAAATATGTAGACTTCTGAGGGCCATTTATGGCTTGAAGCAAGCATCAAGGAGTTGGAACAAATGTTTTGACGAAGAGATTAAAACTCTCGGTTTTATTCAAAGCAAGGAAGAACCTTGTGTATACAAAAAGGTTAGTGAGAGTCACATCATATTTTTTAACTTTGTACGTCGATGATATATTATTAATGGGAAATCATTTACCTTTAATGGAACAAACAAGAGACTCATTGAAAACCGTCTTTTCAATGAAGGACATGAGACAAGCCCAATATATCTTGGGAATTAAGATATACAAGGATAGGTCGAGAAGACTCATTGGCCTAAGTCAAAGTATTTACATTGACAAAATCTTAGAAAGGTTTCACATGGAAAACTCTAAGAAAGGAAATGTGCCAATGAAGACGTCTTTATAGCTTGGCAAGTCTCATTGCGCCTCCACGTATAAAGACATTGAATGCATGAAAAATGTGCATTATGCTTCCACTATAGGTTCCATCATGTATGTCATGACCTGTACAAGACCGGATGTTGTATACGCTCTGAGCATAACGGGCCAGCATCAAGCTTCGCCAGGTCCTAATCATTGGACCGCTGTCAAAAATATTCTTAGGTATCTGAAAAGGACCAAGAATAAGTTTCTTGATTTTGATGGGCACAAGGAGCTAGCTGTAGAAGGCTACACAAATGCTAGCTTCATGACAGATCCGGATGACAGGTGATCACAATCTGGGTTCGTTTTCCTTCTGAATGGTGGTGTCGTGAGTTGGTGCAGTTGGAAGCAATCAACGACTGCTGACTCAACCACCGCAGCAGAAGTCATGGCAGCTGTGGAAGCCAACAAAGAGGGAGTATGGATGAAGAAGTTCCTTAAGGAACTTGGAGTTGTTCCATCAAGTGAGGGTCCCTTGAAATTATTTTGAGACAATAGTGCCTCCATTTCGCAAATCAAGGAGCGAAAGTCACATCATAAAACAAAATACATGGATAGAAAGTATTTTGTTACACGGGACTTCATTGAGGAAAGCAAAATTGCACTTTTATGGATAGACAAAAACAACAACATAGCTAATCCCTTCATAAAACCTCTATCTCAAGCCAAAGGCGAAATTCATTTCAAATCCATGGGGTTACGTGACCATGGAGAGTGGCTTGATGAGTGATTTTATAGGTTGCTCTTTTGTTTGTAATTTTCTTTTAGACTATGAAACTTTGCAAAACAAGTGGGAGATTGAAGGATATGGTGCTTTGAAAGTTGATTTATTTTCTTATTTACTAAGTGTTCATGATCCAAATAATATTGTTACATTTTGTTCCATGATTGTATGACATACCTCATGTAACATTCAAGAAGATGCTCCTGGTCTTAAACTGTAGAACCGTGAGTTTTATTATGTCGTGTAATCTTATGTTTTTCGTCACAATCATGATAATCAAAGAGGAACATGGATTGTCGGGTTTAGGTTGTCATATTGGTTAAAGTACATTTGAGTTCTATAAATGTTGATAAATGATTGTCGTTTAATCATATGAATGCGCATGCGTGTGTTTTCATACATATTGATGTTGACCTATTTTCATGTTATAACATTATATGGAATGTGTTAAGTGTCATTAATGTTTACAACATATCTATTGTATTGAAGATGTGTAGATTTAATGCATCGATGTGTACAATGTGATTATAGTTGAAGGCCATATTTTGATGGTAATATATATTGTGATTCGTTGTTCACACTTACGCGTAAGAAATTTGCATATCAGAATATCGTTTGTCCCCAAATTGTTTGGGTAGTGATATGGTCGGGCCCCTTGGTAAAGCGAGGTTGTAATGCATGCAAATAACTGAAGTAGTTATAAATACAATTCACGTATGAGACTGAGAATGACAAATATAGTGCAGAAATGACACGATCATATTTTGCACTATATTCATAATATCACGTGACAAAGGTAGACACGGGTCATTAAGTTTTGTTACCTACTACCATGTTGTTGTGGCGATTGCAATGCCTTGATAAAGCCTCTTGTAGTCCATAATATAAGTTATTATATTATCGCTACGACGACATGGTTCCTCTGTAAGGTCACACCAAATGAACGGGAACAGTCTCTGTTTGACTTACATGTGCGCTTGATTTCATACATCATGTGATCAAAATAGCACAGTTAGTGCGCTTTCTAAATGTCGTTTTTTAACATATTTAGACCAAGACGAGTTGTTAAATTGTGCGATTGTTAATCTGCGGGATGAATTGGTTCATCCCGTTAATTTTAATAGTGTGATGACATAATTTCTTATCTCAATCAATCAAAGTAACCTACTTGTTTTGAGGTTATGTTATGATAAAAAAATGGAGGGTAGATCTTTACCCAAGATAAAAGCCCTCATTTATTGGATATATATATATATATATATAAGTTTTGATTAATGGTTTTGATCAAGGGTTGAGAGTGAGATAAAAAGAAAAGGGGAGATAGGGTTTGGTGGCTTTCCCTTTCGGTTTGCCCTAGACAACCCGACGGCGACACAAAATAAAATGCGAGGCAATTTTTCGAGCTCTGTGAGGGCGCCGACTCGCAATTTTCCCTAGCTCACGCAGAGCACCGACTCATGAATTCCTGGAGGTGCTCCGGCGACAGTGCGGGGCTTAGTCTTCTTCCCGGCGACAAGTGTGGCTCGACCACTGGACGTCTCCGATGGCTTGAAGAAGAAGGATTAGCCCCGACATTTTCCTTTGCTTAGTCTTCTTCCCGGCGACAAGTGTGGCTCGGCCACTGGACATCTCTGACGGCTTGAAGAAGAAAATCTTTGTCTCTTCCTTCCACTCCTCTCATCAACAGAGCAGATTGCTTTGACTGTTAGGGTTCAAGGTGAACTAAGAGGCGAGGCGTCAGCCTCATTGTTGTGGTGGAATCGCTACCATCTTCACCAACGTGTTCCCTCTTCCGCCTAGAGACCTTGTTCTCTAGAGGTACAATTTCTAACCCCATATGATGGTTAGAAGTGATGAGTTAGGTTTTATGTTTCTTAGCCTTGTTTGGCCATTGTCATCAGGGTCCAACGCTGAACTGTACTACGGAGTCCGCGTAGACCGCAAATAACCCATTATTCAGCTGAACACCTTTGTCCTCTCTCTGCAAGCCACCTGACCGCAGAAGTCGCCTAGCTGCCAGAGTCTGCGAAAAAAGCTGCTGCCGAACTGAAGAACAGATCGCCGAGACCGGCGGACAAGTTATTGAATGGGGAAAGATGAAGGAGAGAAGACCAGCTGGCTGCAACCACGACCTGCTACAAACCGCTGATTGTTAATCGCAAGCTCCACTGATCCCTGACCGCAGTCAGCACTAAAATCCTGGCTTCTCAGTGCTAGCCACACAACCTGCAAACAACAAACTGGTTATCCTTCTCAAACCGCGCGGACAGAAAATATGAGGCCGCATCAATTAACCCATGTCCAACTTACTGTTCATTCAGATAATTATGATGTGACAGGGGGTGTCCTATTTATAGGCACGGTGAAAAGTGTGGTCATCGCCCTAGTAGATAGAAATACCACCCCAGCCCGCAGCTAGCACAAAGCAGTCTGCCAGTCCGCATGGACAAGGCCGGTCCCCAGCCTATCTGCCTGACATCAAGGAGGCTGGATAGAAGCCAGTCCGCATCCCAGTGGACACCGCACTAGACCACAACAACAATATCCACGACCAAAGACACAGACCGCCCGGTCAACCAGCGGACATTGTGGACTCCGCAATCAATTTGAACTTGTCACAGATCGTGACCAAGTCCCCAACCAGTGAAACTCTGGTGCGAGCTCCGCGGACACGAACAATAGTCCGCAAGCTCCAATCCTGTTCGCCTAACCGCGAACTCCACGGTTACCTCCTAACCGCACCACCAGAAGAGTTTAAGGGCACAAGCCAATGCCGATCTCCCGAGCTCCAAGAACAGTCCGTATAGAGCGAACTCCACAGACTCCAACCCAGTCCGACCAGACCGCAGATATTCAACCTATCCGCACGGCTACCACCAAGGACACACCACCAGGCCGCAACTCCAGACCGCTCAGGCTACACCACCAGTCCGCAAGACTGTCCGACCAGGCTGTGCGGTTTGTCTGATCAACCCCCACTTTCACTTCAACAATTTCAACAAATTGTACTTGAAAGAAGCATGAATGAGCAAAAATCTTTCAACATTTATGATAAAAACTCTAGGGCAAAAATTATTTCAATCCCTGAAGTTGTAAGGTAATGTCAACTTGATCCCTAGATTCTTAAGTCGTATCATTTTAATTTTCTTGGCCAATATCCGACTTCATTTTGAGTGCAATTCAAAGGCTAAAAAGCTCTCTAGATGAGAAGTTCAAGTACTATTTTGACACAACTAAAACTTCAACACTAATTTGACATTTTTACCCAAAAACAATATCATAAATGCTCCGCATTGCATAATAACTATAGCCAGTGATGTGTAATAGATTATATTTATAGAGCCTAGGCCAATAGTAAACTGTCCACTAAATATCTTCAGCAGCCCGCATGGACAAGGAGATGTGTGTGTCATAAATGTGAAATCTTTCTTGTTTAATCACTCCCCTTTTTCTTCCCACTTTGCAAACCCTCAATGAAATTTCAAAGGGAGGCTTATTCTTCTTCTTCATCGCCGTCTTTCCTTCGAATTTGCTCTATGATCTAAATTGATCTTCGGCGGCAGCTAAGAATGGAAAAAAGCATCGGCATCTTCATGAGAGAGTTCACTCTGCTGATGCCTTCGAGTGTCGTCCAGTCATCTTTGTTTACACCGAGAGCCTTCGTTTCCGAGGACTCCCCGCTTCTTACAGTTTTGAAGCTTTCAGAGTGGGATCGCTGCCTGGGTTTTGGAGGGTGTCGGGCACCGTCAATTGAGGGTGGGGTGGATAGGAGGGGGTGCTTGAGGAAAATGCAAATGACGGCGCAATCATCATTATTCGATGTCGGATACCGAGTCCTCCACGTCCTAATGGCCCAGCGAACCAAGAGCTTGGCCGCATCGGTGCGGTTTTTGGCATAAGATACAGTCTTGACCACCTGCTTGTTTGATAACACGTCCCATAACCGGAGGAAAAAGTTGCAAAAGATCAATTAGCTTTGTTGAATTTTTTGAAGTGAAAGTGGGTGATGGAGCAGACCGTGCGGTCTGGGCGGTCTGAGTCCGCGGCCTGGGTGGACTGATGTTGCGGCCTGGGTGGTCAGTGGCCACGACAGACTTGCCAGCTTGGGCGTCTAGTGGAGTGGCCTGGGCGGTCTGTCTTTGGCTGACTGATAGCGATGCTTAGCTCGGGATGCGGTTCTGCAGTTCATGCTCTTGCAGTAGACATGCGGTTTGGAGGTTCTATCCGCATAGATGTGACGGACTTGATTAGAGTCCGCAGAGTCCGCTATTGCGGACTGATTTTGGAGATCGGCTTTGACCCTTGCTGAGTTCTCCGGTGATGCGGTGGTTGTTAGCCGCATTCTTGGTGGCGGACTGTCCATGGAGTTGGCGGTCTGGGTTTCGTGTCCGCCAAGCTCGCACCAGTTGTTTGGTGGGTTGTTGGACTTGGTCACACTTTGTAACAAGTTCAGTGTGTCCGCGGAATCCGCTGTTGACCGGGCAGTCTGCATTTTGGTCGTGGAATCTTGCGGCGAGCTGAGGCGTTGTTCTCGAGTTGTGCGGACTATTGCCATGTCCGCGTATGGCGTGCAAACTGATGCAGTATGGACCGTGACTGTCTGTGTTGTAGTGTGGCGGACTGATGTTGTGCTTGCGGGCTATGCAGGATGTTGCCGTGTCCGCATACTGTGTGCGGACTGACGCGGTGTCCGCCTGATGGTGGACTGACCTTGTCTTGGCACCTGGCGGGTTGGTTAAAGTCCGGCTAAGTCCTTGCTGACTCGGCGGACTGGGCTTTGCTAGCTGCAAGCTGGGGTGGTTACTCTATTCATTAGGGTGGTGACCACACTCCTCACCACGCCTATAAATAGACCCCCCATGGCACGTCTACAGTAACTGAGGGAACAGTAAGTTGAGACTTGGTTAAGTACTGCGGTCTCGGTTTTCTTGTCCACGCGGTTTGATCAGAGTTAACTGGTTGTTGTTTGCAGGTTGTGCGGCTAGCACTGTGTAGCTAGGAGTTTGGCTTTGACTTCGGTCAGGTTCAGTGAAGTTTACGGTTACAATCGGCGGTCTCAGCAGGTCGCTTCTGCGACTTGTCAGTTTTCTATGTTTCAGCTTTTCCAAGTTCAATAACCTGTCTGCCGGACTCGGCGGTTAGGCAGTCTGTTCTTCAGTTCGATAGCAGCTTGCAGCAGTCAGCGAATAGCGGTGTGTCCGCGCGACCTCGCAGTCTCAGCGGACTCCGTGTTCTATTCGTCTTTAGCAGCAGTTTTGGCGGTCTCGGTGACTTCGGCGGACTGGGCGGTCTTGGCGGTCTCTGATTCTGTCCGCTCGGATTGTTTTTGTAATCTGTTATGTTTTTCCTTGTGTACTGGTGAAATCATGTCTCGCCATGTATACCTCGCCCTGTAAAGAAGATAGTGAATATATGATCTGCTTGCTCCTGTGTTTGCTTCTGGTTGTTTAATCTTGCTTTCCTAGTTTTCGCTTAATCAATGTGTGATCTTGATAGATCTGAGAATATTAATTTGGCGTCAGACTATCTCGTTGATCATCTTGAGAAAATTCAACATGTTATCAGAGCAAGGTTCAGTTGCTTGAGCAGTGATCAATGTGTGTTGTGCTCTGTGCTTCTGAAAGCTTAACCAAGGTTGTTGCAATGGAAGTAAGTTATGCAAGTGGTTTGAGTATTGAACTCTTAACACCGACTAACTTTCAGAAGTGGAAGTCGTGCATGAAAAGTTATCTTCTGGGCGAGGAGCTATGTGAGGTCATCGGTTGTGACGACAGGCAGGAAGTTATAGCTGCGTTTGGGACTGCTGAGCAGGTGAGGGTGTAACAACCCCATCCGTTCATATGGTATATTCTAGAAGGTCCGGTCGGACGCCCATGGAACACGCCCGTGTCATGGGCCGTGTCACCCAACACGCCTTCGAACACGCCCGTGTCTGAGGCCGTGTGCCTGGGCGAAAAAATCCCAAAACATCCCGAGACTTCACATGGCCTGTGACACGCCCGTGTCCCAGGCCGTGTGCCCAGACACGGCACGAAGACACGCCCTGTCGAAATCCTTCATCGGGCTGAGTTCATCGACCTGATTTCACATGCCCTGTGACACGCCCGTGTCACAGGCCGTGTTCAACCTCTCGACACTCAACACTCGACACTCGACGATCGTCGAGCAAAAGTCATCGAGCACACGACACGGCCTTGGACACGCCCGTGTCCGGGGCCGTGTGCCCCCCTCTCGACACATCGTCGAGCGAAAAATCGTCGACACCAAAGCCGATAGTCGACACGGCCTCGACACGCCCTGCGACATGCCGGTGTCGCAGGCCATGTCCGCTACTTAACGACCGTCGACTCCAAATTTCGTCGACTACGCGGCCAAATCGTCGACCCCGGCTTGACACGCCCGTGTCCCGGGCCGTGTCACCCAAAAATTTCCTGTTTGAGCAATTTGGGCTGTTACAGAGGGTCTGGAGGAAAACTAAAGATAAGGTAGAGTTTATCCTTAAGGGGGCTGTTTCACCGGAGCTGTTTGATCATATCATTGGATGTGAGTCAGCTGTTGATATTTGGACAACCATTGATGAGTTGTTCAACATGAAGAATATAGCGAGACTACAATTCCTAGAGAATGAGTTGGCTAGGACAACTCAAGGAGACCTGACCATCTCTAAGTTCTTTTAAAGATGAAGAGTCTGTGTGCTGAGTTATCAGGGCTTGATCCTGATGAGCCGATCTCTGAGGCTAAGATGAAAAGACACATAATACGCGGCTTGCGGAAGGAGTATGTTGCCTTTGTAACCTCTGTTCAAGGCCGGGCAACTCAGCCATCTCTGCTAGAACTTGAGAACTTGCTTGCCTCGTGGGAAAGCTTGCCCAGATAGATGGCTGGAGTCACTGTCTCTGAGGAAGGTAGTGAAGCGCTCTTCATAGGCAAGAAGAAGAGATGGAAAAGGAAGAAGAAGAAGACCGCTGCTGAGAATTAGCCTTCAACCTCTTATCATTCGAAGAGAATTGCTGCACCTAAGAAGGATTGGAAGAAGAATTTGAAGTGCTACATGTGTCATCAGCCGGGTCATTTCAAGAGTGAATACAAGGTCAAGCTACAGCCTGGGCATGCTGCATGCAAGGAGGAAGCTTGCTCTAGTACTGAGGAACCTGGCTGGGGTGGAGCTTTCATGACGGGCACTTATGTCTGTGCCTTATCCGCCATCGACTTTGAAGATGATTGGATTGTGGACTCCGGTTGTGGTCAGCACCACACCGGAGACAAATCGAAGTTCTCCTCGCTGCAAACTTACTCAGGTAACGAAGCTATTATTACTGCTGATAATACTGTTTATGCTGTAGAGAAGGAGGGGGTTGTGTTATTGGGTAGTGATAAGGGACTACTCACGTTAAGGAGTGTGTATCATGTACCGGGCATGAAGAAGAACATCTTCTCTGTGACCAATGCGGTAGACGTAGGTTATCACGTTCTGTTTGGGTCAACAAAAGTGAAGTTTCTTCGCAACGTATCAGCGGTGAAGGCTGATGTTGCTCATGTTGGGAAGAGAGTAAAGAACTTGTTTGTTCTTACAACAAACTCTTACGTTGATCGGATGAGGGCAAACGATCGCGCTGCTATTTAGCATGAGAGGCTGGTGCATGTAGGTATGTATAAGTTGAAAGTTATGACAAACAGGAGCCTTGTGAAAGGCTTGTCTAAGCTTTCATCCTTTGGCAACTGTCACGTCTGCGCAGGGTGTCAGTACGGTAAGGCTTATCGCCTTCCGTTTGATAAGTCGCAAACGAGGAGCAAGAGACATTGATGTCTTGATGGTGACTTGATGGGGCCAACTGCTACTGCTAGTCTTGGAGGGAGCGAATACATGCTTGTTTTGATTGATGATTACTCAAGATATACTTGGGTATATTTCTTGAAGGAAAAGTGAAAAAATTGTACCTAATCACCTAGAGGGGGGGGGGTGAATAGGTGACTTAATCTTTTTAAACTTTTAGGCAGATTATATCACAGATTTAGAACTAATTCTTCACAGCAATTAATCAGCAATCATAGAATAAACATGCACACAATGAACACACAGATTTATAGTGGTTCCCCAAGGTTTGGGTACATCCACTTTCCCCCTTCGCCTATCTAGTAGTGTACTAGATTCGGCCAAACTCCTCCACTATATCTCAGATCTTACACTCAGAACCCCAAATGGTTCCTACAGCTCAGGCCCAAGGCCCTACAACTCAGACTTCTCCAAAGACCTACACTCATCCACAAGGCCTACACTCAGCCACAAGGCCTACACTCAGCCACAACAGGCTTACACTCAGAGAAATAGATCTCCTACACTCAGGCACACAGGCCCTACCACTCAGCCTTTATAATTACAGGCTTACAACTCAAATCCCTAAGGATCCTACAAGAAATTTAGAATACAAAGTATATACCTACAACTCAGAGAAAAGAGAGAAGAGTTGATAGGTTCTTGATAAGTTCTTGGAAGAACTCTACTGAGATCAACCTCACTTGGCTTTCTTCAAAGCTTCTTGAATGTAGAACACAATAGGATTGATTCTCTGCAGCTGATCTTCAATCACTGCAACTTAAGATTCAGAACTAGGTCTGAACCCTTCTTTACAGCCTGGTTCCAATGGCTGTCTTCTTGGAAGGAGCTCTCTCTCTCTCCAACTACTTAGATCTTCACTTGAAATGATTCTTCAATGAATTGCTAGATCTTCTTCTATTTTTCAATCTCTTGATCATCTCATTTTGTTGACAGTATAAGCCTTTATATAGGCCTTCTTCATGGTGACCGGCAAATCCGGTTCCTAACAGCTTTCTGACAACTCTGACAGTTACAGTAGACCGGCTGGAATGGCAGCTGTCATGTCATCCAGTCACTTCTTGAAATATCTGTAACTGTCTGAAAGTGTCGAGACAGTCTGTCTTTAAGTGTCGACACTTATAGACAAAGTGTCAACACAAGTAGACTAAGTGTCGACACTAGCCTTCAAGGTGTCGACACAACTCCTTGTGTTGTAGAATTTACTTCTCGACACTGCTTCTTCATCATGTGTCGACACTGATATTGTGTGTCGACACAAGTCCTTGTTCTTCAGTACTTAGTTGAATTCTTGTGAGTGTCGACACAACTCCTTTGTGTCGACACATCTTCTTGTGTTGATACTTGCTGAGTGTCGACACATATTCTTAGTGTCGACACCTGCCTTTTGTGTTGATACTTTCTGAGTGTCGACACTTCTCCTTGTGTCGACGCATCTTCTTGTGTTGAGACTTTTGCTGAGTGTCGACACATCTCCTTTGTGTCGACACTTGTACTTAGAATTTTGTTGAACTTTGCTAAGTGTCGATGTTGATGCGCGAAAATGGCACCGGGGGGACAGCTATCACCGTGGGGGTGTTTGGGCTCATAGACAAGATGAGGAGGAAGGAGAAGGTTGCGGGAGTAGGGGAGAGGCTTGAGAGAAGAGGCGAGCCTTGATCAACAGAGAGGGTTGATCAAGAGAGGTAGAGGGGGGAGACCAGGAGCGGTCGAGCAGATAGTAATCGCAACGGTTGCGCTTGCCGGTTGGATGCCGAGGAGAGCTGAGCTGAGGGCAAGACTTGCTGAGCAGAGGAGCAAGGCTTGCTGAGCAAAGAAGAGGAGAGGGGGCCGCTAGCAGCGGCAAAAACACACTTCGCCCGTCGCGGCCTAAATGCCACTCCTGCGACGGGCTTTCCTTTGATTAATAGCTAGAGATTACAAGCTTACAAGTACACCTTCACAACAAAATCATTAAAGGGGTACAAGAAGAAGCTGGCGGCTAAAGGAGAATAAAGTGCCAGAAAACAGAGAGGAGAAGCTGCCAGAGACTAAGTAAAAGAGTCTGCCAGCTGCTGGAGGACAGGAAATATGAGTCCGCAGGGCTTGCTGGAAGGGTGTTGACGGACTGCGCGGACTGGAAAACGGAGTCCGCAGGGGGCTGCTGGCAAGACTTGTCTCCACCTCCAGCCTCCCTGAATGAGAGGCTTCAGGGGGTATTTATAGGCCCAGGGAAGTTCTTGAAGAAGCGGGGCTTAGTGACATCAGCATGACGACCTGCGCGGACTCCGCGGACTGAGAATTTGTGTCCGCCACTGCTGAGCGAAGCAAGCTGCAGGAGGCTCTGGAGAGAACCGGAGGCCACCCTCTTGGGGGCGGCCTGGGCGGACTCTGGTAGGAGTCCACCCGGCAGGCCGGAGGCCGCCCCCTAGCGGGCGGCCTGGGCGGACTCCGGGTGGAGTCCGCCCGGCGGATGCCGGGGCCGCCCCCTAGCAGGTGACCTGGGCGAACTCCGGGTGGAGTCCGCCCGGCGGAAGTCGGGGCCACCCCCTAGCAAGCGGCCCGGGCGGACTCCGGGAGGAGTCCGCCCAGCAGATGCCGGGGCCGCCCCCTAGCGGGCTGCCTGGGCGGACTCCGGGAGGAGTCCGCCCGGCGGATGCCGGGGCCGCCCCCTAGCGGGCGGCCTGGGCGGACTCCGGGTGGAGTCGGCCCGGCGGATGCCGGGGCCGCCCCCTAGCGGGCGGCCTGGGCAGACTCCGGGAGGAGTCCGCCCGGCGGAAGCCGGGGCCGCCCCCTAGCGGGCAGCCTGGGCGGACTCCGGGAGGAGTCTGCCCGGCTGGCGGGCAGAGGCCGCCCCGGGAGGGCGGCCTCGACGGACGGCGGCAGGAGGCCGCCGCCTCTCGGGCAGCAGGGAGGCCGCCCCTGGTGGGCGGCCTCGGCGGATGGCGGCAGGAGACCGCCGCCCCCTTGGGCTGACTAGAAGGTCGCTCTCGGTGGTGCTGTTGGCCGACTCCTGCAAGGGAAAGCACTGCACGATTAGCGGACCTAACCGCATGTCCCGCAAGGGTGAGCCATGGGAATAGCCCGCCGTCCCGCAGGGCATGCGGTTGCTAGGAGACCTAGGCGGACAGGGAAACTGTCCGCCTACGCTGGTACTTGTCGCGATCGAAAGGGAGAATCTAAGGGTCGCGACTAGCCAGCTGGCCACCTTGGGAAGGATCGCCGATTTCTGGGTTAACAGTCGACACAGCCTCCAAGTGTCGACACATTCTCCATGTGTTGAGTCTTCTGCTGTGTGTCGACACATTCTTTATTATGTCGACATTTTCTTCATGTGATGAGTCTGCTGCTGTGTGTCGACACATTCTTTATTATGTCGACACTTTCTTCATGTGCTGAGTCTTCTGCTGTGTGTCGACACATTCTTCATTATGTCGACACTTATACTTAGACTCTGTTGAAATTTGCTGAGTGTCGACACAGCCTCCAAGTGTCGACACTTTTTGGTGTAGGCAAAGTTCCTCTAGGTGTCGACACTGCTGTTAAGTGTCGACACTGCTTCTCTGGACTTCTCTTCATTGAGTGTCGACACAAACTGTATGTGTCAACACTTTCTGTCTGGTGTCGACTCTGCATCCCTGGTGTCGACACAATTACTCCAAGTGTTGACACTACTTCTCTGGGTGTCGACACAAGTCTTCTTAAGTGTCGACACTTTCCTGCTGGGTGTCGACACATGGACTTAGAAACTTTTCAGCTTTCCCTGTAAATACTTGACCTGCACAACACAACTCAAAACACATCAAATACATTTTGATGTATATCATTGAGTAGGGTGAGGCTTCTTCAAATCAGGTACATTTATTCCAATGTACCCAACAATCTCCCCCTATTTGGAGAAGTCATAACCCTTAGTCAATGATATACACCATACATAACAAAATTACAGTATGATGTAAAACAGGATTATGGAATCAGGGATAACATAAACATGTATAAAAACAAAACATGTATACACAGATATCTCAGAACAATTATGTAAGATTTATCACACATCACATTGTTCTAACAACTTTGTCATATTCATTATATAAAAGTTTACAGAGTGTTTAAAATCAAAAAATTACAACTGTAAACTAAAGATAAATTCTATTCTATTCCTGCTCAGCCTCCTTGATAACTATGCCCTTCCCAGATTGTATCTTTGCTTGTACATGGGCTTCAGCATCTTAAGCAGCAGCAGGCTTCTTGCCTTTAAGATCCTTTTTCTTCTGCTCTTCAGTCTTGATCTTTTGTCTTTAAAAGTAATGATATGGCTTTGGAAAGTACTTGCTAGGCTCCTGGGCATTAGGAGGTAGCTTTCCCATCTTAGCCTTTCTCCTGTATTGCACAATGGCTTCTTGCCTGGACTCATGCTTTCTCCATTCCAGTTCAGAATACCACTTGTTTCTATCTTGAATATTATCCTTGGCAGCCTTCCATGCAGTCAAAATAATATTCCTTGAAGTGGGGCTCCACTGTTCAAAATCAAGCCTTTGTTCAGCTTGCTCTCTGAACCTCTTCTTAGACAATAGAGTCTCTTGTTCCTTGAGCAGCAAAGCTTCTTGTTCTTTCAATATAGCCTCTGACACTGGCTGAACCACTTTCTCTATGATGACATTTTGCTTTCCCTCAGGTGGGCTATACATGGACTGTATATCTGCTTGTACCATATCAAAGTCTGGTGGAGGATATATGACTTGAGCCACTTCAGCTTGCTCCCCTCCAAGATAAGCAGGATTAATCCAGACACTGCTACATTGTCATCATCACACAATGGAGGATATCCAAGGGTGGCTCTGATAGAATTGGAAATCCATTTTGCATGATCAGAGCTGGCTTTGACTAACACCCTCTCCCCCTTTATGACTTCTCTAACAATATGATCCCTCAAATCATCTTTCTGAAACCTTATTTGGGCATCCAAATAGTTTACTCCATCCTTAAAGAAAGGTTTCAACCTTTGGAGCTTGTCTGTTATAGCTTTTTGAGAGTCTTGTATAGCAGTCTGAACAGCAGTTATGCCCTCTTGTAATGCTTTATCAAATGCTGCCTTTGTTGTAGCATGAGCTGTAGTCTGAGCAGCAGTTATATTCTTCATCTCTGTGACTATTGCATTGTGTGAAGCAGTTAAATTATCATTCATCCTGAGCTGGTTCTCCAGAATATATCCTTGCTTCAGTGCAATATCATCTACTTGAGCTTTGATCTTATCTTGATGTGTAGTTAGATAAACTATTGCATTCCCTCCCTTATGGAAGCAGTCAGTCATCTCCTTCTTATTTAGATTCATTTCAAATCTAATGGACTTAATGTCTTGGGCCAGATCAAACTATAGAGATTTTTGCCCTTCATCTACATACTTTTCAATTGCTTTCCTTTGCTCATCAAGCTTTATCTGCATTGCAACCATCAGAGAACTATAATCTACAGATGGTGCTGGCTGTGGTGTAGGTTGTTGTGCAATGGTTTGCAGAGCTTTCTTATAGTTTTGGCTCCTTCTCTTGAAGACTTGAAACTTTCTCTTTTTAGCTCTGGCAGCCTCCTCATCTTCAGAAGCATATGTGCTTGCAATATCAACTCTGTCCTTAGGGCTTGGAGGTAACTCCTTCTGCACTTCAGGTTCCTTCCTTGCAGTTTCCTCAACAATAACTACTTGCTCCCCCTCAACATGAGCATTCTCCCCCTCAGCAGCATCACTTTCCTTCTCAAAGTCTGTTTGGAGTAGATCAGGGAATAGTTCTTCCAAGGTAAATTCTTGTTGAGGTTGTGGTGGAGAAACTCTTATCTCATCATCTACTTGATCAGATGCCACTTGATCTGCAACAGATATGTCCTCCATGACAACATCTTGGTATTGGCTATGTGTTTGAGGTTGCTGATTAACATGAGGTATTGAATCAGACAAAACATCATCCTCAATAGGGAAGTCTAATTTATTGATGTCAGTGATTACCTCAAGTATGGTGTGGGTTGCTTGTTCACTTTCTAGTGGAGTTAGCTCTTCCACTAGTAGAGGCTCCCCCTGGATAGAATCCTGGTGAAGTGGGCTAGCTTGTAGTAGCTCCCCTGCCTCTCTGCATCAACCTGTCCAGCTGGAGACTTTCCAGCAATTCCAGTGTCTTCTTCATCAGGAGTGAAGACAACTTGCTCCTCAGAGCTGCTAGATGAATCTTGAGCTACTAGAGCTATCTTCTTCTTCTTCTTTTGGGGTGTTACCTTCTTAGGAGTTGTCAATTCCTTGGTCAAGACCCTATCCCATCTAGAGAAGATTCTCATGTCCATCTTCCTCATGTGGTTGATTTTAGATCCAGCAGCTTGGCTCATTACTTCTGATATACTACCAGCCAAGTAAAGACTTAGTATCCTATCCAAATTGGGTTTCTTCAGGCTCTCCTTAATCTTCTCAAACACTACTGCAGACCAATCATTATGTAGCTGGAAGATTAACCTTGTCATTAGACTGAACATATATGCTGAAATCCTGTCATGTCCTCCAGACTTGCACAGGATCACCTTGCCAACGATTTCAGAGAGAAATTTTCCTTGGCT
Organism: Platanthera guangdongensis; assembly: GCA_039583875.1. Taxonomy (NCBI): domain Eukaryota; kingdom Viridiplantae; phylum Streptophyta; class Magnoliopsida; order Asparagales; family Orchidaceae; genus Platanthera; species Platanthera guangdongensis. Next base: position 152,773,540 of record CM077161.1, on the reverse strand, counting down.
TTTCATTCCCTTTCTGTTGAATACTGATCCAATTTTCATCTTGGAATCCAGTCCACACCATATTAAAGCTTCTCTGGTCTTAGAAGCAGAAACTTCATCTTCTTCATTAGTCCTTGGTAGGTTTAGTACCTTTCTCAAACTCTTAGATGAGACCTTCACCTTTTCTCCATGAACCCTTGACTTTATCTTGAGTCCAGATTCGTCTAGGGTTGCTCCATTCAGAAATTCTAGAACTTCTTTCTTCTATATCTTGGTTGGCTCTGAAACAAGAAAATCTAACCCTGAGTTTGCAACTAGGGTTACCACATCCTTGATCTCTGGTTCTGCGTCATCAAATGCATGCCGCACTAGTTCATATCCTTCATTCACGTTCTCTTCGAGCTTGGGCGCCATTAGGGTTTGAAGAATTTGAATTGATAGAAGAGAGGTGTTGACACACAAGTTTGGTCTCGAAACTTTGGTGAGCGTGTCGACAGACAATGGCGAAATCCTATTTATACCTTTCTAGGATTGAAGATGAAAGGGCGCGTCAAGAAACTTAAATTGTGTCGACACTGTTGAAAAGTGTCGACACCGACTTACAATGTCTCGACAACAATGTGTCGACATAAGTATAGTCGACAAATATATGTGTCGACACTTGTTTATGTGTCGACACGGCTTAGCTCGACACTTAGTCGAGACTTTACTTCACTAATTCTGCATAAAGTCTAAGTGTCGACACCATCTTGGATGTGTCGACACCTACCCTGTATGTGTCGATACTAATTTTCTGAAGTGTCGACATAGAATTCCTAGATGTGTCGACACCTTTTCTCTGAAGTGTCGACACCAATTCTCTGTCTCGACACAGACAACTCTGTGTGTCGACACTATTTTACTTAGCCATTCTTGTAAACTTATTCTAAGTTTATCATACCTAATTCAATTTTGAACCTATTGAACTTGGTTTCTTCTAGTGGCTTAGTATACATGTCAGCTAGTTGATTATCAGTATTAACATACTCTAGTAAAATATCTTCTTTTTCAACATGTTCCCTTAGGAAATGATATTTTATTTCAATGTGTTTAGTCCTACTATGGGAAACAGGATTGTTTGCAATAGATATAGCACTAGTAGAATCACAAAATAGTGGTGTTCTACTTACTTGAATACCATAGTCTTCTAGCTGATGTTGTATTCATAGAAGTTGAGCACAACAACTTCCTGCAGCCACATATTCTGATTCTGCTGTGGAGATAGCCACACTTGTTTGTTTCTTGCTACTCCAAGATATCAGTCTTCTACCTAAGAATTGACAGGTTCCAGTTGTACTTTTTCTATCTTCTTTGCAGCCTGCAAAATCTACATCTGAATAACCTGTTAGTTCAAAGTCTCCATTCCTAGGGTACCAAAGGCCTAGATAAGGAGTGCCCTTAAGATATCACAGAATCCTTTTGACTGCTGTCAAATGAGACTCTTTAGGGCATGCTTGGTACCTAGCACAGACACATGTATCATACATGATATCTGGTCTTCTTGCAGTCAAATACAATAGGGATCCAACTATCACTCTATACAAAGTCTCATCTACAGGTTTCCCTACATCATCTTTGCTAAGAGACATACTTGACCCCATAGGAGTTTTCATGGTACTGGATGATTCCATACCATACTTCCTTATTAATTCTAGGGTGAACTTAGATTGGCATATGGATAAACCATTCTCATTCTGTCTAACTTGGAGACCCAAGAAGAACTTAAGTTCCCCCATACTGCTCATCTCAAATTGTCCTTGCATTAGTTTTGCAAACTTTCTGCAAAGACTATTTTCAGTAGACCCAAATATTATGTCATCTACATATATTTGGACTAGTATGATCTTACCTCTAGATTCCCTAAGGAATAGAGTCTTGTCTATTTTCCCCCTTGTGAATTTATTCTCAATGAGGAAACTAGACAGGGTTTCATACCAAGCCTTAGGGGCTTGTTTTAACCCATACAAAGCCTTCCTAACTCTATAGACATAATTAGGTTGAGTTGAATCAACAAAACCTGATGGTTGTTCCACATAGACCTCTTCTTTCAGATTTCCATTAAGAAAACCTGACTTAACATCCATTTGGTATACTTTAAATCCTTGATAGGTTGCATAGGCCAAGAACATCCTTATGGCTTCCAGTCTGGCTACTGGAGCAAAGGTTTGATTAAATTCAATACCTTCTTCCTACCTATATCCCTTAGCAACCAGTCTTGCTTTGTTCTTGACAATCACTCCATGTTCATCCATCTTGTTCCATGTTCATCCAATTATGTTGTGGTCTTTTGGTTTAGGAACAAGCTCCCAGACTTTGCATCTCTTGAACTAATTCAGCTCCTCTTGCATTGCCTCAATCCAATGAGGGTCTAGGATGGCTTCTTCAAATTTCTTTGGCTCTACATGGGATAGAAAACTGGAGTAGAGCACTGCACTTAGATTTCTGCTCCTTGTTTGTACCCCTTGTCTTAGATCACCAATGATTTGATCTGCTGGATGATCTCTTAGATGCCTAGTAGCTGGAGACAGCCTGGCTTCAGGTTGAACTCCTTCAACTTCTTCAACTTGCTGCACATCTTGGTCTTCTTCTACATCAGGTGCATGTAGTACTCCCCCTGGACAACAGCCACTATCATCTACATGTTGACTTGCAGTAGGTCCTTCTTCAATAGTGAGCTTGTCCATCTTCTTAGTCACACCTGAGGAGCTGCAAATACTTCTAGATAACTCATGGTTAATAAGTCTAGCTTCATCAAATACTACATACACTGATTCTTCTACAACTTAAGTAGACAAGTTGTAGACCCTATAAGCCTTACTATTGTTATTGTACCCAACAAAGATCCTCTCTTGGGATTTGGCAGCAAACTTAGTCAAGTAAGACTTTCCATTGTTAAGTATATAACATTTACAACCAAAGATCCTGAAATAGGATAGGTTTGGTTTTTTGCCTTTCACAATCTCATAGGGGTTCTTATTGTGGCTCTTGGTGATAGTTGCCCTATTAATTACATGGCATGCAGTATTAACTGCCTCAGCCCAGAAATATTCTGGGAGAGTTGTGTCACTTAATAGGGTTCTACCAGCCTCAATCAAGGTTCTATTTTTCCTCTCAGCAATGCCATTTTGCTGAGGTGTTCTTGGTGAAGAAAATTCCTGAAATATCCCAAATTCTTCACATAGTTTTGTCATACTATCAGACTGGAATTCAGTACCATGGTCACTTCTTATTTTGACCACTGTACTGGCTAACTCATTCTGAATTTGTTTAACAAAGCTATAAAAGATATTAGGTGCTTCAGATTTCTGTCTAAGGAAGAACACCCAGGAAAACCTTGAGTAGTCATCTACAACCACAAATGTGTAGACCTTCCTACCTAGGCTGTGAAATGTCATAAGACCAAAGAGATCCATATGCAGGAGGTATAAACACCTCACAGCATCTTTGTTTTCAATGCAATTAAAGGTGGATCTAGTCTGCTTGCCCTTTTGACAAGCTGAACATATCCCATCTTTAATACACTTAACTTGAGGACCATTACTCACTAACTCTTTTCTAAAGAGTTGGCCAATTGTCTTGTAGTTGAGATGGGCTAGCCTCTTGTGCCATTTGACACAATGAGAGACTTTCTCATCAGCTACAAGACACACAGGAGAACCATTGTTCTCACACATAATGTCTGGGCAATAGACATTTCTTTTTCTATAACCAGTCAAAATGATCTCTTGATCATTTGATCTCCTGATATGACAACCATCTTTGACAAATGAGATGTCATATCCTAAATCACTCAGTTGACTTATACTGATAAGGTTATGTTTCACACCTTTAACATAAGCCACTTGAGTAATTGTTATATGGGTGCTAGAAATGTTACCAAAACCTTTGATGATTCCTTTTTCAGAACCACCAAAGGTGACTTTAGGACCATCCTTGATTGGTGTATAGTCCTTCAGCAATCCCCTAGTTCCAGTCATATGTCTGGAACATCCACTGTCCAAGTACCATATTGGGGCATGACCACTTGGACTTACCTGCAAAATAGATTAGTTGACCTTAGAACCCAAAGAATTCTTAGGTCCTTGGTGCTGGTTAGTTTGCCTCTTAACAAAGCTACCTGCAGATCTTCCAACAGGCAGTTTGCTACTCATCTTGGCACTAGAATTATGCCAACAGTCTATGGCAAAGTGGTCTACCTTGCCACAACACCAGCACTCAAACCTGTTGTACCTTTGCTTAGGTACATCCCTAGCTGTTTTATCTACAGCTGGCTTATTGAGAGCTGGGGCTTTGCCCTTAGACTTGGACTGAACAGTCCTAGCAGGTTTAGTAAACCCTAATCCAGTTTTACCTTTTTGATGAACAAATTCATCTATCAAAGGTAGAACAGACTTTGGTTTAGAAAACCTTGCAACAATGTCTCTCTCCTTCTGAAGACTAATCTCCAGACTTTTGATTTGATCATTCTTGAATGTTATAGTCCCCATCTGAATAACAGTTATGTTCTTCAGTCTGGCTATTTCATTTAACTTTTGATCAATCAGCTTCTCAAAATCAGTTGCAGCCTCTTTGAGACTAGCAATTTCCTTAGCCAGACTCTTAGCCAAAGATTTGCTTTTCTTAAAAGCTTGCAACAGAACTCTATATTTATCAATCAATTGATGAATATACCTTTCAGATTCAGACCCACTGGCATCACTTGATGCTGATGTAACTGAATCTGAACTAGCACTAGAAATTAAACTTAAAGAACAATTTTGTACCTTACTCGGTCCAGGCTGATCCTGGATTTTGTCACCTTCTGTTAAGGCCATCAGTCCTTGACACTGATTGTCCTCTTGCTCATATATAGAGTTCATTATCTGGATGAACTCCTCTTCTTCTTCTTCTTCAGCAAACAGTCCAATGTAAGCTTCTGCTTCTGAATCAGTTTCTGAAGATGATATGTCTGACAGGCTTTTGTCCTTCTTGGCAACAAAAGACCTTTCCTTTTTGCCCTTAGTTTGAATCTTCTTTTTATCATTAGACTCTTTCCTTTTCTCTGGACAGTCAGCAATAACATGTCCTTGTCTGTTACAGCAATAGCATACAATTTTTGAAAAAGTTGCTTTGCTTGACTTGGGCTTTCTCCTGTCTTTCTTTGATGACTTCTTGTTCTGATAATAGTCATCTTTTCCCTGTGAAGTAGATGGCTTTGACCTCCACTGTTTCTTCTTTAGAAACTTCTGAAAGTGTCTTGTGAAAGCTGCAAAGTCCTCATCACTCTCACTGCTTTCAGACTTTCTGCTTTCTGAATCATCTGACTCAGTCTCAGCAACCTTTGGAGGTGGAGATGGAGACTTACTTCTGTATTTTCTGGTGGCTTCTGTCTTGAATGTCACTGTTCTTTCTTTATTCTCAATTCTGGTAGTCTTCTCCTCTTCTTTCCTTACCATCAACTGCATTTCATAGTATAGCAGTTTTCCAAACAAAGTTGGAGGAGGAATATCTGCTAACTTGACCATTTCCCTAATGACACAGATCTTGATGTCCCAGTCCTTTGTTAGGGACCTCAAGAACTTATCATTTAGCTCATAATTGCTGAATTCTCTTCCATAGGACATTAGCTCATTGATAATCATATAGAATTTCTTATAGCATTCTGTTATGCTATCAGACCTACCTTGCCTGAAACTTTTATATTCTTGGTTTAACAAAGACTTTCTGTCCTGTCTCACTTATTCTGAACCCTCCATGTACACTATAAGAGTATCTCACATCTCCTTTGATGTCTTACAGTGTATCAAGTTCTAAAATGTAGCATCATCTATGTCACTCACAATGATATTCTGAGCCCTCTTGTCCATGGTGGCCAGAATAATCTCATCTTTTGTCATTTCAGAAAAGTCTTTAGGTGTTCTCTGATTTGCATCTAACACAGATACCTTCATAGGCACATATGACCCTTCTTTAACTGTGATATATATTCTAGGGTCTGAGGCTTCCATAAATAGTCTCACCCTTTCTTTCCAGATGCCAAAAATCTCTTTTCTGCAAATGGGCAACTTCATGGATCCAAGTTCCTTATGATTCTCTGTTGAACCCATTTTTTGATTTTCTTGATTATGCTGAATCTGTCCTTGATTTCACTGAATCTGCCAACAGGATCTACTCAGACAGTTAAGTCCTTTTTGAGTAACCTCCCTCTGATACCAGTTAAAAGAAATTGTACCTAATCACCTAGAGGGGGGGTGAATAGGTGACTTAATCTTTTTAAACTTTTAGGCAGATTATATCACAGATTTAGAACTAATTCTTCACAGCAATTAATCAGCAATCACAGAATAAACATGCACACAATGAACATACAGATTTATAGTGGTTCTCCAAGATTTGGGTATATTCACTTTCCCCCCTTCGCCTATCTAGTAGTGTACTAGATTCGACCAAACTCCTCCACTATATCTCAGATCCTCAGATCTTACACTTAGAACCCCAAATGGTTCCTATAGCTCAGGCCCAAGGCCCTACAACTCAGTCTTCTCCAAAGACCTACACTCAGCCACAAGGCCTACACTCAGCCACATGGCCTACACTCAGCCACAACAGGCCTACACTCAGAGAAATAGATCTCCTACACTCAGGCACACAGGCCCTACCACTCAGCCTTTATAATTATAGGCTTACAACTCAGATCCCTAAGGATCCTACAAGAAATTTAGAATACAAAGTATATACCTACAACTCAGAGAAAAGAGAGAAGAGTTGATAGGTTCTTGATGAGTTCTTGGAAGAACTCTGCTGAGATCAACCTCACTTGGCTTTCTTCAAAGCTTCTTGAATGTAGAACATAATAGGATTGATTCTCTGCAGCTGATCTTCAATCACTGCAACTTAAGATTCAGAACTAGGTCTGAACCCTTCTTTACAGCCTGGTTCCAACGACTGTCTTCTTGGAAGGAGCTCTCTCTCTCCAACTACTTAGATCTTCACTTGAAATGATTCTTCAATGAATTGCTAGATCTTCTTCTCTTTTTCAATCTCTTGATCATCTCATTTTGTTGACAGTATAAGCCTTTATATAGGCCTTCTTCATGGTGACCGGCTGATCCGGTTCCTAACAGCTTTCTGACAACTCTGACAGTTGCAGTAGATCGGCTGGAATGGCAGCTGTCATATCATCCAGTCACTTCTTGAAATATCTGTAACTGTCTGAAAGTGTCGAGACAGTCTGTCTTTAAGTGTCGACACTTATAGACTAAGTGTCGACACAAGTATACTAAGTGTCAACACTAGCCTTCAAGGTGTCGACACAACTCCTTGTGTTGTAGAATTTACTTCTCGACACTGCTTCTTCATCATGTGTCGACACTGATATTGTGTGTCGACACAAGTCCTTGTTCTTCAGTACTTAGTTGAATTCTTGTGAGTGTCGACACAACTCCTTTGTGTCGACACATATTCTTGTGTTGATACTTGCTGAGTGTCGACACATATTCTTAGTGTCGACACCTGCCTTCTGTGTTGATACTTTCTGAGTGTCGACACTTCTCCTTGTGTCGACGCATCTTCTTGTGTTGAGACTTTTGCTGAGTGTCGACACATCTCCTTTGTGTCGACACTTGTACTTAGAATTTTGTTGAACTTTGCTAAGTGTCGACACAGCCTCCAAGTGTCGACACATTCTCCATGTGTTGAGTCTTCTGTTGTGTGTCGACATATTCTTTATTATGTCGACACTTTCTTCATGTGCTGAGTCTTCTGCTGTGTGTCGACACATTCTTTATTATGTCGACACTTTCTTCATGTGTTGAGTCTTCTGCTGTATGTCGACATATTCTTCATTATGTCGACACTTATACTTAGACTCTGCTGAAATTTGCTGAGTGTCGATACAGCCTCCAAGTGTCGACACTTTCTGGTGTAGACAAAGTTCCTCTAGGTGTCGACACTACTGCTAAGTGTCGACACTACTTCTCTGGACTTCTCTTCATTGAGTGTCGACACAAAATGTATGTGTCGACACTTTCTGTCCGGTGTCGACTCTGCATCCCTGGTGTCGACACAATTACTGCAAGTGTCGACACTGCTTCTCTGGGTGTCTACACAAGTCTTCTTAAGTGTCGACACTTTCCTTCTGGGTGTCGACACATGGACTTAGAAACTTTTCAACTTTTCCTGTAAATACTTGACCTGCACAACACAACTCAAAACACATCAAATACATTTTGATGTATATCATTGAGTAGGGTGAGACTTCTTCAAATCAGGTACATTTATTCCAATATATCCAACAAAAAGTCAGAAGTTTTCCATTTGTTTGTGGAGTTCAAGGAGATGGTGGAGGGCCGGCTTGACCTGCGGATCAAGAAGTTTAGATCGGACAATGGTGGTGAGTTTGTCTCCTCCGAATTTTCTAACTTCTGCAAGAAGCACGGGATCCATATAGTTCTTACTTGTGTTCATACTCTATAACAAAACGGAGTAGCGGAGCGGAAGATCTGTCATCTGACAGAAACCTGCAAGTGTTGGCTTCATGCAAAAGACATCCCTAGGTCTTTCTGGGCAGAGGTAATGTCTTGTGATTCTTATATAATCAATCAGATGCCTCTTAGTCCGACCAACATGAAGTCTCCCTTTGAGATGTTGCCCGGGAATGGAGCTGGTTCAGGAGCAGCGGAGGTGGTTAGCCATGATCAGGTTCTTCGAAGATCGAAGAGGATCAGTAAGCCACCATCTCGATATAGTGAAGGAAACATGGTGGACTTGGTCCCATGTTTCCTTGCAAGCCCTCATGTCGAGCGAGGACCTTCTGGCTGTGATGACCACAGTAGAATCAAGGAGGTGATTAACACCAAGACTGAGGAGGTGACTACTCTCAGAGGTGACGAGGCTTGGGCTTTTATGCCCAAGGTTGTTGGTGATACTCATGTGATGCATGAGCGGAGGTTGAAGCTGAAGAAGAAGGCAGAGGGAAGCATGACTCCTTTTGGGAGATGCTGGAGGGCTCCCTCATGCTCCATGATATGCAAGGCGAGGACTATATCTTGGACATCTCTTCGTAGATGCTATCGGAGGGACCAGGTGCAAGGTTACGGGAGCTGCTGGAGTTATTCAGCACTTCTCACTTCAAGGGGGAGTGTTGAAATCTGTGAAGTGAAAGTGGGTGAATGGAGCACTTGGACCTATCCGCGCGGACTACGCGGACATGGTTGGAGGACTACTAGGTCGGCAGGGATGTTGCAGGCAGTTTGTTCTGTAGCAGCCTAGGCGGTTTGTTCGCGCAGACTACGCGGACAACATCGGTGGTTAGCCAGGCCGGATTGTGCTCAGCAGCCAGTTGGATCCCAGGAAGTAACCGGGTGTATAGAAACTATATTTGCATTGTCTGACATGAAGCGGACTGGAGAACTGGAGCTCTTCAGACCGGCTTAGCAGTTGTCTTGGTCTTGCTCTGGTGCAGCGGCAAGTGGAAACTGCGGAGACTGCCAGTCAGTGCGGACTGATGCTGGAGCTCGTCGGGATTGGCGGACTGGATCCAGTGTCCGCCAGTAAGTGCGGACTGGCCCTTGTGGCCAGTGGTGTGTACTTGGTTGGTTCTGAACCAAGTCCATGTTTGGCTCAGTTCGGGGAGATCGCATAGTGGAGTGCGGACTGCTTCTCAGTCCGCCAAGCTCGACAGAAGTGCATGTGCCTTGGTTGCGAGTTTGGGGATATGCGTGCTGGAGGTTGTGTTCGCAATTGCGTACGAACTGGAGCTGGAGTCCGCTGAGTCCGGTAGGTGTCTTGATGACAAAGCAGTGGACTCAGGGTATGCGGACTGGAGTCGTCTGCAGGGATATGCAGACTACAGCTGTCCGCAGTATGTGCGGACTGGATCGGCGTGCCCGCTGAGTCCGGCTGTTGCCTTGGTGGTGAAGCCATGGCTCGAGATTGGCGGACTATCGCGGTGTGTCAGCTGAGTCCGGCATTTGCCTTGTGATGAGGCTGTGGGCTCGGGATAAGCGGGCTGAAGCTGTGTCCGCGGATTGGCGGACTGTTGCTGCGGAGTCTGGCTGTGGAGGTCTTGGCTTGGCCTTTGCCGACAAGCCGGACTGGTGTTTGTGTCCGGCCTTAGAGAAGCTAGGCGGGCTGGCTATCTTGCACAAGGTAGCAGCGGACTGGAGTGTATCCACGGGTCCTGCAGATACACGTGCGTCTTGCTGCGGGATGTGGAGGTAATCCTATCGGCTAGGGCGGTGACCACACTCATCATCGTGCCTATAAATAGGACCCATGTCACATCAGAAATAGTAACTTGAGTAACCAAGAAACCAACCAAAGTAAGTGAACAGTAACTTGAGCTTGCACAAGTTGCTGCGGACTGCGTTTTTGGTGTCCGCGTGGTTTGGTTGAGTTGACCGGGTTGTGCTATGCAGGTTGTGGGGATAGCGCTGGAAAGCTAGGACTTGGCTCTGATTGCGGTCAGGGACAGTGGAAACTCTGCGGTTAAGTAACAGGCGGTAAACAGCAGGTCGCGGACAGCGACCAGATGGTCTTCTCTTTGGCAACTTGGTTCGGGGTTCAATAAGTCGCCTGCTTCAGGCAGACTATTCTATTCGGCATCGCAGCGTGTGCGGTCTGGTGGCTAGGCGACCTCACGGTTAGTCCATTATTCTGCAGGAAGCACGGGATCCATAGAGTGCTTACTTGTGCTCATACTCCACAACAAAACGGAGTAGCGGAGCGGAAGATCCATCATCTGACGGAAACCTGCAAGTGTTGGCTTCATGCAAAAGACATTCCTAGGTCTTTCTGGGCAGAGGGAATGTCTTGCGCTTCTTATGTCATCAATCAGATGCCTCTTAGTCCGATCAACATGAAGTCTCCCTTTGAGATGTTGCTGAAGGAGAAGCCAAGCGTGCAACACCTTCGTGTGTTTGGATCAACTTGCTATGTGCATGTCCCGGATGCTTCAAGGACAAAGCTTGATGCAAAGGCAAGGAAGCATGTCTTTGTAGGCTATGATGAGCAGAAGAAGGGATGGAAGTCCATGGATCCTACGACAAAGAAGTTTGTTGTATCAAGAGACGTGGTCTTTGATGAACTGACATTGTATGGAGGAGGCTCAGTTGAGCTATCAGAGAGCAAGATTGATGAAGAACAGAAGGTGGCTGTTGAAGTTCTTCAAGAGGAGCTTGTTGTATCACCAGCAGCTCCTGTTGCTTCAAGCTTTGTGGAAGAGGCCTCTGGTTCATGAGGCAGGGGGAGCATTGCTCAAATTTTGCCCGGAAATGGAGCTGAGCCTGAAGAAGCAACAGAGGTGGTGAGCAAGGAGCAGACCCTTCGGAGATCAAAGAGGATTATCAATCCACTGGCTCGTTATTGTGAAGAGAATGCATTGAGCTTTGTGTCCTGCTTATTTGCAGGCCCTCTGGATGAGCGAGAGCCTGCAAACTTCAATGATGCCACTAGAGTCAAGGAGTGGGAAGATGCCATGACAGAGGAGATCACTGCTCTCAAGAAGAATGAAACCTGGGACTTTGTGCCCAAGGTTGATGGCATTACTCCAATGACTTGCAAGTGGGTGTACAAATTGAAGAAGAAGGCTGATGGAGCATCGAAAGATACAAGGCTCATCTTGTTGCTCGAGGATTCTCACAACAATATAGAGAGGACTATGAGGAGACGTTTAGTCCAGTTGCAAAGATGATTTCGGTTTGGGTGGTGATCACTTTGGCTGCTTGTTAGGGATGGAGGATGTTGCAGCTTGATGTAAAGAACACTTTTCTTTACGGTGAGATTGATAAGGACATCTTCATGGATCAGCCGCTTAGATATGTCTCTGAAGTTCATTCGGACTACTTCTGCAAACTTAGGAAGGCTCTCTATGGGTTGAAGCAGGTTACAAGAGCTTGGTATGGGAAGATAGCAGAATACCTCCAATTCTGGAGATATCTTGCTTCCAACTCGGATTCAAGCTTGTTCATCAAGAAGAAGGGAGAGCTTCAGGTCTTGGTCCTACTGTATGTTGATGATATGATCATCATAGGAAATTTAGAGGAGGAGGTAGCTAGGATCAGGGCTGAGCTAGCTATTTGCTTTGAGATGAAAGACTTGGGAGAGCTTCATCACTTTCTCAATCTCGAAGTGGAGAGGAAAGAGAGCGGGATACTCATTTGCTAGAAAAGATATGCGGATCTTATTGTGAATCGATTTATCATGAAGGAAGGGAAGAGTTGCTCTACTCCTCTGGATCATGGGCTGAATCTTCGACGAGATGAAGGAAGGATTCTTCCTGATCCCTTGGTGTTCAGAGGTTTAGTGGGGAGCATGATCTACCTAACGATTACAAGGTCAGACATTGCTTACACTGTTAGTCGAGTAAGTCAGTTTATGGCAGAGCCAAAGAAGTCTCATCTGGTGGCGGCAAAGAATATCTTGAAGTATGTCAAGTCTACTTATGATATGGGGCTCCTTTATAGGAGGGACACAGACTTTTCTTTGCTAGGATACACGAATTTTGATTATGGTGGTGACTTGGATGATCGAAGATCAACGTCGGGTTATGTTTTCACTTGTGGATCAGCTAACATCTCGTGGTGTAGCAAGAAACAGGACTCGGTGTCCGTCTCGACTACGGAAACAAAGTAGAAGGCTTCGACTTTGGCTGCTCGAGAAGCCATTTGGCTAAGAAGGCTAGTTGAGGACATCCATGAGGAAGTGCAAGGTCCAACTCTGCTCCGAGGTGACAATGAAAGTGCTCTCAAACTGGTGAACAATCTAGTTTATCATGAAAGGATGAAGCATATAGAGATCGAGCACCACTTCATAAGAGAGAATGTGTTGGAGGGATCTCTTATGGTCGGGCATGTTCGGAGTGAAGACAACCTTGCTGACATCTTCACGAAGCCGCTGTTGAAGGGGCCATTTCTACGACTATGGGGACTATTGAGCGTGATCACCACTTCTCACTTCAATGTGTAGTGTTTATATTTTTGAAGTGAAAGTGGGTGATGGAGCAGACCGTGCGGTCTGGGCGGTCTGAGTCCCTGGCCTGGGCGGACTGATGTTGCGGCCTGTGTGGTCAGTGGCCAGGACAGACTTGGCGGCTTGGGCGTCTATTGGAGCGTCATAGGCGGTCTGTCTTTGGCTGACTGATAGCGGTGCTCAGCTCGGCCTGCGGTTCTGCAGTTCTTGCTCTTGTAGTAGCCGGGCGGTTTGGAGGTTCTATCCGCGGAGATGTGATGGACTTGATTAGAGTCCGCCAAGTCTGCTATTGCGGACTGGTTTTGGAGATCAGCTTTGGTCCTTGCCGAGTTCTCCGGTGATGCGGTGGGTGTTAGCCGCATTCTTGGAGGCGGACTGTCCATGGAGTTGGTGGTCTGGGTTTCGTGTTCGCCAAGCTCGCACAAGTTGTTTGGTGGGTTGCTGAATTTGGTCACACTCTGTGACAAGTTCAGCGTGTCCACAGAGTCCGCTGTTGACCGGGCGGTCTGCCTTTTGGTCGTGGACTCTTGCGGGGAGCTGAGGCGTTGTTCTCGAGCTGTGCAGACTGTCTCCATGTCCGCGTATGGCGTGTGGACTGATGCAGTATGGGCTGTGGCTGTCTGTGCTGTAGTGTGGCGGACTGGTGCTGTGCTTGCGGGCTATGCGGGCTGTTGCCTTGTCCGCATAGTGTGTGCAGACTGACGCGGTGTCCGCCTGATGGTGGGCTGACCTTGTCTTGGCACCTGGCGGGTTGGTTGAAGTCCGGCTAAGTCCTTGAGGACTCGACGGACTGGGCTTTGCTAGCTGCGAGCTGGGGTGGTGACTCTATTCATTAGGGCGGTGACCACACTTCTCACCCCACCTATAAATAGACCCCCCAGCACGTCTATAGTAACTGAGGGAACAGTAAGTTGAGACTTGATTAAGTGCCGCGGTCTCGATTTTCTTGTCCGCACAGTTTGATCAGAGTTAACCGGTTGCTGTTTGCAGGTTGCACGGCTAGCACTGTGGAGCCATGAGTTTGGCTTTGACTTCGGTCAGGTTCAGTGAAGTTTGTGGTTACAATCGATGATCTCAGCAGGTCGCTTCTGCGGCTTGTCAGTTTTCTCTGCTTTTGCTTTTCCAAGTTCAATAACCTGTCCACCGGACTCGGCGGTTAGGCGGTCTGTTCTTCAGTTTGGTAGCAGCTTGCAGCAGTCAGCGAATAACAGTGTGTCCGCGCGACCTCGCGGTCTCAGTGGACTCCGTGTTCTATTTGTCTTCAGCAGCAGTTCGGGCAGTCTCGGCGACTTCGGCGGACTGGGCGGTCTTGGCGGTCTCTGATTCTGTCCGCTCAGATTGTTTTTGTAATCTGTTCTGTTTTTCCTTGTGTACTGGCGAAATCATGTCTTTCCATGTATACCTCGCCTGTAAAGAAGATAGTGAATATATGATTTGCTTGCTCCTGTGTTTGATTCTGGTTGTTTGAGCTTGCTTTCCTAGTTTCCGCTTGATCAAGGTGTGATATTAATAGCTCTGAGAATATTAATTTGACATCAGACTATCTCGTCGATCATCTTGAGAAAATTCAACAAGCTTGAGGGGCTATGTTTGGAAACATTCACGATAATGACTTGGAGAAATCTGGACATTTGGTTAATCATGAGGAGTCTGATTAATAGATATTATAATGTAATGTCATGATATTTAAACACGTTGGATGCTTCCATTTCCTGATAATTTAGAGCTACCAAATAAATAAAAATGCTTAGTTCATGACATCAGTGAAAACATAATTTTTCCAAACAACATAAATATGTTTATGTTTATGATCATAGATTTCAACTACCGTGTTCATGACCGTAGTTTCCAACTTCTACGTCCACAACTGTTGTGATCATGTCGCCCCTGCTTAGTTGATCCTGAACCGGCCGGTCCAGTTTTCTGGGTTAATCACCTTATGTGCTTCTGCTCATTCTGTAATTGTGTGCGCGCTCGACCGTTCCACGTGCTAATACGACCAAATTTAATCCGGTCTACTTGAAGAGTTGAGTTGGCCGCAACCGATTTATATTTTTCCCTTGTGTATATAATAATAAAAAAAATATTTAAATGAAAAATCATCACTTGAACTTAAGAAGTTAAGGAAAATCTCTCCTTAATTGCAATAACTCCTGAGAAATAGTAACAAAGGCTCACATTTATTATATATTATGTGAAATTGTACTTGAAAGAAGTCAACAAGATAGTGTAATGTCAAATTAATATCCTCAGAACTATCAAGATTACACCTTGATCATGCAGAAAACAAGAAAACAAGCTCAACAACCAAATGCAATCACAGGGGTAATCAGATCATATATTAATTGATTCTTTACAGAGCGAGGTATACATGAAGAGACATGATTTCGCCAGTACACAGGAACACAGAAAAATTACAAGTAAAACAATTCCAGCGGACAGAACTGGAGACCGCCGAGACCGCCCAGTCCGCCAAAGTCGCCGAGGCCGCCCGAACTACTGCTTCTAGAAGACGAATAGAACACGGAGTCCGCCGAGACCGCGAGGTCGCGCGGACACACCGTTATTCGCTGACTGCTACAAGCTGCTGCTGAACTGAAGAACAGACCGCCTAGACCGCCGAGTGCGACAGACATGTTATTGTACTTGGAAACACTGAACTAGAGAAAACTGATAAGCCGCCCAAGCGACCTGCTGAGGCCGCCGATTGAAACCGCAAACTTCACTGATGCTAACCGCATTCAAAGCCAAACTCCTGGCTCCTCAGTGCTAGCCGTGCAACTGTTCACTCAGTTACTGTAAATGTGTCGGGGGGGTCTATTTATAGGCGAGGTGAGCAGTGTGATCACCACCCTAGTGAATAAAGTCACCGCCCTAGCCCGCGCGCTAGCACAACCCAGTCCGCCAAGTCCGAAAGGACTTGGCCAGACCAGTCCGACAGGCGCCAGGTCAAAGGCAGTCCGCCACCATGCGGACACAAAGCCAGCCCGCACAACACAAGCACAACGCCAGCCTTCCCAACGCAAGCATAGCGTCAGTCTGCCACTCAACACAGGATGTAGACAGCCATAACCCATGTTGCATCAGTCCGCAACTCAACACAGCACGCGGACACATCCACAACCCATGCTGCATCAGTCCACAACTCAACACAGCACGCAGACACAGCCACAACCCATGCTGCATCAGTCTGCAACTCAACACAGCACGCGAACACAACCACAACCCATGCTGCATCAGTCCGCACACTGTACGCGGATAAAGCGGCAGTCCGCACAGCTCGACAACAACGCCACAGTCCACCACGAGTCCACGACCAAAAGGAAGTCTACCCGGTCAACAACGGACTCCGCGGACACTGCGAACACCATGGACTTGTCACAAAAAATGACAAAGTCCAGCAGCCCATCAAGCAACTAGCGCGAGCATGACGGACACAAAAGACCCAGACCGCCAATCAGCAGGACAGTCCGCCACAAGGATGTGAACCATCCATCGCATCACGGAGAGCTCGACAAGAACCAAAGCCCATCTCCAAAGCCAGTCCGCAAAGGCGGACTCCGCGGATGCAAAGCTAGTCCGCCGCAATACTGCGGATACAACTACCAATCCGCCCGGTTACCACAAGAGCTGGCTAACTGCAAGGCCGCAGATCAAGCTAAGCACCGCCAACAAACTGCTAAACACAGTCCGCTCAGGCCGCTCCACTAGATGCCCAAGTCGCTAAGACTTCCTTGGTCATACACCATCCAGGCCGCACACCAGTCCGCCAAGGCCACAGACACAGGCCGCTCCACAAGAATAGCCAAGCCACCAAGTCCAACTAGGCCAGGTTACCCAGACCATAACCATCAGTCCGCCCAGGCCGCGGACTCAGACCGCTCAGACCGCCCGGCCTGCTCCACCACCCACTTTCACTTCACAAATTTCAACACTCCCACTTGAAGTGAGAAGTGGTGATCAAGCCCAGCAACCCTCATAACCGTTGAAATGGCCCCTTCAACATTGGCTTCGTGAAGATGTGAGCAAGATTATATTCACTCCGAACGTGCTCGACCATAAGATATCCCTCTAACACCTTCTCCCTTATGAAGTAGTGTTCGATCTCAATATGTTTGGTCCTTGCGTGACACACTGGATTGTTCACCAGTTTGAGAGCACTCTCATTGTCACCTCAGAGCAAAGTAGGACCTTGCACTTCCTCATGAACATCCTCTATAAGCCTCCTCAACCAGATGGCTTCTCGAGCAGCCAAGACTGAAGCCTTGTACTCTGCTTCCGTAGTAGACACGGACACTGAGTCATGCTTCTTGCTACACCATGAAATGCAAGCTGATCCACAAGTGAAAACATAACCCGAAGTTGATCTTCGATCATCCGAGTCACCACCATAATCAGCATCTGTGTATCCATGCAAAGAAAATCCCCTGTCTCTTCTATAGAGGAGTCCCATATCAGAAGTCGACTTGACACACTTCAAGATATTCTTTACCGCTACAAGATGAGACTTCATTGGTTCAGCCATAAACCGACTTACTCGGCCAACAGTGTAAGCAATGTCTGGCCTTGTAATCGTTAAGTAGATCAAGCTCCCCACTAGAGCTCTGAACACCAAGGGATCAGGAAAAATCCTTCCTTCATCTCGTCGAAGATTCAGACCAAGATCCAGAGGAGTAGAACAACTCTTTCCTTTGCCCATACCGAATCGATTCACAATGCGATCCGCATATCCTTTCTGGAAAATGAGTAACTCGCTCTCCTTCCTCTCCACTTCAAGACCAATAAAGTGATGAAGCTCTCCCAAGTCTTTCATCTTGAAGAGAATAGATAGCTCAGCCCTGAGCCTAACTACCTCCTCCTCTGAATTCCCTGTGATGATCATATCATCAACATACAGCAGGACCAAGACTTGAAGCTCCCTCTTCTTCTTGATGAACAAGCTGCAATCCGGGTTGGAAGCAAGATAACCGTAAAATTGAAGATACTCTGCTATCTTCCCATACCAAGCTCTAGGAGCCTGCTTCAACCCGTAGAGAGCCTTCCTGAGCTTACAGACATAGTCTGGATGAACTTCAGAAATAAAACCATGTGGTTGATTCATGAAGATGTCCTTATCAATCTCTCCGTAAAGAAAAGTGTTCTTCACATCAACCTGTCACATCCTTCATTCTTGGCAAGCAGCCAAAGCGATCTCCACCCGAACCGAAGTCATCTTTGCAACTGAACTAAATGTCTCATCATAGTCCTCTCCATACTGTTGTGAGAATCCTCGAGCAACAAGGAGAGCTTTGTATCTATCAATGATCTCATCAGCCTTCTTCTTCAACTTGTACACCCACTTGCAAGTCACTGGAGTAATGCCTTCAACCTTGGTCACAAAGTCCCATGTTTCATTCTTCTTAAGAGCAACAATCTCCTCCTTCATGGCATCTTCTCACTCCTTGACTCTAGTGTCCTCAATGAAGTTTGCAGGCTCTCGCTCATCCAGAGGACCTGCAAAGAAGTAGAAGACAAACTCACTACATTCTCATCACAGTATCAAGCTGGTGGCTTCACAATCCTCTTTGATCTCCGAAGAGGTTGTTCCTTGCTCACAACCTCTGTTTCTTCTTCAGTCTCAGCTCTAACTTCGGGCACACTCTGAGCAATGCTCTCCATGCTTCCTGAACCGAAAGCCTCTGCCCCAGAGCTTGAAGCAACAGGAGTTGCTGGTGAAACAATAAGCTCCTCTTACAGAACTTCAGCAGCCACCTTCTGCTCTTCATCAACCTTGCTCTGTGGTAGATCAACCAACCCACCTCCATACGACGTCAGTTCGTCAAATACCACATCTCTTGATACAACAAACTTCTTCGTCGCAGGATCCATGCATTTCCATCCCTTATTCTGCTCATCGTAGCCTACAAAGACAAGCTTCCTTGCATTTTCATCAAACTTCATCCTTGAAGCATCCGGGACATGCACATAACAAGTTGATCCAAACACCCAAAGGTGTTCCACGCTTGGCTTCTCCTTCAGCAACATCTCAAAAGGAGACTTCATGTTGATTGGACTGAGCGGCATCCGATTGATGACATAAGAAACACAATACATCACCTCTGCCCAGAAGGACCTAGGAATATCTTTCGCATGAAGCCAACATGTAACATCCCGACTTTTATTGAGCCACCAGAGCCCTAGTGAGCCCAATAAAAGTGGCCCGAACCCTACCCCTGACCCGGTGGGAAATGACCCTGGGCGGGAAATAGAGCGAGAGAACTCCGAATTGAGTTCTGTCAGTTCATGTGACCTCATGTAGTCAATGCGAGTGCATCGAAACTCGTTCAGTTGGACCCCGATGTCATATAGTGAATGTGACCATTCCTCGTAAAACGCACCGAGAGCAGATTTTGGGATATCGACCTAGAGAACTCCGAATTGAGTTCTGTCGATTCATGTGACCTCATATAACCTAAACATGAGCATCAGAACTCGTCACGTCACAATCTGAGGTCTAACGACAATTTTACACTCTTCGACCATTTTAGTGCGCTGCGACGTGCAAATTTTGGACTTTCGCCAAACGGACTTCGATTCAACCCCAGTCAGTGGCATTGGACTCGTGTGGTCAATACGAAGTCAACATAAGTCGTCCCGTTCAATTTCGACGAAAATGGTCAACCCATTGTCAAATCAAGCGTAGTCGCGCACCGAAAAGCGTGTGCACACCAATTATGATATGACACCCGAACTTTGACCCGACCCCGATGACTTGGACCCACTTTGACTTTGACCAGCAAGGGAGACCCACCATATGGTTGACTTGGTGAAACCCCCCTAAAAATCCACTTTTTGGATTTTTCTCCAAGTAGGGGCTCACCTCTTCTACAAAGGAGGACGACCCATGCCCCCCCACACTCTCCTTGGGCCCCCAACCAGCAAGCCCCCATTCCACTATAAGTGGAGGCCCACCCTACCCCTCCTCCCCTCTTTTTCCCCTTTCCTTTTCAAAGGCTCAAGCCCATGCGGGCACCATCCATTTTTCCCATATAGGGGAAAATATGGCACCTCCAGCTGTCCTAGGACAGCTGGAGGGTGGGGATTAATCCCTCCCTAAGTAGGGATTAGTCCCACCTTGCCAAAGGGAGGGGAGCTCCCCCTCCCCAACCTTATAAAAGCCACCCCACCCCCTTTCCTTCCCCCAAGCCTCTGAGCCATCTCCCTCCCCCCTTCTCGGAGCCCTGGTGGCTGGAAAGAGCCAAGTCGAGACCTCCCTCCCCCTCCACCACCACCTCCAAGTCATGGCCAACCAGGCCGGCCCCTACCGAGCCCACCAAACCCAGGTGGAACCTTCTCCCCCCCCCCTCCCCATTTTTGACGTGATGCATGGCGCTCCCGACGGCCGGAGTGCCGCCGACGCCACCCGAGCCTAGTTCCAGGCTGGGTGTTACACCACTAGGGGTAGCGGCCCCAAGCAGTGAAGAGCGGAGGTGCCGCCGAAAATCGCGGTTCCGGCGGCGCCCGCAAACAAAATTTTCTCTGTTTTAAACCGGCGGCGGAGGTCGGCGGTGCATGGCCGCCGGACCACCGCCGGGGTGAAGCCTAACCCCAAACATGTCAGCCGGGGGTGGACTGATAGGTGGCAGGCTGCCCGATGAGCAGGGGTGGCGCGGTGGCGCCAGGAGCAGGGCCACCGCCACCCCAAAGCTCTCGGGTTGGTTTATTTCGGTGGCGGCCGGCGATGCCAGGCCGTCGGACCACCGCCCAGAGAACCGTCAGCACCCGGCGAGCCGATCGGGGCCGGCACCGGCATCTGCGGCGACCTGCCGGCGGTGGTGGAGGCGGCTCAACCTCTGCACCGCCGACGAGAAGCAGCAGCCGCCTGATCTGGTCCTGAAGATCGGGCGGCTGGCGTTATCTTAAATCCCGCCCCGCCTCAACATCAGCGCCCCCCACAGCAGATCCGCTGCCAATCCGCTGTGGGGGCAGAAGGATAAAAAGCATCCTGCGGATCAATCTCGGTCGCAGGATCACGCTTTTCTGCTATTAGCAGACCAAATCAAAATGCCAGAATTTTGGAAATTTTTGAGGCGAAATCTATGCCTCTAGGAGAAAAATGACCAACATGAAAAATGTTCCACATGATGAGAGCTACCTCCACAAAAGTTTTGA
Organism: Platanthera guangdongensis; assembly: GCA_039583875.1. NCBI lineage: Eukaryota > Viridiplantae > Streptophyta > Magnoliopsida > Asparagales > Orchidaceae > Platanthera > Platanthera guangdongensis. Next base: position 152,752,423 of record CM077161.1, on the reverse strand, counting down.
GAATTTTTGGAATTAAGTTATTATTTTTAAAAGTCAAAATAAAATTTGTTTGGCAAAATTAAATACCCAAAACACCTTGAAAAAATATAAAAATATTACTAGGCTCATTTTAGGCCCTTCCAAGGATTGTATCAAAATTTGAAGTCATGAGGATGAGATTTGATATTTTTCCTAAAATATTGAAGCCTAGGGTCGCGCACGGATCTTTTATCCACTCGTTTTCCCTAAAAGACGGAAATTGGAGTGCGTGACCACTCCTTATAATTAAATAACTACTTTAAACTATTTTATCAACGAAAACGACCGCGAAAAGTGACTAAGATCCGGGTTTTCTAAGATTTCATTAAACCGTCGAGTGCCTCGACTCTCGGATGAATATGACACACTCGGAAAATGAGTATATGAGTGATGGCTTGGAGTTGTCCCTGACGGCTAATAAGAATATAACTCCTAGCCAACTTTAGTACTTTCAATTCAGTACTTTGTGTATTTAAAGTTCTTTGTGTTTTCTCCAGTCTCGTACTGGTCAAGCTTACTTTAGTACTTTCAATTCAGTACTACTCCAGTCTCGTACTTGTCAAGCTTATTTCTGTACTTTCTATTCAGTACTACTCCAGTCTCGTACTTGTCAAGCTTATTTTAGTACTTTTTATTCAGTACTACTCTAGTACCGTACTGGTCAAGCTTATTTAAGTACTTTTTATTAAGTACTACTCTAGTCTCGTACTGGTCACATTTCATTCCAGAACTTTAAATAAGCAGCATAATCAATACACTTATTTCCATTGCAATTTACTATTATAATCCCGGGTTCTGCTCTGAGGAGCAGTCGTCGAGCCTTAGTTGAGGATAACCGGAGTTGAAGTAGTCCTCCGGGTCTAGCCCCAAATAATGCGCTCTCACGCTCCTTGTCAAAAGTAGAGTTGAGTGCCGATGCCCGAAGTATATATAAGCCTAGTAGGGCAGGCCGACGTAGACCCGATGTTATATTATTTGTCTTTTTGTTTGATTGATTGTAAATTGCTTGCAGTGAAATAGTGGCGGGTCAGTCCCTTCCGCAGTCCATTCGTACCGGTGCGGGAAGGTAGACGACTCAAGGCGACAGGGAGATGAGTACCACGGGTGACCAGTCGTTATATTCCCCGTAAGGTTTTCCTCCGCTGGTCGGCTCAAACGATTCGTCAGATGTTGCTCACATCCAAGAGTACACAAGGTTGTACGTCAGGGCCTGGGGTTGTGCATTACGATCGCCCCCAGAAGTGGCATGACTAGCTACTATCACCGACGGCCACATCGGTGAGGCCCGTGGGGCTCGCTACCCTGCTGGAACAGAAGCAGACCAAACTATGTCAACATAGGTTTTGTGTACGTGACTATGAATGCCTGCGGTATATGCGCGGCTGTGAATGCCTGCGATAGATTTCAGGATATGAAAACCTGATGTGCTGATGAGCTAGTAGAGCCTTGTTATAACCGATTTATATTATTGCTGCGTTTTCCGGTTACACTGTACTCTTTTATAATTGCTCCTAGCTGTTCATATATGAAATGTTGTGCTTGTTATAACCCTCTCTTGCTTCGACTATTTACTTTTGTTGGGTGGGTGTGTGCTCGTCCCCAGGATGTGGATCCGGGGAGGTGATTTATTTCCACTTAGCTCCGTGACTAACGGTTATTTGATTAACCATTCACAGGAGGTGGAGCACCGTAGTGACCCGCTGCCGCAGGAGATCACGCCATCAGCTAGGTCTACTCGAGCAGATGCACCCCCGCCGTCCCCAGAGTTTAGAGACGTGAGTAATGTCGAGCAGCGTAGAGAGAGAGAGAGAGTATGAGTGATATATGTAGCATATGTATAACCCACAGTCTTATTTAAATGCTTAGGCTTCGGCCCTAGAACCTCTGTGATTTGATATATCATATCTGCAATGGTTTCCTATTAATGCTTCTGCTATACTTTGATGGGTTGTGAATATTATGATTCAAGCCGAGCAAGGCGGCCATCTAGTGCTTGGAGAGTGTGGATCGTTTCCCCTAAGAGCACTGGGTGGACGTCTTGGGCCAGTAGTACCCCTCCGGCCCGACCCGGGCAAAAGGTTTGGGGGGCACTACAAACAGATCAGAGCCATCACGATTCATCCTTGTGGAGCAGTCTCAGGATCCCTTCGTCCCTCGCTTCGTTCTAAGTTCAGGACAAACCTTGCAGTGGAAGCCTGGTGGACCCTAGTGTAGAGGCTTAGGGATTCTATACTGTACGATAGTACGCCCATACACTGTTGTTTTCCGCTTGGGTTGTCGTTTTTGCAAATTACCCCCTACTTTTACAAAATACTAACACTCTTTCCTATTACTTCTCTAGATACCGGAGTACAGTAATGGGGGATCCTCATCCAGAGGATACGTTCCAGCAACCCCACCACCAGACCTGGTTGCTCCCGCGGTCGTACCATTTGCCGAGATAGTTATAAGGCAGACACTGACGGCTATACTAGCTACTTTCCGGGATGCCCTGGCACAGCCACCGCGAGAGATGACCTCACCCACCAATCTGCTGACGACTTTTCGAGGACTGAGGCCTCACCCTTTCAGGGGTACAGAGACGACCATCCAGGTAGAGGAGTGGGTGGAGCGAGTGTAGGAGCTGTTAGTAGGAATGATGTTCCCAGTTGTGGCTGCAGTCTCTTTAGTGGTGACCCTTTTGGAGGGATATGTGAGGGATTGGTGGAGAGCGGCTAGTTGCTCTACCTTCCGAGATCGGCCATAGAGCACGATCCTTTGTGGGGAGTTCTCTGTGGCCCTACTAGAGTTTTTCATCACAGATGCAGACCGAGCCGCACTGCAAGAGAGGTTCCTACTCATTCGATAGGGTAACCGCACCATGGCAGAGTATGAGAGAGAGTTTATACACCTGGCACGCTTCGTCGGGAATCTGGTTGCCTCCGACAGGGATAGAGTTTCTCGGTTCTACCAAGGACTATAGGATGACCTGAGGCAGGCCCTGATCATGCTCTCTCAGGCCACCTTTCACACCATAGCCACCCATGCGGCAGCTTTAGAGTTGGACTAGCAGATAGTGGCTCAGCGGCGTAGAGGTCAAGTAGAGCTTCCTCGAGACCAGAGGCAAGACAGAGTAGTCAGTCCCCACAGACAGGATAGAGAGCGCATGCAGCGACGCCGCAGGCAGCATTATAGGTGCCCACCAGCTCCACAGCGAGACAGTAGACAAGCTCCAGCTCCACAGCCCCCACTAGTGGCCCGACGAGATGTTCCCTTCGCAGGGAATTGCTTCTTGTGTCAGCAGCCAGGACATATGAGGGCCTTTTGCCCACAGGAGACATGGAGACCGGGGTTAGGAGCAGTTCCGGGTGGACAGCCGACACAGGGACAGGGTCAAAGAGGCCGTAGAGGCAAAGCTGGCAGGAGAGTCCAGCGGGGCCGAGCAACGCCCCTAGAGGCCTATGCACTGGATCTACAGCATGGACTGGCCCATGACGTAGTCATAGGTATATATCTTAGGTGATAGAAGATATCGGATCTTCCACTGATGTTGTATATTTCATATATATATATATATATATATATATATATATATATATATATATATATATATATATATTTTAGTTGGATGATATATATCTATATATTTCTCATGCCGTCAGGAATCTTGTTTGTAAGACACCCTGCCAAAACCCTTTTTGACACAGGAGCGACCCATTCTTTCGTCTCCCACGAATTCATCGCAATAAAAGGAGATGTTATCCTTTCAACCAGACTGTCTATACGAATCCGTTTACCAGACGGGTTGGATATGACATCTACCGAAAAGTGTTTATTCCAGGCTACGCTGGGAGAGGTAGAATTTGAAATCTACACAACCATCCTAGCAATAACTGAGTTTGACATCATTTTGGGGATGGACTGGCTGGCCGAGCACCAAGCACAAATAAACTGTTCCACGCGAGAAGTCTGGCTACAGAATCCAAATGGCCAGAGCGTCACATTGACAGTGTGTCATCTGTCTCGCGCATTATCTTCACTTCTACGCAGATGGTGAAATCAGTCCGTCAGAAGGACAAAGTATACCTTATTTATTTCGAGATGGAAGACAAAACCCAGGTGCTCTCCAAGGTCCCAGTAGTCCGCGACTTCCCAGATATTTTCCCCGAGTCCCTCCCGGGATTGCCACCCAGCGAGAGGTCGACTTTTAAATCGAGCTCGTGTTTGGAGCACGATCAGTATCACAAGCCCCCTACCGGATGGACCCTAGAGAGCTGGCTGAACTGAAAATTCAACTACAGGAACTAGATATTGGATTCGTCTATCCTAGTTCCTCACCCTGGGGAGCACCAGTGCTTTTCATCAAGAAGAAAGATGGGACTCCGCAACTGTGCATCGACTACAGGGAACTGAATAAGCTTACCATACACAACACATACCCCCTCCCTAGGATCGACAAACTGTTCGATCAGTTGCAAGGTGCATCCGTGTTCTCCAAGATCGACCTGAGGTCCGGTTATTATCAGCTTTGAATCCGAGAGGAAGATATTCCTAAGACTGCCTTCAGCTCCCGGTACGGTCTATACGGGTTCCTAGTGATGCCCTTTAGGCTCACCAACGCTCTCTCCGCCTTCATGGACCTAATGAATAAAGTCTTCGAACCCTTCTTGGATCACTTTGTCATCGTCTTCATAGATGACATCCTAATCTACTCAAGGACCAAGACGGATCATACTCGGCACCTGCAGATGGTACTATTAAAGCTCTGGGAGCACTTTTTCTTCGCCAAATTCAGTAAGTGCGAGTTTTGGCTAGAATAAGTTGGATTCTTGGACCACATGATAAATAAGGAAGGAGTGGCAGTAGACCAAGCAAAGATCCAGGCAGTACAAAATTGGCCGCCACTCAGGATGGCTGCAGACATCCGGTGTTTTCTCGGCCTTGCCGGATACTACAGGAAGTTTGTCGAGGGATTTTCCAAGATTGCCCTACCCCTGACTGCTCTCACCAAGAAAGACGTCGCATTCCAATGGATGCCGGAGTGCGAGGCTGCATTCGTCGAACTGAAGAAGCAGCTGACTTCCATGCCAATTCTTACGATCCCCATGGGGACCGAGGGATTCCAAATCTACACTGATGCCTCCGTGAAGGGATTGGGAGCAGTCCTAATGCAGCATGGAAAGGTAGTGGCCTACGCTTCGCAGCAATTAAAGCCGCATGAATTAAACTATGCAACGCACGATTTAGAGTTGGGCGTCGTCGTCTTTGCCCTTAAAATCTGGAGGCATTGTCTGTACGAAGTAAGATGTGAGATCTTCTCCAACCACAAGATCCTCAAGTATATCTTCATGCAGAAAGAGCTGAATCTCTGGCAGCGTCGATGGCTGGAATTCTTATGCGATTACGACTTCGCTCTCCAATATCACCCTGGGAAGGCTAACAGAGTCACTGACTCTTTGAGCCACCATCCTGCGATAGCCGGGAGCTGGATGGAGCAGATCCCTAAGGAACTTTTCCAGTCTGTGATAGACTTGGAGGTTACCCTGGTTGCCCGAAGAGATCCGGAAGAGTACTATTCTCAGCTGTATTGGATGGAGATCCAATGCGACATCCGGGACCGGATACGAGAAGCCTAGAAGATCGACCCAGAGGTAATGTCGATCATACGATCTCTGCTAGGAGGGGCACATGAGGATTATAACCTGTATGATGGGATTCTACAATTCAAACATCGCATTTTCGTCCCCGCAACCGGAGAATTCGTGAAGAAATTCTGCGAGAGGCCCATCAGTCCAGGTACTCGATTCACCCTGGCATAGTTAAGATGTATGTGGACTTGCGCAGGACCATTTACTGGCCTGGAATGAAGAGAGATGTCACCAACTTCGTGGCCCGATGTCAGACCTGTCAGAAGGTCAAAGCTGAATGTCGCAGTCCAGGAGGCCTATTACAGTCCCATTCCGTTCACGGCCTACCTCGATCCCGCGCTGGGAATGACTCAATATGGGTGGTTGTCGATCGACTCACCAAGGTAGCGCGGTTCATTCCAAACCGACAGGGTAACAGAGTAGATATCCGGGCCAGGATGTTCCTAGAGCAAGTGGTATGATTCTATGGAGTACCAAAGTACATCTATCAGATTACGACGGGCGTTTCACATCTAAGGAGTGGAGGTGGGTACAAGCGTATTTGGGAACCAAGATGGCCTTCAGCACCGCCTTCCACCCGCAGACAGGCGGACAGAACGAACCGAACGATGGAGGATCTTCTTCGACTGTGCATAGTGGAGCACAATGAGCCGTGGGAGCAGCTGTTGTCGTTAGTCAAATTTTCATACAATAACAGCTACCAGGCTAGCATTAAGATGGCTCCATACGAGGCATTGTATGGAAGACGTTGCCGAACCCCGTTGACTTGGGCTCAGGAAGAGGACCTGAAAGCCTTGGGAGTGTCTTACATCGATGACACTACGACAGTGATATGGCTGATTCAGGAGCAAATGCGGGAAGCACAGAGCCGGCAGACTAAGTACTATGATGCGCGACACCGACCGGTGGATTTCAGCGTGGGGGAAATGGTATTTCTGAAAATAAAGCCCATACATGGTGTCTCCCGGTTGAGAAAGCAGAAAAAGTTAGATCTCCGCTTCTTGGGCTCCTATCCGGTGATAGAGCGTATTGGCCCCATCGCCTATCGTTTAGCCTTGCCCCCAGTGTTGGTAAATCTTCACAATGTGTTTCATGTCTCTTCCTTGAGACGAGTCCTCTGGCAACCAGAGCAACACCTTCGTACTCCACCAGTGCAACTACGGTCGGATAGATATGTCCAGCTTGAACCCGTCAGAGTGGTAGATTACAAGGTGAAGACACTACGTAACAAAACCATTCAGATGGTTAAGGTGCTATGGTCAAACTGCGGACGAGAGGAGTTCACGTGGGAACCTGAAGCACTCCTCCGAGAAAAGCACCCAGAGCTCTTTCCCCAGCTATGTTACTTTTTCCCCCTACTTTAATCAAATTTTCGGGGACGAAAATCATTTTTTTTCTTAGATTGTAACATCCCGACTTTTATTGGGCCACCAGAGCCCTTGTGGGCCTAATAAAAGTGGCTCGAACCCTACCCCTGACCCGGTGGGAAATAACCTTAGGCGGGAAATAGAGCTAGATAACTCTTAATTGAGTTCTGTCAGTTCCTGTGACCTCGTGTAGTCAATGCGAGTGCATCGGAACTCGTTTAGTTGGACCCTGAGGTCATATAGTGAATGTGACCATTCCTCGTAAAACGCAACGAGAGCGGATTTTGGGATATCAACCTAGAGAACTCTGAATTGAGTTCTGTCGATTCATGTGATCTCATATAACCTAAACAGGAGCATCAGAACCCGTCACGTCAGAATCTGAGGTCTAACGACAATTTTACACACTTCGACCATTTTAGCGCGCTGTGACACACAAATTTTGGAATTTCGCCAAACGGACTCCGGTTCAACCCCAGTTAGTAGCGTTGGACTCGTGTGGTCAATACAGAGTGAACAAAAGTCGTCCCGGTCAATTTCGACAACAAATGGTCAACCCGTGGTCAAATCAAGCATAGTCGCGCACCGAAAAGCGTGCGCACACCAATTATGACACGACACCCGAACTTTGACCCCACCCCAATGACTTGGACCCACTTTGACTTTGACCAACAAGGGGGACCCACCCTTGGGTTGACTTGGTCAAACCCCCCATAAAAATCCACATTTTGGATTTTTCTCCAAGTAGGGGCCCACCTCCTCTCCAAAGGAGGATGGCTCATGCCCCCCCACTCTCCTTGGGCCCCCAAACAGCAAGCCACCATCCCACTATAAGTGGAGGCCCACCCTAACCCTCCTCCCCTATTTTTCCCCTTTCCTTTTCAAAGGCCCAAGCTCATGAGGGCATCATCCATTTTTCCCATATGGGGGAAAATATGGCACCTCCAGCTGTTCTAGGATAGCTGGAGGGTGGGGATTAATCCCTCCTTAAAAGCCACCCTCCCCAACCCTATAAAAGCCACCCCACCCCTTTCCTTCCCCCAAGCCTGTGATCCATCTCCCTCCCACTGCCCCCCCCCCCCTATCGGAGCCCTGGTGGCCGGAAAAAGCCAAGCCGAGACCTCCCTCCCCTTACTCCACCACCTCCAAGCCATGGATGACCAGGCCGAACCCTCCTGAGCCCACCAAACCCAAGTGGAACCTTCTCTCCCTCCCCCTCCTCATTTTCGACGTGATGCATGACGCTCCCGGTGGCTGGAGCGCCGCTGGCGCCACCCGAGCCTAGTTTCAGGCCAGGTGGTGCCCAAGGAGGATGGATCCTCCCCCAGCGCCGGTGGTGGAGCTGGGGGAGTGTTATACCACTGGGGGCAGTGGCCCCCAGTGGTGGAGAGCGGTGGTGCCACTGGAAATTGCGGTTCCGGCGGCACCCGCAAAAACATAGTTTTATCTGTTTTAAACCGGCGGCGGCGGCCGGCGGCGCATGGCCACCGGACCACCGCCGGCATGAAGCCCGACCCCCGGTGCATCGGCCGAGGGTGTACTGATAGGTGGCAGGCTTCCCGATGAGAGGGGGTGGCATGGTGGCGTCAGGAGCAGGGCCACCGCCACCCCAAAGCTCTCAGGTTGGTTTATTTCAGCGGCGGCCGGCGGCGCCAGGCCGCCGGACCACCGCCCACAGAACAGTCGGACCCCAGTGAGCCGATCGGGGCCGGCACCAGCGTCTGCGGTAACCTAGTGGCGGTGGTGGAGGCGGCTCAACCTCTGCACCGCCGACGAGAAGCGGCAGCCACCCGATCTGGTGATGAAGATCGAGCGGCTGGCGTTATCTTAAATCCTGCCCCGCCTCAACATCAGCGCCCCCACAGCGGATCTGATGCTGATCCTCTATGGGGGCAGAAGGATAAAAAGTATCATGTGGCTCAATCTCGGCTACAGGATCATGCTTTTCTGCTAATAGCAAACCAAATCAAAAGGCCAGAATTTTGGAAATGTTTGAGGCCAAACCTAGCCTCTAGGAGAAAAATGACCAACATGAAAAATATTCCCCATGTTGAGGGCTACCTCCACAAAAATGTTGAGAATTTTTGGAATTCAGTTAGTATTTTTAAAAGTCAAAATAAAATTGATTTGACTAAATTAAATACCCAAAACACCTTGGAAAATTATAAAAATATTACTAGGCTCATTTTATGACCTTCCAAGAGTTGTATCAAAATTTGAGGTCATTAGGATTAGATTTGATATTTTTCCTAAAATATTGAAACCTAGGGTCGCGCACGGATCCTTTTATCCGCTCGTTTTTCCTAAAAGACGGGAATTGGAGTGCGCGATCACTCCTTATAATTAAATAAGTACTTTAAACTATTTTATCGACGAGAACGACCGAGGCAAGTGACTAAGCTTCGGGTTTTCCAAGATTTAGTTAAACCGTCGAGCGCCTCGACTCTCGGATGAATAGGACACACTCGGAAGATGAGTGTACGAGTGATGGCTTGGAGTTGTCCCTAACGACTAATAAGAATGTAACTCCTAGCCAACTCTTGATCTAATTAAGCCGTAATAAATATGGCACAACCAAACTAATTGGGTCTTAATGGTTATTGTAACCCGACCAAATCTCCTTAAATCTCGAAGCCTCCTGAATAGGAGTGATTGAACTACTAACCATTTTCTGTGTTTTCTCTAGTCTCATACTGGTCAAGCTTACTTTAGTACTTTCAATTCAGTACTACTCCAGTCTCGTACTGGTCAAGCTCATTTCAGTACTTTCTATTCAGTATACTCCAGTCTCGTACTGGTCAAACTTATTTCAGTACTTTCTATTCAGTACTACTCCAGTCCCGTACTGGTCAAGCTTATTTAAGTACTTTTTATTCAGCACTACTCCAGTCTCGTACTGGTCACATTTCATTCCAGCACTTTAAATAAGCAGCATAATCACCGCACTTATTTCCATTGTAATTTACTATTATAATCCAGGGTCCTGCTCTGACGAGCAGTCGTCGAGCCTTAGTTGTGGATAACCAGAGTTGAAGTAGTCCTCCAGGTCTAGCTCCAAATAATGCGCTCCCACGCTCCTTGTCAAAAGTAGAGTTGAGTGTCGATGCCCAAAGTATAAGCCTAGTAGGGCAGACCGACGTAGACCCGATGTTATATTATTTACCTTTTTGTTTGATTGATTGTAAATTGCTTGCGGTGAAATAGTGGCGGGTCAGTCCCTTCCGCAGACCGTTCGTACCGGTGCGGGAAGGTAGACTACTCAAGGCGACGGGGAGATGAGTACCACGGGTGACAGGTCGTTATATTCCTCGTCGGGTTTTCCTCCGCTGGTCAGCCCAAACGATTCGCGGGATGTTGCTCACATCCAAGAGTACACAAGGTTGTACGTCAGGGCCTGGGGTTGTGCGGTACGATCACCCCCAGAAGTGGGAGGACTGGCCACTGTCACTGACGACCACATCGGTGAAGCTCGTGGGGCTCGCTACCCTACTGGAATAGAAGCGGTCCAAACTATGTCGACATAGGGTTTGTGTGCGCGGCTATGAATGCCTGTGGTATGTGCGCGACTGTGAATGCATGTGATATATTTCAGGATATGAAAACATGATGTGCTGATGAGCTAGTAGAGCCTTGTTATAACTGATTTATACTATTGCTGCTTTTCTGGTTATACTGTACTCTTTTATAATTGTTCCTAGTTGTTCATATATGAAATATTGTGCTAACTCTCTCTTGCTTCGGCTATTTACTTTTGTTGGGAGAGTGCGTGCTCGTCCCCAGGATGTGGATCCGGGGAGGAGATTTGTTTCCACTTAGCTCTGTGACTAACGGTTATTTGATTAACCATTGACAAGAGGTGGAGCACCGTAGTGACCTGTTGCCGCAGGAGATCATGCCAGCAGCTAGGTCTACTCGAGCAGATGCACCACCGCCATCCCCAGAGTTTAGAGACATGAGTACTGCCGAGCAGCGTAGGGAGAGAGAGAGAGAGAGAGAGAGAGAGAGAGAGAGAGAGAGAGAGAGAGAGTATGAGTGATATATGTAGCACATGTATAGCCCACGGGTTTATTTAAATACTTGGGCTTTGGCCCTAGAACCTCTGTGATTTGATATATTATATCTGCAATGGTTTCCTTTTAATGCTTATACTTTGATGGGTTGTGAATGTTATGATTCGAGCTGAGCAAGGCGGCCATCTGGTGCTTGGAGAGGGTGGATCGTTTCCCCTAAGAGCACTGGGTGGACGTCTTGGGCCAGTAGTACCCATCCAGCCTGACCGAGGCAAAGGGTTTGGGGGGCACTACACAACACTTGCTGATTTTCGTCAGATGACGGATCTTCCACTCCGCTACTTTGTTTTGTTGTGGAGTATGAGCACAAGTAAGCTCTCTTTGGATCTCGTGCTTCCTGTAGAAGTTAGAAAACTCGGAGGAGACAAACTCACCACCGTTATCTGATTTAAACTTCTTGATCTGCAAGCCAAGCCGGCCCTCCACTAGCTCCTTGAACTCCACAAACAACCAGAAGGCTTCTGACTTCTCCTTCAGGAAATATACCCAAGTGTACCTTGAGTAGTCATCAATCAGAACCAGCATGTATCTGCTCCCACCAAGGCTAGCAGTGACGGTTGGTCCCATCAAGTCACCATGAATACACTCCAATGGTATCTTGCTCCTCGTTTGTGACTTATCAAATGGAAGACGATGAGCCTTACCGTACTGACACCCCGCACAAACATGATCATTGCCAAAGAAAGATAGCTTAGGCAAGCCTTTCACAATGCTCATGTTTGCCATACCTTTCAACTTATCCATTCCTACATGCTCAAGCCTCTCATGTCATATAGCAGCGCTATCATTAGCTCGCATCCGATCAACATAAGAATTTGTTGCAAGAACAAACAAGTTCTTAACTCTCCTCCCAACATGAGCAACATCAGTCTTTACCGCTGATACGTTACGAAGGAACTTCACTTCTGTTGGCCCAAACAGAACGTGATAACCCGCATCTACCGCATTAGTCACAGAGAAGAGGTTCTTCTTCATACTTGGCACATGATACACACTCTTTAACGTGAGTGGCCCCTTATCACTACCCAAGGACATGACCCCCTCCTTCTCTACTGCATAAACAGTATTATTAGCAGTAATGATAACTTCGTTACCTTAGTAGGCTTGCAGTGAGGAGAACTTCGACTTGTCTCCGGTGAGGTGATGATCACACCCGGTGTCCACGATCCACTCGTCGTTGAAGTCGACATCGGACAAAGAACGGACACAAGTGCCCGTCATGAAAGCTCCGCTCCATCCAGCTTCCTCAGTGTTAGAGCAAGCTTCCTCCTTGCCTGCAACGTGCCCAGGTTGCAGTTTGACCTTGCAGTCACGCTTGAAGTGTCCCCGCTGATGACACCTGTAGCACTTCAAGTTCTTCTTCCAATCCTTCTTAGGAGCAGCGCTCCTCTCTGGCTGATGAGAAGTTGAAGGCTCATTTTCAGCAGCAGTGTTCTTCTTCTTCCCTTCCCATCTCTTCTTCTTCTTGCATGTGAACAACGCATCACTACCTCCTTCAGAGATAGTCACTCCTGCCATCTGTCTGGCCAAACTTTCCTGCGAAGCAAGCAGGTTCTCAAGCTCCAGCAGAGATGGCTGAGTTGCCCAGCCTTGAACAGAAGTTACAAAGGCAACATACTCCTTCCGCAAGCCGCAGATAATGTGCCTTTTCAACTTGGCCTCAAAGATAGGCTCATCAGGATCAAGCATTAATATCTCAACACACAGGCTCTTCATCTTCATAAAGAACTTCGAGATGGTCAGGTCTACTTGAGTTGTCCTAGCCAACTCATTCTCCAGGAACTGTAGCCTCGCCACATTCTTCCTGTTGAACAACCCATCAATAGTTTTCCGAATATCAGCAGCCGACTCACATCCAATGATGTGATCAAACAGCTCCGGTGAAACAGCCCTCTTGAGGGTAAACTCAGCTTTTGCATTTGTTTTCCTCCAGACTCTCACCTGCTCAGCAGTTCCAAAAGTAGTAGTAATTTCCTATCTGTCGTCACCACTAACAACCTCCCATAGCTCCTCGCCCAGAATAAAACTCTTCATGCATGACTTCCACTTCTTAAAGTTAGTCGTGGTTGAGAGTTCAATACTCAGACCTCTTGTATAGTTCCCTTCCATTGTAGCAATCTTGGTTAAGCTTTCAGAAGCACAGAGCAACAACACAGGTTGATCACCACTCAAGCAACTGAACTTGGCTCTGATACCATGTTGAATTTTCTCAAAGTGGTCAACGAGATAGTCTAATGTCAAATTAATATCCTCAGAACTATCAAGATCACACCTTGATCATGCAGAAACCAAGAAAGCAAGCTCAACAACCAAATGCAATCACAGGGGCAAGCAGATCATATATTTATTTCTTCTTTACAGAGTGAGGTATACATGGCGAGACATGATTTCGTCAGTACATAGAAACACAGAAAAATTACAAGTAAAACAATTCCAACAGACAGAACTGGATACCGACGAGACCGCCCAGTCCGCCAAAGTCGCCGAGCCCACCCGAATTGCTGCTGCTGCTAGAAGACGAATAGAACACGGATTCCGCCGAGACCGCGAGGTCGCGCGGACACACAGTTATTCGCTGACTGCTACAAGCTGCTGCTGAACTGAAGAACAGACCGCCTAGACCGTCGAATACGGCAGACAGGTTATTATACTTGGAAACGCTGAACTAGAGAAAACTGATAAGCCGCCCAAGCGACCTGCTAAGACCGCCGATTGAAACCGCAAACTTCACTGATGCTGGCCGCAGTCAAAGCCAAACTCCTGGCTCCTCAGTGCTATCCGCGCAACTGTTCACTCAGTTACTGTACATGTGCCGGGGGGGGTCTATTTATTGGCAAGGTGAGGAGTGTGATCACCACCCTAGTGAATAGAGTCACTGCCACAGCCCGCGCGCTAACACAACCCAGACCGCCAAGTCCGCAAGGACTTGTCCATACCAGTCCGACAGGCGCCAGGTCAAAGTCAGCCCACCACCATGCGGACACAAAGCCAGCCCGCACAACACAAGCACAGCGCCAGCCCGCCCAACGCAAGTATAGCGCCAGTCCTCCACTCAACACAGCATGTAGACAGCCACAACCCATGTTGCATCAGTCCACAACTCAACACAGCACGCGAACACAACCACAACCCATGCTGCATCAGTCTGCAACTCAACACAGCACCCACACACAACCACAACCCATGTTGCATCAGTCCGCACACTGTACGCTGACAAAGCGGCAGTCCGCACAGCTCGACAACAACGCCACAGTCCACCACGAGTCCACAACCAAAAGGCAGTCCGCCCAGTCAACAACGGACTCTGCGGACACTGCGAACACTATGGACTTGTCACAGAAAATGACCAAGTCCAGCAGCCCATCAAGCAACTGGCGCGAGCATGGCAGACACAAAAGACCCAGACCGCCAATCAGCAGGACTGTCGCCACAAGGATGTGAACCATCCATCGCATCATGGAGAGATCGACAAGAACCAAAGCCCATCTCCAAAGCCAGTCCGCAAAGGCGGACTCCGCGGACGCAAAGCAAGTCCGCCACAACACCGCGAATACAACTACCAATCCGCCCGGTTACCACAAGAGCTGGCTAACTGCAAGGCCGCAGATCAAGCTGAGCACCGCCAACAGACCGCCAAACACGGCCCGCTCAGGCCGCTCCACTAGATGCCCAAGTCGCTAAGACTTCCTTGGCCATACACCATCCAGGCCGCACACCAGTACGCTAAGGCCGCAGACACAGGCCACACAGGCCACTCCACAAGAACAGACAAGCCACCAAGTCCAACCAGGCCAGGTTACCCAGACCGCAACCATCAGTCCGCCGAGGCCGCGGACTCAGACCGTTCAGACCGCCCGGCCTGCTCCATCACCCACTTTCACTTCACAAATTTCAACAAACTTGATTCCCAAATTCTAAGTTGTATCATTTTAGTTCTCTTGATCAATATTCGGCTTCATTTTGAGTGCAATTTAAAGACTAAAAAGCTCTATACATGAGAAGTTCTTACACAACTAAAACTTCAAGAGTAATTAGGCATTTTTACTCAAAAAATTATATCATAAATGCTCCATTTCACATTATTGCTTAATAATTATAGCCAGTGATGTATAACAGATTATATTTATAGAGCCTAGCCAATAGTAAACTGTCCACTAAATATCTTCAGCAGCCCACATGGCTCAAAAAAAGACAAGGGACGTGTGTGTCATAAATGTGTAGTCTTTTCGGTTTAATCACTCCCCTCTCTTCCCACTTTGCAAACCCTCAATGAAATTTCAAAGGGATGCTTATTGTTCTTGGTCCTCGTCGTCTTTCCTTCAAATTTGTTTTGTGATCTAAATTGATCTTCGGCGCCAGCTGAGAACGGAAGAAAACCTTGGCATCTTCACGAGAGAGTTCACTCTGCTGATGCCTTCGAGCGCCGTCCAATTATCTTTGTTTACACCGAGAGCCTCCGTTTCTGAGGACTCCCCGCTTCTCAGGGTTTTGAAGCTCTCGGAGTGGGATCGCTGCCGGGGTTTTGGAGGGTGCCGGGCACCGTCAATTGAGGGCAGGGTGGATAGGAGGGGGTGCTTGAGAAAAATGCAAATGACGGCGCAATCATCGATCTTCGATGTTGGATACCGAGTCCTCCACGTCCTGATGGCCCGGCGAACCAAGAGCTTGGCCGCATCCGTGCGGTTTTTGGCATAGGATACAGTCTTGACCACTTACTTGTTTGATAGCACGTCCCATAACTGAAGGAAAAAGTTGCAAAAGATCAATTAGCATGAAGAGCTATGTTTGGAAACATTCACAAGAATGACTCGGGAAAATCTAGCATTTGGTTATTGACGAGTCTGATTAATAGATATTATAATGTAATGTCATGATATTTAAACATATTGGGTGCTTCCATTTCCTGATAATTTAGAGCTATCAAATAAATAAAAATACTTAGTACATGACAGCAGTGAAAACATAATTTCTCCAAACAACATTGTTGCGGGCTAGCTCGATGTTCCGATCGGACCAGATTCAATTGAACCGTATTAGCTGGCGGAGCGGTCGAGCGCGCACACAGTTAGAGAGAAAGAAAGGTTGACTCAAGATGTGATAACGTGGAAAAACCCCTTAATTGGGGAAAAACCACGCGACCGGATCTGTGTCAGTCTAAATCCACTAGCTGCTCGTGATTACAATGTGTTCTGAGAATCGGGGCGACAGGCCGCTCCCGTTACAACTTGGGGTGAGAGAGAAGGTCTACGGCTCCCAACGGGCAACAGGCTGCGCCGCGGGAGCGATTTGTACACTGGAATGAGTGAGATGGCTCTGGCGCTCTGAAGCTTGGAGCGCGGGTTCGTCGTGCGCTTGCTCGCAGGGGTCGCCTTCCTCCTTTTGCTCGCTCCGGGACTTGGGCGTTTTGCTGCTGGTGGTGCGCTGGTGGCTCGTGGTGGCTCGTGGTGGCTGGAGGATGATTCAATGGAGGAGTCCGACAGAGCTATCGCTTGAGAAAGAAGATGACCGGGAGCCAAAAGATGAAAAATGAGGAGGCCCTAGGGCTCCTTTTATAGCCTCCAGGAGACGTTCATGGCGGGCCCCACCACCAATTTAGTGGGTTAGTGGGTGGTTACCCACCAGATCGGACGACGAGGAAAGCCCACCATGATCGGACGGCGGGCAGGCCGTCCATGGTGATGGGGCGGCCGGGAGGTGGAGGCGACCGACCAGCGGCTCGGCGGCGGCAAGGCCGGCAGCATGGCCGCGGCCTACGACGGCAAGGCCGACCTAGCCGCGAGCCCGGCTCGCGGCCAGGCCGGCGGCGGCCTGGCGGCTTGGCCGCGGCCTGCTGCGGCAAGGCCGGCCTGGCCGCGAGTCTGGCCAGCGGCCAGGCCGGCGGCGGCCTGGCGGCTTGGCCGCGGCCTGCTGCGGCAAGGCTGAACTTGCCGCGAGCCCGGCCAGCGGCAAGGCCGACCTGGCCGCGAACCCGGCCAGCGGCCAGGCCGCCGGCGGCCTGGCGGCTTGGCCGAGGCCTGCAACGGCAAGGCCGGCCTGGCTGCGGCCTGAGGCGGCAGGCCAGGACGCCGCCGGCGGCAGTTTCCCCCTAAATGGGGCGGTTTTGGTGGAGAGAGAGGGAGTGGGCCCCACCTCCCATGTTCTCCTCATCATGGGAGGTGGGGTTGACTAGTCAACCTCATGATCTCCCATTTTGGGGGGAGATCATGGGGAAACCTTCCTTATAAATGATGGTGTAACCCATCAAACATAAATATGTTTATGATCATAGATTTCAACCGTGTTCATGACCGTAGTTTCCAACTTCTACGTTCACAATTGTTGTGATTATGTCGCCCCTGCTTAGTTGCTCCTGAACCGTCCGATCCAGTTTCCTGGGTTAATCATCTTATGTGCTTCTGCTCATTTTGTGATTGTACGCGCACTCGACCGCTACACGGGCTAAGACGATCAAATTTAATCCGGTCTACCAGGAGCGTTGAGTTGGACACAACAGATTTATATTTTTCCCTTGTATATATAATAAAAATAAAAACATTTAAATGAAAAATCATGCCTTGAACTTAAGAAGTTGAGGAAAAAATCTCTCCTTAATTGCAGCAACTCCTCAGAAATAGTAACTAAGGATCACATTTATTCAGCATTGAAATTTAGCATATATTATGGGAAATTGTACTTTAAAGAAGCACGAATGAGCTAAAATCTTTCAACATTTATGATAAAAACTATAGGACAAAAATTATTTAAGTCCCTGAAGTTGTAAGGTAATGTCAACTTGATCCCTAAAATCTTAAGTCGTATCATTTTAATTCTCTTGACCAATATCCGGCTTCATTTTGAATGCAATTCAAAGGCTAAAAAGCTCTACGGATGAGAAGTTCAAGGTCTATTTTGACATAACTAAAACTTCAAGACTAATTTGACATTTTTACCCAAAAATTATATCATAAATGCTCCGCTTCACATTATTGCTTAATAACTATAGCCAGTGATGTGTAACAAATTATATTTATAGAGCCTAAGCCAATAGTAAACAGTCCACTAAATATCTTCAGCAGCCCCACATGGCTCAAGAAAAGACAAGGGGATGTGTGTCATAAATGTGTAATCTTTTCTGTTTAATCACACTCCCCTTTCTCTTCCCA
Organism: Platanthera guangdongensis; assembly: GCA_039583875.1. Classification (NCBI taxonomy): domain Eukaryota; kingdom Viridiplantae; phylum Streptophyta; class Magnoliopsida; order Asparagales; family Orchidaceae; genus Platanthera; species Platanthera guangdongensis. Next base: position 152,734,199 of record CM077161.1, on the reverse strand, counting down.
CTTTGCAAACCCTCAATGAAATTTCAAAGGGATACTTATTCTTTTTTGTCGTCGTCGTCTTTCCTTCGAATTTACATTGTGATCTAAATTGATCTTCGGCGCCAGCTGAGAACGGAAGAAAGCATCGGCATCTTCACGAGAGAGTTCACTCTGCTGATGCCTTCGAGCGCCGTCCAGTCATCTTTGTTTACACTGAGAGCCTCCGTTTCTGAGGACTCCCCGCTTCTCACGGTTTCGAAGCTCTCGGAGTGGGATCGCTGCCTCGGTTTTGGAGGGTGTCGGGCACCGTCAATTGGGAGCGGGGTGGATAGGCGGGGGTGCTTGAGGAAAATGCAAATGACGGCGCAATCATCGATCTTCGATGTCGGATACCGAGTCCTCCACGTCCTAATGGCCCGGCGAACCAAGAGCTTGGCCGCATCAGTGCGGTTTTTGGCATAAGATACAGTCTTAACCACCTGCTTGTTTGATAGCACGTCCCATACCTGGAGGAAAAAGTTGCAAAAGATCAATTAGCATGAGGGGCTATGTTTGGAAACATTTACAAGAATGGCTCGGTGAAATCTAGACATTTGGTTAATGATGAGTAGTCTGATTAATAGATATTATAATGTAATGTCATGAAATTTAAACACATCGGATGCTTCCATTTCCTGATAATTTAGAGCTACCAAATAAATAAAAATGCTTAGTTCATGACAACAGTGAAAACATAATTTCTCCAAACAACATAAAAAAATGTTTATGATCATAGTTTTTAACCACCGTGTTCATGACCATAATTTCCAACTTCTACGTTCACAACTGTCGTGATTATGTCGCCCCTGCTTAGTTGCTCCTGAACCGGCCGGTTCAGTTTCCAAGGTTAATAACCCCCCCCCCCCCCGTCATCTTATCATCAAGATATACATATATATATATATGTAATTATGTGGGGATTCGGCGGATTAGGGCAAGAAGAAGAACGGAGCAGCACCAACCACATTCGACCAACCTCTCCTCTTTCGTGATTTCCAGGTGGAGCAACACCGGCGTCAGTTCGGCGAGATTAGAGCTTCGTCGTTTGAGAACAAGAGGGTTGCCCGACTGTTCTCCAGGGAGGCGTGGACTCCTTGTTCAGTTTGGATAGAGGAAGAGAGGTCTTCAGCCAGATCGGAGCAAATCTTCAGGTCTCCAATCAGAATTGAGCATCTATTTGTCAAGTCCGGGAAGTAGAAGCCAGGCTCAGTTTTCTCGTCCTGTCGAGTTCAAAAGGAAGAGAGAGATCCCAAATTTGAAATCGTGGCTCTTGGAACGTGAAGCCGGTGGTGTCGTGAAAGCCGACGAGTTATGGGCGGATTGTGAAAACCTTGGCGCTCCAGATTCTATTGCTCTTGTTTTATCTCTGTACTTAAACTCCTTGATTATAGGGGGTCGTTCTCCGGTGCTTTTCCCGTGGATGTAGGAGATTCTCTCTGAACCACGTAATTTTTGTGTTGTCTGTTTGTGCTTGTGTGCTTGATTTTTTTCTGCTTTAATTCTATTATTTTTGCGTATATTAATAATTCTGTTGCATATCCCATGGCGCTGAAGTGATCACGAGAATTTTCATAACAATTGGTATCAGAGCCAGATTCTGGTCCTTGGAAATTCCTAAGCAGAGCAATGACGGCAAAATTCGAGATACCTAAGTACGACAACAAGATTGACATCGGTCTGTGGCAGAAACATATCGAGACAGTCCTCGTTCAGTAAAATCTCCATAAGACACTTCTTAACAAGGAGAATTTCGGAAAAGATGGAGACAAATGAGAAGAATTAGATCTGAAGGTCATCAGCACAATTCAGTTGTGTCTAACAGACGAAGTGATGCACACTGTAGTCGACTCTGAGACTACAACAGATCTGTGGAAAAAAATTGTAGGAGCTCTACATCTCCAGGTAACCCACAAACAAACTCTACGTCAAGAATCAGTTATACAGTTTGAGAATGTCTGAAGGTACTCAATTGCTGAAACACATGAACGTGTTCAATAAGCTTATCTCCCAGTTGCGCAATATGAATGTGAAGGTTGAAGAAGAAGACCAGTCTCTTCTTCCGCAGTCCTCATTGCCAAAGTCCTTTGATCATGTGATCACCACGATCCTATACGGAAAGGATACCCTGAAAATGGAAGAGGTGATGGCCACGTTGTTGTCGAATGAAACGAGAAGCAAGTCAATTCTAGCACCAGTGAGGGTTTTTTTGTGAAGAACAACAACCCGGTCAGAGTCAGATCTAGAGACAGAGGCAAGAAGGGAAATAAGCTCAGGTCTAAGTCCAGAGACAGAAACAATAGATGACATTACTGCAAGTAGTAAGGACACTGAAAAAATAACTACCATAAAAAGAAGCTCAAGGAGAGGACACAAGAGCCACAACAGGCTGCGGTGGCATCCGATAATGAGAGCAATGTTGATGTTCTTCATGTCTCACCCATTCTCGCACCACAGATGCATGGATCATGGATACTGGATGCTCCTATCATATGTTCCTGAACATAGAATGATTCCATAACTTTAGGCAATGTGATGGTGGTCGTGTTCTGATGGGGAATAACTTTGAGTGCAGAACGATGGCGATTGACAGTGTCAGAATCAAGATGTTCGATAGAACTGTCAGAACGCTCACAAATGTCAGATACGTGTCCGATTTAAGGAAGAGCCTGATTTTTTAGGCACTTTGAAGACAACTAGTTATTCATACATTGGTGATGGTGATTATTTAAAAGTCAAGAAATATGCTCTAGTTGTGATGAAAAACGGGGGCTCTGGTACTCTCTATAGAATGATTGAGACCACTATAACTAGAGATGCAACAGTTTCTACGTCGACATATGAGGATTCCTCTCTGTTGTGGCATGCCAGACTTGGCCACATGAGCGAGAGAGGGCTACTGGAGCTGCATAAAACGGGTCTGCTGGAAGGAGTCAAAACGTGCAAGCTTGATTTCTGCGAGGCGTGTTTCTCGGGAAACAGTGCAATGTAAAATTTGTGACATCGAGCAAGTGCAGCAAGCAGATTCTGGAGTATATACATTCAGATGTTTGAGGGACAACCCCAAATCCATCACTTGGAGGTGCCAGATATTTCGTGATCTTCATCGGCGATTTTTCAAGAAAGGTCTGGATCTACTTTCTCAAGCATAAGTCCGAAGTATTCAAGAAGTTCAAGATATGGAAGACCAAAGTTAAAAAACAGATCGGGCAGAAGGTGAAATATCTCAGATCTGATAATGGAGAGGAATATACCTCAGCGAAGTTTCAGGCATACTGCAATCAGAAAGGTATCATTCGACATCTCACCATTTCCGGTACTCCGCAGCAGAATGATGTTACAGAAATGATGAACAGAATGTTGCTGGAAATAGCTCGGTGCATGCGACTATTTGCCGATCTACCTAAGTCTTTCTAGGACGAAGCCATTAATACAATCTGTTATCTAGTGAATCAGTCTCCATTAATGTCACTAGATCTGAAGTTTCCACAAGAAGTATGGTCAGGTAAATCTGTTGATTATTCTGATATTCATATTTTTTGATGTTATGTCTACACATTGCTGCAGGATTTAGAAAGAACTAAATTGGATGCAAGTCCAAGAGGTGCATCTATCTGGGCCAGAAGGGCAGCACCAAAGGGTTCAAGCTGTGGAATCCTGAAACTAAGAAAGTTGAGCTAAAGCGCGATGTTATCTTTGATGAGACTTATATGTTGAAGAAGTCTCAGTCTCAAGCCAAAAAGTTGAAGAAGACTACAGACTCACTAGTGGAGGTGGAGTTGGATGGAAGCAATAAGAAAGATGAACGTGATGAGTCATCTGACTCTGAAGAGACAGACACTGTGCAACCTGCCGAAGAGGAGCCATATTTGATTGATAGAGGAAAGTCTAGGAGAGAGGTCAGACTGCCTCCCAGACTACAAGACACTGTAGCATATGCATTTCAGGTGATTTTCTCAGACCTTTATTCTTATCAAGAAAACATAGAGAGCAGAGAAAGTCCTCAGTGGAAAACTGTTATGATGGAAGAGATGAAATCCCTTCAGAAGAACAAAACTTGAAATTTGGTTAGTCTGTCAAAAGGGTCAAAGGCAATCTGTTTCAAATAGGTGTTCAGTAAAACAAAGTCCACATCAGGAAAGGATCAGTGGAGGTACAAAGTCAGATTTGTAGCCAAGGGGTTCGCGCAGAAGAAGGGAGTTGATTTTGATGAAATCTTCTCACCTGTGGTGAAACATTGTTCCATTTGTGTACTCCTCGCCATGATAGCTATGTGGGACATGGAGCTGGAGCAGATGGACATGAAGACTGTTTTTCTTCATGGCAGCCTAGAGGAGGAGATCTATATACTGCAACATGAGGGGTTTATTAGACTCGGTAATGAGAAAAAGGTGTGCAAATTGAAAATATCTCTCTATGGTCTGAAGCAGACTCCTAGAATGTGGTACAAGAGATTCGACAACTTCATGACATCACACGGTTACAACAGAAGATAGTACGACATCTGTGTCTATTACAGATTCCTTGTAGATGGTAATATTTAGATTCTGATGCTCTACGTTGATGATATATTGATTGCTTATAAGTCAGCCCGAGAAATTCAAATACTAAAGCAGAAATTGAACGTTGAATTTGAGATGAAAGATCTTGGTCATGCTTAGAAGATCTCTGTGATGAAGATCAAGCGGAACAAAAGGCGAGACATGTTGTGTCTTTCTCAGACTGGTTATATTTAGAAAGTACTGAAAAAGTTCAATATGGTGGAATCTAAAGCTGTTACAACTCTTTTGGGATAACATTTTAGATTGTCATCACAGCAGTGTCCAGACACCGAGGAGGAACGCCAGAAGATGCTCAGAGTGTCGTACGCTAGTGCGGTTAGATACTTGATGTACGTGATGATATGCACGAGACCAGATATTGCTAGGGCAGTGAGTGTTGTTAGCAGATACATGGCAAATCCCGGACGACAACACTGAGAAGCAGTCAAGTGGATTTTGCGGTATTTGAATGGAATGCCAGACGTTGGTCTACTCTTCAAAATGGGTGAAGTTGCTAGAGATCTAGAGGGCTTCGTTGATTCTGACTACGCAGGTGACCTCGACAGGAGGAGATCTACTTTAGGGTATATATTTCTTCTTGGTGTAGGTCTTATCAGTTGTAAAGCCACACTTCAGCACATAATCGCTCTGTACACCACAAAGACAGAGTACATTGTTGCGGTGGAGGCCGCTAAAGAAGCTATTTGGCTCAGGGGTCTCATCAAGAAACTCAGGGTTTCTCAGGAATCGGTGAAGCTACACTGTGACAGTAAAAGTGCAATTTGCCTTGCAAAGGACCCAATCTATCATGCAAGGACAAAACACATTAATGCGCGCTACCACAAGCTGAGGGAGTTCATTGGAGGCAACAAGATTCTGTTACTGAAGGTGCCAACGGAGAACAATGTTGCAGATATGTTGACAAAGCCTCTGACAAGAGTCAAATTAAAGCATTGTCTTGACTTGACTCATATTTATATATACTGATCGTGGCAACCCCAGGGAGAGGGAGTGTCTCTTTTGGGAGAAGATCCAAGCGTCAAGGTGGAACATGCATGGAAGGGGCATCAAGGTAGAGATTGTTGTGATTATGCCGCCACTACTTAGTTGTTCCTGAACCGGGCGTTCCAGTTTCTTGGGTTAATTAACCCCCCTTTGTATATATGTGTATATATGTGTGTGTGTGTGTGTGTGATTATTTGGGGATTCGACAGATTAGGATTTGTTCGGCGAGAGATTAGGGCTTCACCGTTAAAGAACAAGAGGGTTGCATTGTTGTTCTCCAGGGAGGTGTGGACTCCTTGTCCAGTTCGTATAGATGAGGAGAGGTCTTCAGCCAGATCGGAGCAAATCTTCAGGTCTCTGACCAGAACAAAGCACCTCTTCGTCAAGTCCGGGAAGTAGAAGTCATGCTCAGTTTTCTCGTCCCATCAGGTTCAGAACGAAGAGAGAGATCCAAAATCTCTTAGAGTGTGAGGCCGGTGGTGTGGTGAACGTCGACGAGTTAGGAGCTGATTGGGGAAACCTTGGCGCTCCAGGTTCTATTGCTCTTGTTTTATCTTTGTACTTAAACTCATTGATTATAGTAGATCGTTCTTCGGTGCTCTTCCCGTGGATGTAGGAGCATCTCTCCGAACCACGTAATTTCTGTGTCGTCTACATGTGCTTGTGTGCTTGATTTTCTTTCTGCTTTAATTCTCTTAATTTTGCGGCTATTAATAATTTTGTTGTGTATCCCGTGATGCTGAAGCGATCGCAGGAATTTTCATAACACACAACCGCTATCCTTATTCTTTGTCTGTATCTTTTCCAGCTTTAATTTATTCTCTGTAACTGCTCCCTAACAAGTGGTATCATAGCCGACGGTGCCACCAATGATAAATATGTTTATGTGCTATCTAACTTCCATGGTCTTAGGCTCTGTTTGAGGCGGCATTTTTGCTTCGTTGAGTTTAGAAAAAAACGAGCCTGTCATAGAATGTATGTTGGGCATGACAACAGTGACCGCCAGCAAGAAAAGAAAACCAGTCTTGAACATAAAAGTGGATGAAGTTCCTTGAAGTCAGACGTTCATGAATGACGGTTCAGAACCACCACGTTTACAATGAATGACGGTTCAGAACCACCACGTTCACAACCCCCACTGCTACTCCAAGCAAAGCCTTAGTTGATTACATCATAGTTGAGCATAGTTCAAGAGCGGGCTAACTGCCATTAAATGGTTGAGGGCTCTCTTGAAGCAAGATACTTGATTATGTTGTAAAATTTTGTTTGAGGGGAATGATGGGCAATGTGAGAAGTTGTCAAGAGACACAGAGCATGGCTAAGGCTTCGTTTGGTCCGACGTTTTTGTTCCATTGAGTTTGAACAAAAATTTCATTATTATAGAAATGTATGTTTGGCATGACAATGGTCACGACCATCACCAACAAAAAAAAGTCTAGCTTTCAACATAAAAGTGGATAAAGTTCCTTGAGCGAGGAGTGCTTACCCCATCAGTTGCTAGGACGACAAACTCGTCCTTCTCAGTGAGCCTCCAAGAAGAAAGTTGAGGGGTAGAGATAAGGCCATAGTCCTTGAGGCAGAAATCCCCAAAAGCTCTTGCCATGGCAAGTCCCGGGCAATCATCATCAGGCAGCCATATTCTATGCACATCAGGCTCTTCTTTAAGCGCAAATACTCTTCCTTTGCAACTTTTGATCCTCTCAATTTCACCTGATTCAATCACCATAGAAAACTTTTTTAACACCTTAAATAATGAGGAAGTACAGCTAGCAATTTTCAAAAATGCAACGAAATGCTGAACTCAACCACACCTGGAAGATTTGGTTTCTGATCGACGGTGAGTTGGACAGGAACAAGCTTGTTTTTTTCGTTTCTAGTACCCAAAATTGCTCGCGAATCTCCTAAGTTCGCAACTAACAAATGCTCCCTCTACGACAAGGACATAAATTATGATGAGGATGCAGCAACACAGAGAAAGAAAGTGTGAAGATCTGAGACTCACAAGCTTAACGATTGAGACAGCAGTTGTTCCACTGCAAATGCAATCAATGCTGGTGTTCGTGCTAAGCTCATTGTCTAATTCCTCAAAGGCATTTGTGAAAGTCTTCTTCCAGGAAGATAACCATATTCCACTGTCGTGCTTACCAGCTACATGAGATTCAGAGGAGGTATTGGATCTCAGATCACCATCTCCTTTGTTGCCTTCAGGAAAAGAAGGCTGTTTCAAAAGCTGGGAGAGCTTGGAGGGAAGGTTTTTGGAGACATGGCCAGCAACCTTGTGTCCATATGGGCCATGCCCATCGAAAACGCCACAAAAGAGTGTGCCCTTTTCACCCCCAAAATCCTAATTCATTACAAGAGGAAGAATGTGAGGAAGAAGAAAAAAAAAAGTCAAATAAAATTCATTTTTCTGCTTTCCATAGAAATGAAACATCAAAAAATACCTCCCAAAGCACCATTGCGTCCTGGTTCACCCCCTTCAATCCCTGCTGCGTGTACATGGAAGCAAATCCACAAGAACCCTCCAATCTCACACGCGCGCCATCCTCCCTCACACGCACGGCCTCCTCGCCTTCCACTTCCTCCTCCTCCCTTCGGTTCCAAAGCGCCTCGTCGACGGCCTCGTCTCTGCTGCAACACCCACCCATCCTTCTTCAGCCCCGTCGCCGGCAGCCCCAGTTTTCTTCGCCGGCGAATGAGGCAGGGGAGGAGGAAAGAACAGAGAAGAATTAATGAGGATAGGGAGGAGGCGTTAAAAAGCTGTCAAGTCTCTGCATTCACTACAAAGGAGGGTCCTTTGCACAACATCGCCATTTATTTGCTCCCATCGCCTTCTATCCTCTTCCCGAGCGTAATTTTTGTCTTAGCGAGGATTTGGATAATTATAGGATGCTTAGCCTGGTATTTAGTACTAATTATGATAATTGACTTAATTAGTGGAATAGACGCTTAATTAAACCTGAACTACTAATTTTAGTGGATGAGGCTTTTTCTTGGATGTCCTTAATCCTAATCCTTTCCTGGATTTTAGGGACAAGGAAGGTAAATGGCCGTTGGGTCAGTTAAGGCCCATGGCTATAGAAGCAAAAATGAACATGAGAAAGATCTGCCGATTTTTTGGCTAAATCGGTGACCTTGTAATTATATAGGATGACGATCAATTGACGATGATGTTTTTTTTAACGGTCAAATGTAAACACACAGCCTCATTTAGTCATTTATATATACTTTTAGAGGGCATCTTAATGTATAAGAAATTAAAATATTTAGATTAGAATTAAAAGACTTCTACAAAAAGTCAATAAAACATCCCCAAATGAAATTAGGGGGAAGTTAGAATTCATCTTAGACTTTGGGTGCACTAATCTAATTGGGCTCACCCAAGTGTCACCATGACTTGGAATTGAGCTCAGGGTCCCATCATGACCTCTATAAAACATTGTTGACTGGTCATGGTCAACTCCAATAGTTAACTTGGTCAAACTCGACCTCAAATCTTGTTTTTTGCTAAGGTTTGCGAATTGGGTCCCACATTAACACATATGAATGCCATTCTCTGGTGAAAGCAAGATAATGTTCCCACACAACTACATATGGCATGCCACCTCATCATGAAGTTAAATTCGGCCACGGGGGCCAACCCTAGCCCTATTTTCCATGTAATTGACACCCCAATTCAAATTGAGGGTCAATTCATGACTGGAAAGCTTTGTAATGGAGTGTGCTTTCGATTCCCTTCATTTGAGAGTCAAAGGCAGAGATTAGTGGTATTATAATCATTAATAAGAGGATAGAGGTCACACTATTTCAAATTGATATTTAGAGCTCCAAACAGACCAGTTCATCTTTGTATCCCTTTGTGATTCCAAACAAATTGAGAGGCTTTCATTTGAATGCTTCGATGACCCTACAACAGTTTCGAAGCTCACAGTGTCGCGGTTGTCGGTGATGCCTCCAAGAACTTGTTCGGGCCACCTCAACATGCCATTTGTGAGTATTCTCACCATCCTCCTCCTAGATCTTGTAGGGATATTAAATTCAGTCTCCAACCACTAGAGAAATCTTTCTTGTCCTATCGCTGCCTCGGACCACCACCATATATGGAAGTTTAATTAGGTCCCGTTGGGCTTATTGGTGATATTCATGTCGACGGGAAGGACACTATGGTCCTTTTCGAATCCCCTTGAGGTATTGTTGCGTCTGGAAGATCTAAATCTAGGTGGCGTCAGCTATTACCCTTACTGTTTTGCCAATTATCAGCGATCCAGGTTGCGACCGACCACCAGACACCTACCCAGAGGTGAGCTGAGCCTTCCTCTGGCAAATCATTTTGATGTACTTTTTGCCACGCTCACATTGCCCCACCCATTTACTATGGGCAAGCCGTGGCTAAAAGACTTTTACCACATTTGTGGACTTTTAGCCAC